>OX377621.1:154983464-155547626 GCA_947397865.1 Polietes domitor | reverse complement strand
AAATGATACCAAGTAAAAAGTTCACAGAAAAAACAACACAAGACAAGAAATAAAAGAATTTATACATATTCAGATACAAGAAGGAATATAATACAGGAAACCGTAAACTTCCACAGATAGGTCAGCACAGGAAATATTACACAGTGGCTTAAAACGAGACAAAGGGAAGCTCATTTGAGGGAAAACACACTATGCAACAAACATTTTGACGAAGGGCTATTTATAGAATTTCTGACGTATTTTTGCTTTCCGAACTCAAACACGATATTTAAAAAAATCATGATTTTTTTTTCAAAAAAAATACTCCATTTCCAAATTTCGCTGAATGTTACTTTAATATTTGTAGTCTCATTTTGGAATTATAAGTCCTATAACAACGGCTTATATGTTCACTTAAAAGTACTTATTATGACTACAAATGTTGCACATAAAGCTATCACCTAGAGACAGTGACCTGAAAACAGTACCCAAAAATTGGGGAAAATTATTTGTTTTCAAAAAAAATATATTTTTTGCAGGCTCGAAAAAATTTATAAAAAAGAAAACAAATAGAAACAAGTATAAACGACGTTAAGATCGGTCGGGCCGAACTTTATATACCCTCCACCATGGATTGCATTCCACAAAGGATGCCGATTTTCGTAAAAGTGCAGTAATATTACAGGAAAAAAATTAAATATAGCCAAACCAAAACAAACGCAAATATTAAAAAAATAATTTTATAAATAAATATAATATTTTAATTATTTCAAACCACGCTTATAAGGCAAGGCTACCAATACGTCAATTCAAAAAATACATATTCTTCTATTTATATTTTCAAAAAGCTTAAATACCATAAATATTGGCAGATCGTGCTACAGTTGGTTGTATTTTATTCTATTTTAAATTCTATTCTATTTTAATTCCAAAAGTACAAATTTCGAAAATCCATTATCAGACGTACATAGTGCATAATAACCTAACTTCATGATTCAACCAATCTTTGCCGTAAAAGAAAAAGTATGAATTTGGAAAAAACTTTTTATTTTGCGTGTCTATGCAGTCAGAGGAATGTATACAGCGAATTCCATGATTCCAGCTGCGGCCATTTGCTTGGTACAATTTTTACGCCCTTAAGAGTACGACTATCTAAAATCTCTTTATTTGCCGTTTCTACCCAGTTAGTAGTATTTTTATCCCTCTGTACCATTGGATCCCTTGAAAGTACGAATTTCGAAAAATCCATTTATTTTCCGTATCTACGCAATCAGAGGAATTTCATTATTCTAGGTGTAGCCGTTTGGTTGGTACCATTTTTATCCCTCTGTACCCATTGTATTCTTTAAAAGTACGAATTTGGAAAAAACCTTTTATTTTCTACGTAGTCAACGGAATGTATACTCCGAATTTCATGACTCTAGCTGCGGTCATTTGTTTGGTACTATTTTTATCCCCTTTTTCCATTTTGACCCCAAAAAGTACGAATTTCGAAAAATCCGTTTATTTTACGTGTCTACGCAATCAAAGGAATGTATACACCGAATTTCATTATTTCATTATGCAAGTGCAGCCGTTTGGTTGGTACCATTTTTATCCCTCTATTCTCATGTTACCCCTTAAAAGTACGAATTTGGAAAAACTACTTTTACATTATGTATCTATTCAATTAGATGAATGTTCACACCAAATTTCGTGTTTCTAGCTGTTATCGTTTAATATGTACCATTTTTATCCCTTTTTCCCCATTTCGTCCCCTACGAATAAGAATCACTTTATGGTGCGCTTTTATGCTATAAGAGGAATGTTCATTCCAAATATCAAATAAATACAAGCAGACATATACAAAAAGCAGGCTAAAATACTCTAAATATTAGGGGTATTTTCAGTCCTTGTGAGGGAAAAATTTTTCCCTTTGGGCCGATTTCGCCCACTTTCAATCCCAACCGATCTGAAACCATAAGACATATTTAGGGAAAATTGTAACCTCCTAGCTCATTTCGTTCGGAAGCTAGCGTGCTTTCAACAGACAGACGGACATGGCTATATAGCCTTAGAATTTTACCACTTTATGGGGTCTCCGATGATTACTTTAAGGTGTTACAAACGGAGTGACAAAGTGAATATACCCCCATCCTGCAGGTGGAGGGTATAAAAATTGATGTGGCAATTATTTTCCAAGGTATTGGGTTCCCACAATTGTTACGAATGCAAGCACTGTGCCACAACAGCACAGAACATACATTCGTACATCTGTTCGCTGAGGAGCCTGGAAAAACCAAAAAATTAAAACTAAGACATGCATAAATAGTTTGCTATGCAAAAAAAATATCTAAATATTTCTGCCAACAAAAAAGGTTATGATGGATGTTAAACAGGATAACACACTCCATTGCTCAAAGTTATACGTAAACACGAACACACGCACTCCCACACACTCCAAACATAAATCGAGACTCACTTACAACGTCTGTACTTTCACACTGAAAGGTAACAAGACCCAGTCAGACATATCCATACATGGCTTATGGAACCTATAGTCGAACATGTATGGATGCTGCTGTGTACTCTATGTGCTGTATGAGTTGCATGTGGATCTTACACAGTAATGTAACAAATTCCTGAGAACTATGCACGTGTAGGTAATCTATGGACATGTGTGGGTGTGTGTTCTCGTTAGAGAATAGAAACATGAGTGGGAGACTGTGTGTGCGTGCGTGCGTTTGTTATGCTCTTTCACAGTATTAGTCTACGTACATTACAAAAGAAGAAGTCATAAATATTAGAAAATGTTTTAAAGAGAGAAGAACAACAATTTTATGATAATAATAACAAACACTCTATCCATGTATACATCCATCCATATGAATATGTATGTATGTGTGTGTGTGTGTGTAACATTTGCATACATTTATAATGTAAAAAATACCTACACGTGTTCATGAATTCATACAAACCACAGCAGAACACAGTGGATGAGAAAGGTTTCTTTTCTTGTGAAGAATTTATAATAAAAAATAAAAATATTTTTCTTGCTAAATTCCTATTTACGTCAAGGCACAAGATTATATTTAAACCACAATTTGTTGTTGTGCAAGTGGAATATGTTGGTTCATGTTTTTATAAATATATCCTCTCAGACAATTGATTTGATTTTGGCATTGATGAACATGAATTGCTTTAGTGCATTAAAAACACGTCTATAAAATCGCATCGAATATGTCAGGCCGGCATTAAACTTTTTCGGGGCATGTTAAAGCATCTAGGATAGTTTATAAAATCCCAGTAATAGGTCAGAAACTGAAGGGTATCAAATAGTCGGCCGACTTTAGCTTTTACGTACTTGATTATGAATAAATTGCAAATATGATTAATGAAAATATTAAATTAAAATTTATTTCTGTTATAAGAAATATTCTCTAAATCTTAAAACTAAGAACATTTATTTGGTTTATTTTTAATCTTGCGATTCTAAAAAAAAATAACAGTCTGTATGGGGCGATTTCAGCTTCAAACAACATATTAAAGTAGAAAATTTAATTTTTAACAAAATTGTATTTATTTTTGTTTAAACAGCTTTAGTTTCTTTCCAACAAATGTTCGAAATATTCTTCTTATTTTCTTATTATTATTTTAATTTCTTATTATTTTACTATCGCACAAGCAAATACAAAAGGTTGATTTTTTGATTTTGTCGAAATTTGTACTTTTAGGTGGAAAATGCGGATAAAAATGGTACTAACCAAAAGGCTGCAGCTATAATAGTGGGATTCGGTGTGTACAATTCTCTGACGGCGGTGACGAGAATAATAAAGATATCTTGCGATATTAGTAGCTGCATGATCTAAATGGAAAACAAGTAAAAACGGCGTTAAGTTTGGCCGGGCCGAACTTTATATACCCTCCATCATGGATTGCATTCCACAGAGGTTGTCGGTTTTCGTAGAAGTGCAGTAATATTACAGGAAAATATAATCTTTTTAATATAGCCAAACCGAAACAAATAAAAATATTGAAAAAATAATTTTATAAACAAATGTAATATTTTAATTATTTCAAACCATTATTTATTTCAAATCAAAAAATAAATATTCTTTTATTTATAAAAAATCTTAAATACCATAAATATTGGTAGATAGTGGGTGCTACAGTTGGTTGTATTTCTTTTCTATTTTAATTCCAAAAGTACAAATTTTGAAAATCCATTATCAGACGTACATAGTGCAAAATAACCTAACTTCATGATTCAACCATTTTTTGCCGTAAAAGAAAAAGTACGAATTTGGCAAAAAAAAACTTTTTAGTTTGCGTGTCTATGCAGTCAGAGGAATGTATACACCGAATTCCATGATTCCAGCTGCGCATTTGTTTGGTACCATTTTACCCCCTTGACGTTTCTACGCAATTATAATTTCATCATTCTAGCTGTAGTCGTTTAGTTGGTACTATTTTTATCCCTCTGTAACATTGTATCCCTTGAAAGTACGAATCACGAAAAAATCGTTTATTTTCCGTGTCTACGCAGTCAGAGGAATGTATACTAGTTGGTACTATTTGTATCCCCTTTTTCCATTTTAACCCCAAAGAGTACGAATTTCGAAAAATTCGTCTGTTTTCCGTGTCTACGCAGTCAGAGGAATGTATACTCCGAATTTCATGACTCTAGCTGCTGTCATTCGATTGGTACTATTTTTATCCATTTTTTCATTTTCAAAATCTGTTTATTTTAAGGGTCTACGCAATCAGAGGAGTTCGTACACCGAATTTCATTATTCCAGGTGTAGCCGTTTGGTTGGTACTTTCTTATCCCTCCGTACCCATTGTATCCCTTGAAAGTACGAATTTGGAAAAAAACCTTTTATTTTTCATGTCTACGTAGTCAAAGGAATGTATACTCTGAATTTCATGACTCTAGAAGCGGTCATTTGGTTGGTACTATTTTTATCCCCTTTTACTATTTTGACCCCAAAGAGTACGAATTTCTAAAAATCAGTTTATTTTCCGTGTATGCACACTCAGAGGAATGTATACTCCGAATTTCATGACTCTAGCTGCAGTCATTTGATTGGTACTATTTGTATCCCCTTTTTCATTTTAACCCCAAAAAGTAAGAATTTTGAAAAATCCGTGTATTTGACTTGTCTACGCAATCAGAGGAATGTATACACCGAAATTCATTATTCTAGGTACAGCCGTTTTGTTGGTACCATTTTTATCCCTCTATGCCCATTTTACACCTTAAAAGTACGAATTTGTAAAAAATACTTTTATATTATTTATCTAGTCAATTAGAGGAATGCACACACCGAATTTCGTGTTTCTAGCTGTTGTCGTTTAAAATATGCCATTTTTATCCCTTTTTCCCTATTTCACCCCCCACAAATAAGAATCACTTTATGGGGCACGTTTTTGCTATAAGGGGAAGGCGCATACCAAATATCAAGCAAATATAAACAGACATATTCTAAAGACATGCTTAAATACGCTAAAATATTTGGGATTATTATGGATATTTTTAGTTCTTGTGAGGGAAAAAAATTTCCCTTTGGGCCGATTTCGCCCCGCTTCAAGACGCATTTATGGAAAAATTTTTGATTCCAGCTGAAGCCATTTGCCCGGTACCAATTTGATCCCTTTTTCACATTTTCTCCATTTGAATTATGAACTTCAAAAAATCTCTTTATTTATGTGTATATGTGATTATTTCACGTTACTAACTACTGACGTTTGATTAGTATGATAAATATCTCTGTTTGTTCCATTTCGCTCCTGGTTCACGTTCTACAAAGATTTAACTTACCAAATATCAAGTATAGGAAATCGTTAAAAATATTTCGCCCTTTTTTAATCCTAACCGATCTACAATTATAAGTCGATTACTGGGAAAGTTTGGACATTCTGGCTCCTTTCGTTCAGATGCAGGCGTACTTTCAACAGGCGGACGGATATGGCTAGAACATCGTAGAATTTTATAAGGACCAAGAATATATATATACTTTATAGGGTCTCAGGTGATTATTTCAGGTTTTACAAATGGAAAAACAAACTTAGTATACCCCCATCCTATGGTGGAGGATATAAAAACGTGATAGAAATGGCTTGTATTCTTTAAAAATCAGCTAAAATTTAATCACAATCTATATCTAATCAGACAACACTAAAACTAATAAAGACTCACTATTATTGTAAGCCTTTACAAACGCCGTTCTGAGCCTCCAGGTCAGCATCAGTGAGCACAGAAGTATTGTGCATTAACCTCCTCGATTGAGAAAATCGGGTCACAAAGTCCCTTCGGAGATGTTTATTGGATAACAAATTAAACTATATCTAAGAAAAATCATATATACACCACTGTGCTGTATATTTTGCCTAGACCAATGGGAAAATATTTACTTTTAAAAACTGCAACAGGAACAAAGGTAAGTTAGACGATCAACACCGATTCAACAATACCCCACAATAACCAGATACTCTGATTTAACATGGCTTCATAGATGAAATTCATAGTGAGGACATTATTAAACTCTTCAGCTGTGGCACAAGGAAATTGTTTACCCAGTTCAAGCTTAACACGACCAGAAAAGGAAGGACATATATTTCCATCCTTGAACATAAGTTCAACTCAAATGTTACCAATCACTACATTAATAATTCTATTGTCACATAGTGATGTAGGGCTTAATGAGATATTTTTCCGATTTTTTTGTTGTGCGGCAGACAAAAGGGAAGTAAGGCACACACACTTGCCCACAGACGTAAGCAAGCTAACATGAGTAAAACTTTGTAAAATTATCTTATATGAAATTTATGAGATCAAAAATTTGAATGCCCCTAAGCCACTAATACTAACACTAGTGCCAAACGAAACACTGAGGCAGGAGGAGGTGGAATCTCAACTACGAGTGATACACCATTTCAAATGGAAATTGTAGAAATATCAATAAATGTCGAGAAAATGAAATTGGTAAGGAAAGACTAAAGTCTGACTATGTAGAGTATTTCGTAGGGTAAAAGTGGAGATACTATTAAATTATCAGAAAAGGATATTGGGTAGGACTAAACTGACTATATGATACCCACCACAGTTCTCTATAGACTTTTTAAGGTTCTCAAAACTAACCTTGGAAGTTTCCAAATTTCATTACAAATATCAGCAAGATCGATAATCGGAGGACTCTATGACAAGATGTCCTCGAAGCTACAGTTTACTTTGAGATCATCATCCAAATTATTTTTTGGATGATGGTTCGTAATTTGTGGATACGAATTCCAAAGTCGATTATCGATTATCCACCTTTATCCATAGCCTTTTGAAGCTTCTCAAAACTAACCTTGGAAGTTTCCAAATTTCATTAAAAAATCAGCAACATCGATAATCGGAGGACTCTATAACAAGATGTCCTCGAAGCTACAGTATACTTTGAGCTCATCATCTAAAAAATAATTCATAATTTCTGGATACGAATTTCGAAGACTATTATCGATTATCAACCTTTATCCAAAGCCTTTTCAAACTTCTCAAAACTAACCTTGGAAGTTTCTAAATTTCATTACAAATATCAGCAACATCGATAATCGAAGGACTCTATGACAAGATGTCCTCGAAGCTACAGTTTACTTTGAGCCCATCATCCAAAAAATAATTCATAATTTGTGGATATGAATTTCGAAGATGATTATCGGAGAAATCCTGAACTATGTCTACCACTTTCACTGCAAATATGAGCTGCTCAATCTTACCACACCACGTTGCATTTTGAAATGATGTGGTCGTCTCTAAGCGAACAAGAGTGCGAGAGAGATAGAGAGGGAGGGAGTCATACAATACAAGTATGTATTATCATAAAATAAGTATGTTGCTGCCATAACTACACCACTTACATACAATTTAGCAAACAATTTCCAAAGATAATAGATATACTTCTCCAGTGGCCCACACTTTGCAGCGCTAGGAAACTTCCAAAGGCAGAAGAAATAGTAACAGAAAACCAGCTATACCGCCCCGTCGAGGTCATGTACATCTATATATCACAACTAATGTATATGTATGCGTGTGTGTGTGGGTATGGGTGGCCGTATCATAGTAACTAACTATACCTCTAGCTGTTCTATTTCCAATTACATTGGGGGTGTGTTACGCTTAAAGCGCTCCACTCCTACCTATTTGCGGACTGGTGGTTTTTTTCTTTTCCTTCTTCTTTTTCACTTTTTTTGTGTCCAACGTAAATAGCCATTTATTATGCATTGTAACGGATGTAAGTACGTATCCGTCTTAGAAATTTGTTAAAGTTTTTTTTTCGGCACTATCATTGACGAGGGGGTAGTGTGCCAGGGTTGTTTGGTTTCTGGGTGGGTCGCCGTTGGAGTTGGGTGGAGGGGTCACAACTCTTTAACGCAAATGTCGAAAAAAAGAAGGAGAACATAATGTAATGTAATGTGTAGTGTCTTGAAGGGAAATTACTTTAGTTTTCCACTGACGTTGCTGCTCGTTGTGGAAGATGTGTTGTACTGAGAAATTTACACAATAAATTTTTAAGAGGTGGGTAACCTTTAGGGGGATAGTGTAGGATTTTTCCTCGACCACTCTTTGGTATTTTCTAGCCATAGCCATATAGCAAAAACAAAAGAGAGGTGTGGGAAAAAACCCTTTTCTATCAAGGACTTAACAAAAATTGAGTTTAGTTATAATTCGTCAGATGGTCTGAATGGTAAATTGTCGATACAATTACATCATGTCCACCTGCGATTATAATGAAATTTGGTACATTTTGTCGACAAACAAAATCTACCTTCAGGGGTAATACAACCCCGAAAAACTATTTTTCTATTTTTTTTTGTTTTATCCAAAAATCCAATATTACGAAAATTTTGATCAAAATTCGTGCCAATTTTTACAAAAAAAAAAATAGAGAAAAATGTCCTATATTGGTAGCCATAACCTTTCTGCATGAGAAAAGATTTGTTTGGCACACCACCAGCAAGGGTTTTCAAAATTTGGTCACATTTAGTCTCCGCTATTTTGTAATTTTTCCAATTTTATTTATTTTATCCTTAGAAATTAAAATTAAAATTGCCGCTCAATAAAACTTCTTTTTTACGTATTGTTTTTTTTTTTGAGCTGTCAAGGTGGTTCGTGTATAGATTTGTGATTTACAGTCGTCAAATGTTAGCACATTATATAATTTGGAATGTGAATTTTGCTAAGATGTGCATTTTAAACAAAGCATCTTATGCTGAAAATCAACTGATTTTCTTGTGGAAGGAGATGGCCATCTGCTTAAAATAATTATAAAATTATAATTGGCCTTTCTTTGGAAGAACATTAAAACGGAGCAAAAAATATCCTCGAATACACTATGCAACAAGAAATTTGGCGAAATGCTATGTGTAAATTTTTTTCTATATTTTGGTGTTCTAAACTCGAAATCGATGTTATATTTTTATACCCTACACCACTTCGTGGGCTAGCGTATTATAAGTTAGTTTCGCGCCAAATGTTTGTAACACCACGAAATAATCGAGCTAAACCCACCTTTAAGTATACCGATCGGCTTAGAATCACCAGCTGAGTCGATTTAACGATGTCTGTCTGTCCGTCCGTCCGTCTGTCCGTCTGTCCGTCCGTCCGTCCGTCTGCTGACCAACGAAGCTTGTTCGCACTCTACAGGTCACAAATGTTGTCCGATTGTCATGAAACTTGGCAGAAGTTATTTATTCTGGCCAAGGACCATCGATATTGAATTTGGAGGAAATCGGTTCTGATTTAGATATAGTCCCCATACAAATGTCGCTCCCGATTTGACATTTCCCGCTATAGAAACGACATATTGTACCCGATTTTCTTTAAATTTGACAATTTGATAATCCAAATAGAAACACTAATTCAGAAATTCGGTAAGATCGGTTCAGATTTAGATATAGCACCCATACAAATTTCGCTCCCGATTTGACTTTTGCCGCTTGAGAAACCACATATTGTACTCTATTTTCCTTAAATTTGGCACAACGGCTTATAATCCAATTAAAAGAAGTAAGGAAAGGCTAAAGTCGGGCGGGGCCGACTATATGATACACTCCACTTTCTATGCGAATACAATTCAATTCGGTAAAAAAGTAAAAACGGGAAGGCTTTTTGTATGTTTCCTAATCATAGGCTAATATGACCTGACCCAATTTGTCAAATCGAGAGGAATGTTTATATCGGGGCTATATCCAAACATGGAATGAAGCGACTAACTTTCACAATAAGTTTTTTCAGTTCAAGTAAACGTGCTCATTTTGAAGAAATTCGTTGAAAATAAGTGGTCTCTGGGGTGGAAAAAGTCAATCCGGGAGAGAAATTTATATGGGAGCTATATGTAAATCTCAACCGATCTAACACATTTTCACCACAGGTGTTTCCAGTTGAAATATAAGGTGTTTTGCCAATTTTGAAGAAAATTTGTTAAAATATGTGGTTTTTAGAGCAGAAAAAGTCAAATCGGGAGCGAAATTTGAATGGGAGCTATATATAAATCTGTACCGATCTGGCCCATTTTCACCATGGGTGTTTCTAGTTGAAATATAAGATATTTTGCAAGATTTGAAGAAGATCTGTTAAAATATGTGGTTTCTAGACCAGAAAAAGTCAAATCAAGAGCGAAATTTTAATGGGAGCTATATACAAATCTGATCCGATCTGACCTATATTCATCATGGGTGTTTTTTGTGGAAGTATAAGATATTTTGCCAAATTTGAAGAAAAATATGTGGTTTCTAGACCAGAAAAATTCAAATCGATAGCGAAATTTGAATGGGAGCTATATACAAATATGAACCGATCTGACCAATTTTCAACATAGGTGTTCCTAGTTTAAATATAAGATGTTTTGCCAAATCTGAAGACAATCTGATATTGTATCAGGTTTTTAGAGCGGAAATAGTCAAATCGGGAGCGAAATTTGTATGGGAGCTATATATAAATCTGAAACGATCAAACACATTTTCACCACAGGTGTTTGAAATATAAGGCGTATTGCCAATTTTAAAGAAAATTTTTTAAAATATGTGGATTTTAGATCAGAAAAAGTCAAATCTGTAGCGAAATTTGAATGGGGGCTATATCTAAATCGGAACCGATTTTCTTCAAATTAAATAGCGGTCGTCCTTGTCCCGAAAAACTTCGTTTTTTAAAGTTTCATTTGGTTCTGGCTGCAATAGCGACCTGTATCGTGATTACAAGAATAGATGGACAGACAGACGGACAGACGTACATTGCTAAATCGAGTCAAAAAGTGATTCTGAGACGATCGGTATAATTAACAATGGGTCTATCTCCCTTCCTTTTGGGTGTTACAAAGAAATGCACAAAGACATAATACTCTCGTGGAGTGTATAAAAACCTATGGTGAAAGTGGGTAAGATCGGTTCAGATTTAGATATAGCCCAAATACAAATGTTGATCCCAAATGTTTAACCGATTTTGGCCAAACTATATATATTATATTTCACCTATTTCGGTCCAGATTGCAATAAACCCCCACACAAATGTCCTTTCCGATTTAACATTTACAGGATACAAAAATCCTTCCCGTTTTCACTTTTTCACCGAATTAAATTGTATTCGGATAGAAAGTGGAGAGTGTCATAGAGTCGGCCCCGCCCGACTTTAACCTTTCCTTACTTGTTTTTTTATTTTTTTGCTAAAATTCAAATTATCGCCAAAGGTACCATTAATTTTTGTACTTGAAAAAATTGAAAAAACTAGCTTTTTCGAAAAAAATCTGACACGAAAAACCATAAAAAATAGAAAGGTATATTTTATTTTTTAATAGTTATCATTCTAACAAAGAAAATATAGATTTATATATAAATCTAAATATAGATAAATGTAGAAGTTATGACAATCATTGTAGGCGAAGAATATTTTTTAATCATGATTTTTAAATCACAGATATCATTAAATTGACTAAGGTGGTTATTCTAAGCCGATTGGTATACTTAAAGTTGGGCTAACTCCATTATTTGGCATGAAACTAACTTAGAATACCCTATTGCTTAAAGCGGTGTAGAGTATAAAAAATTATCATATTCCTATGAAACGGCGGAACCTATTATTGTAAAAGTCCTCTTTTCAAAATGTATAAACTTTTTATATAAAGGGTGGTTAAATTTTAAAGGCCGATGTTTAGTTTGAATAAAACACAAGTTATTTAGAAAATTATTGTCATTTCTTTTTATTTCGATAATATTGGTATGGTTCAATTATATGTTGAAACCACATATCGTCGGCATCCATATCTTCCAATTCGGGCCACAAAAAGTTCGTTAGCATCTCACGATAGCGACGACCATTCACAGTAACTGCCTGACCGGCCTCATTTTGGAAAAAATACGGCCCGATGATGCCGCCAGCCCATAAACCGCACCAAACAGGCACTCTTTGTGGGTGCATTGGCTTTTCGACAAGCACTCTTGGATTATCTTTCGCCCAAATGCGGCAATTCTGCTTATTGACGAATCCACTGAGGTGAAAATGTGCCTCATCAAATTGACCGAAAAAATCACGAATTTAAATTTGAACGTCCATTTTCATAATAAGCGTGATAACTTTGACGCGTTGCTTGATTGTGTATCTTTCCATGGTTCAAATTGAGTTAGTCTGAAATTGAGAAATGTCAAATGAAATGCAGAAAAAAAATTGGCGTTTAGGTGTGGTTCACATTCAACATTGGCCCTTACAATTTAACCATCCTTTACATGTTTCAAGTTAAAATATAAGTTGTTTTCGATTTTTTCTAAAAAGGTCACAATGATCAAAACAATCGATAAATTGTTTTTTTTTCGTTTTTGATCAATGTTATTGTATTTTGTTAATATTTGTCTATATTTTTTCAATGTAAATAAAACTTTAATCTGAGAATTTCTATGATATGTATTTCTTCTCATTGTTTTTCCTATTTTATATTTTATCCTATCTTATGGTTTATCCATTTTGGGATAAAGCACCAATTCTTGTTTACAGAGATCCTTTTTTGTTTCTATGTAGAGTAAATGATTGGATTTTCCTTGCATCTCAATTTGCATCTCCATTTCTATATTTACCGCAGGAATTTGGTAACACCTACTGAGAAAGTAATCAACATATGGGGTTAAAAATCATTTTTTAATCTGTTGGACATGGAATGAATCCTTTGTCGAATCTACTTTAAATAATGCCATGGTCAACAGCTGCTAATTGTGCTGTAGTTGTATCTCTATGTTAAATTTTCTGCGGCCTTCCTGCCTCATATTAAAATTTAGGTAGTACATCCCTGAACATCTTCGGCCACAAACGTTTTGGAATTTCCTTAACCGCCTTCTTACCTCCCCTCCCCCACACACTTTTTTGTTCTTCCAGAGGGTTGGTTTGTTGCGCTGCTAATGTCTTACGCTCCAGCACACTTTTCGAGTAAAAAGTTTTTTGCACTTGTCGCTTTTATTTGTGTCTTTTTGTTGCGGATTTTGTTTGGTCGGTTCCTTTGTTATTTTGAAGGACTTATTATTTTAACCTCAAAGGTATGGTCAAACCCTCACATTATATTTATATTCTTATAAATTTCAAAATAGTTTCTCTTTTGTTGTTAGATGCTACGATTTTGTTTTTCACTTAAGGGAATATAGAGAGAAAAGGAGGGCGGACAAGGGCTGGGGGGTTGATAACAGAGGCCAAATGCAAAAATGTCAGTGATTTAAAATATCTGCCAGAATTAAAAGGCTAGTGTTCTTGGAGGAACTTTGGAAGGTGAAGTCATTATTTTGCTTGTAAATTTTTTGTTTCTTCCTACATGTGCAAATTTCTTTTATTTTTCGTAAAGAAGACATAATTTAGATGGGTCTAATGTCCTTTCTGAGTCAAGTTGTTCAACTTACCTCTCTTGTATATCCCCTCCAAAATTGCTAATTTTTCAGTGTAAAAAATTTGCAAAAATTCTCAAATCACAAAGTATCGATTGGAAAATGGAATGAAATTGGAATATGTTGACTTCCTACTCAGAAAGTATTACCACTTCCCTGCGATTATTTTAGGAAAAATCCTAAATTTTGGAATTTATTTTACACACTCTGGGAATTTGGGTATTTTGTCGAAAAAAATGGAAAAACTTGTTATCGATAATTTTCCACATTTTAAAACATATTTCCCTCACTTTGGGATTTTGGGTATTTTTGTCATTATTTTCGGACAAAGTATCACCACTTCCCTGCGGTAAATAAAAAAGGCGATGATTTAAGGAAAATCCCAAATTTTGGAATTTATTTTACCCACTCTGAGAATTCGGGTATTTTGTTGTAAAAATGGAAAAAACTTGTTAGCTACTATATTCCCACATTTTAAAACATTTTTTCCCCTCTTTGGTATGTTGGGTATTTTTGCCATTATTTTACGGAGAAAGTATTAACACTTCCCTGCGGTAAATGGGTAATTCCACAAGATTTCGACCCAACGTGGATTTCGACCATCATCGATTTTGATGAAATTTTGCACATACATACTAGTGATTGCGGGCAATGTACCGTTTACCGTAGCTCAAAATAACACGTAGTTTAAGTTTTACAGTGGGCCAAATTTGGTTATCTCGGGGCTTTTTTGGGAGAGATGGCTTCCTTATCGATCGAAATCGAAATTGATCTCATCTGAAATATTTACACCTCCTCTTTCCGAATCTGTACGAAAATATGAATGTCCTTGCGATTCAAGGACTCCAAAATTTAAAAATAATTTTAATCCTTGAATATCCTGAAAAACATATCTTGAATTTTCTTATTTTTTTTTGTATTTTAGCTTATTTTATTCTCTACTAAATATCAAAAATTCCGATTGGGGTGGCCATATTATTTCAGCAAGTCCAAAATTTTTCTTCTTTTATAAAATCCGCTAAACTTCCACGTTTTTAGTTTGATTTGTGTTTTTAGGGGCTCGTTGGAGAGGTATTGATCGCCATTTGCAATTTTAAGAACAGCTTAACCCATTGAGGGACGTACATTTTTTTCAAACGGTTCGTCCATAATGGTCTGATGACATGATCCAAAGTTATGATATCGATTTCTTCCAAAAAAACCCGAGATAACCAACTTTGGACCACTGTAAAACTTAAACACGCACTACCTTGAGCAACCAAATTTCATCAAAATCGGAGAGGATGAAAATCCAAACCTATGCTTTTTGGCTCGTTTTCTGTTGGAATTATCCAGATAGAGAAATGAAGATAATTTTAGGCTAAAATCCCAATTTTGATATATATTTTCCCCACTCTGGGTATTTGGGTATTTTGTTGTAAAAATGGAAAAACTTGTTATCGATTACATTCCCACATTCTAAAACATGTTTTTGCCATTATTTACGGAGAAAGTATTACCACTTCCCAGTGGTAAAGTGCGATTTTTCCCCACTTTGGGATTCTGGGTATGTTTGCCATTTTTTCCGGAGTATTAACATTCCCACACACCATTTTAGTAAAAATCGCAAATTTTACAATATATTTTCTCCACTCTGGGAACTTGGTAATTTTGTTGTAAAAATTAAAAAACATGTTAATCACTATATTCCCGAATTTTGGAACATATTTTCCCCACTTTGGGTTTTTTTGGGTATAATTGCCATTATTTTCGGATACATTTTCATTTAAGGTATCATTTTAGTAAAAATCCCAAATTTTGGAACATATTTTCCCCACTTTGGGTATTTTGTTGTAAAAAATGGAAAAGCTTGTTAATCGCTATATTCCCGAATTTTGGAACAAATTTTCCCCACTTTGGGATTTTGGGTATATTTGCCATTATTTTCGGGTACATTTACATTTAAATTTTACATTTTAATAAAAATCCCGAATTTTGGACATATTTTCCCCACTTTGGGAATTTGGGTATTTTGATGGAAAAACTTGTTAGCGATTATATTCCCACATTTTGAAACATATTTTCCCCACTTTGGGATTTTGGGTATTTTTGCTATTATTTTCGTAGATTTTTTTTTTCAAAATTTAATTATGATATCCCAATTTTTGTAAATTTATATTTCTAAAAAGGTTTTTGATTTTTTCCCACATCACAGATGAAATTTTTCTTCGAGTGTCCGAGGATAGTTTTCATCTTCTGCTTCTTCTTGGACATGGCACAACTTCTCTTCACTTAGTCTCAATTTTGCCCCGTTTTTTCGTGAACTTTTTGTTTAGTTGGTGTATTATCAGGCACAAGAAGGAACTGGAGTAGCCGATGCAGAAGCAGAAGCTAAATCTACTTCAGCTTCTGCTTTTGCTCGAGAGCTAAAAGAATAAGAAGATGTTAAATGATGAGTTTCAACTTTTGTTGGTTATTAAAAGCTATTATGGATTGAAGGTATTTCACAGCAGGAGCGGCCCCAGCAGCACTGCTTGCAAGTAGTTTATGGTTAAACACAGATTTTGACTCTTTTGTTTCATCCTTGGTCAATACCGTGGTCGTGGTTCCCCAGGTAAGAAAGAGGCAGAAGAGGAGGTGGTAGTCGGAAAGTTTTGCAGATTGTTGGAGCTGCGAATTCCATTATGTAAAGTTGAATTAAGCTTAAATTACATGACAAATATTTGCTAAAAGCAAAAAGGGCACAAAGAATTGCACACCGAGCAGAGCATTCGCTTCGCCATAAAGATGGGGTGTGGGAGAATGGCAGGCAGCATTTGCATAATGGATGTCCAAGGAGACGTGGCGAAGGAAATGGACATGGATTTGAGCAGTTTTGATTGCGATGAATGAAAAGCCAAGTTTTTGCGAAAGAGAGTTTTTGAGGGAAACTTTGCCAATGAGTTTTGTTTGGCAATGGCCGGAAGAGATGATAATGGAGGTTGTAGTTGTGCATTAGCAGTTTTTTAGCTCGGTAAAGTGAAATTTAGGAATTTCGAAAGATGTAATGGAATTAATACAATACACATTAGTATATGGTGTATGGAGGAAATTTTTAAGCATAGCTTAGCTCTTAGGGTACAACGAGCCGAGATTTAAAGCGCTACAGGATTTGGAACAATTCCTCGTGTTGTTGACAAGTGCATTTTTTTATATTTTGGTTATTTTAATGTCCAAGATTCAAATTAATTAATTTAAAAGTCACACCCAAATATGGCGGTGTATTTATGAAAAGAATATACTTCGGCAAAGAAGTTTATCATTCTCCCAAACGAACGAGAAGCGCAACTCACTCTTCCAATATCAGTCTAAAACAATAGCACTAAATTACAACGCTCACATTGACATCATACAAGCATCCCAGTGAACCATTTTTTCCCGAACTCGAATTCGGCTGAAAATATTGAATTTTTTGACAGAAAAAAAATTTTGTTGAAAATACCAACGAATAACTAAAAGCAAAAAAATGGAACTACTTCCGTATGAAGCACATTTTAATAGCAGCTCAAAACCAAGATGTACATTTTCCCCGCTTTTGAGGAAGTTCTTTTAAACAACTTCCTACAAAGTCGACAATATGTTAATATTCCGTAACATTTTATGAATAGCATTTTCACAACTGCATGGGAACGACTTTTTAGTATGTGGTCGCAAAGGTAAGTTGTCCGCTTTGCATCCAGAAGGTGTCGGGTTCGAATCGTGTCTCGGGAAAAAAAACTTTTTTTATATTTATACCCTCCACCACCAGAATGGGGGTATACTAACTTTGTCATTCCGTTTGTAACACCTTGAAATATCGACATGAGACCCTATAAAGTATATATATATTCTTAATCGTCATAAATTTCTAAGACGATCTAGCCATGTCCGTCCGCCTGTCCATCTGTTGAAATCACGCTAACATCTAAACGAAAGGAGCTAGAACGTTCAATTTTTCCATAAATGCGTTTGGGGCGAAATCGGCCCAAAGGGAAAGATTTTTCCCTCACAAGGACTAAAAATACCCATAATAATCCCTAATACTTTAACATATTTAAGCATGTTGTTTGAATATGTCTGTTTATATTTGCTTGATATTCCCCTTATAGCAAAAACGTGCACCATAAAGTGAAATTCGGTGTGTACATTCCTCTAATTGAGTAGATACATAATATAAAAGTATTTTTTCCAAATTCTTACTTTTAAGGGATAAAATGGGAATAGAGGGATAAAAATGGTACCAACCAAACGGCTGCCCCAGAACACGGATTTTTTAAAATTCGTACTTTTTGGGGTTAAAATGGAAAAAGGGGATAAAAATAGTACCAACCAAAAGACCGCAGCTAGAGTCATGCTATTCGGAGTATACATTCCTTTGACTACGTAGACATGGAAAATAAATGTTTTTTCCAAATTCGTACTTTCAAGGGATACAATGAGTACAGAGGGGAAAAAATGGTACCAACCAAACTGCTATACCTAGAATAATGAAATTCGGTGTATACATTCCTCTGATAGCGTAGGCACGTAAAATAAACGGATTTTTCGAAATTCGTACTTTCAAAGGATACAATGATACAGAGATACAAATAGTACCAACTAAACGACTACAACTAAAATGATGAAATTCTAATTAGATAGAAACGTCAAATAAAGAGATTTTAGATAGTCGTACTCTTAAGGGGGTAAAAATGGCACCAACCAAATGGACGCAGCTGGAATCATGGAATTTGGTGTATACATTCCTCTGACTGCATAGACGCGCAAAATAAAAAGTTTTTTCGAAATTATTTTTTAAGTACTTTTTATATTATGTTATATTTATTTATAAAATTATATTATTATTATTGTTGTATAATTTTAACAAATTAAAAATTTTTGTTTGAAAAATACAAATTTATTACTTTTTAATGTAGTTAAAATATTTAATATTCTTATTAATTATTTATGCTACATAATATCGGTAAAATTAAGTAGTGTCAATTTATTTAATACTAAATTTAATTAGTATTTATTGTATTTATTTGCGTTATATATATTAGTTCATATTAAATAAATAGTTTGTTAAGTTTTTTAACTGAGTTGTTTTAGAGATGGTTAGAGTACCGTAGTACCAGAAGGTCCGATGTTCTACGCCCGGTAGCGGCGGATTTTTTAAAACAGAAATGGAAACTAGCGAAAAAGTGGTTCCCTTTACAACACACTAAAAATAACTTCTAAGTCTTACAAAATAAATGACATCCCTCCTACGACACATAAATTCATGATTCATGATACAGCCGTTTGTTTGGTACATGTTTTATACCTTTCTGCCTCATTTTTACCCTAAAAGTATGGATCTGGAATAATCGGTTCATTTGACATGTTTACATCAAATTTCATGATTTCATTGTTACCTTTTTTATCCCCTTTCGTCACATTTTATCGTAAGAGAACAATTTTTCATAGAAATCAATTTTATCCTTTTCCCAGTTTTGACCCCTCTAGATTCAAATGATGTCATTATTTTTCCTCTGCGCATTCAGAGTTGCAGCGAAGTTCATTATTCTATCTGCAGCCATATATAGTCATATGCGTCATATATAGTCTTGAAGTTCGAATATCGAAAGATCTTGATATTTTTTGCATAATTTTTAGTCCCACACAGAGGCGGCTATGTGAAAAAAATATGTGGAACATAGACAACCTTCGGGCTTACAGGGTATTTTTGTCTGGTTATCCACCTCTAGGATGGGGGTATACTAACTTTGTCATTCAACACCTTGAAATCGACATGAGACCCTATAAAGTATATATATTCTTGATCGTTATAAAATTCTAAGACGATCTAGCGATGTCCGTTCGTCCGTCTGTCCGTCTTTCCGTCAGTTGAAAGAAGCTAGCATCTAAACGAAAGGAGCTAGGACGTCCAAATTTTCCATAAATACGTCTTGTAGTCATAGATCTGTGGGGATTGAAACTGGGCGAAATGGACTCAAAGGAAAAAATTTTCCCTCACAAGGGCTAAAAATACACATAATAACCTTTAATATTTTAAAGTATTTAAACATATTTTTCAATATGTTTACTTGTACTTACTTGATATTGGGTGCTTGCATTCCCCCTATAACAAAAAAGTGCACCACAAAGTGATTTTTATTCGTAGGGGGTGAAATGGGGCAAAAAGGGATAAAAATGGTACATATTAAACGACAACAACTAGAAACACGAAATTCGGTGTGTACATTCCTCTAATTGAGTAGATACATAATATAAAAGTATTTTTTCCAAATTCGTACTTTTAAGGGGTAAAATGGGAATAGAGGGATAAAAATGGTACCAACCAAACGGCTGTACCTAGAATAATGAAAATCGGTGTATACATTCCTCTGATTGCATAGATAAGTAAAATACACGGATTTTTCAAAATTCGTACTTTTTGGGGTTAAAATGAAAAAAGGGGATAAAAATAGTACCAACCAAATGACCGCAGCTAGAGTCATGAAATTCGGAGTATACATTCCTCTGAGTGTGTAGACACGGAAAATAAACTGATTTTTCGAAATTCGTACTTTTTGGGGTTAAAATGAAAAAAGGGGATAAAAATAGTACCAACCAAATGACCGCAGCTAGAGTCATGAAATTCGGAATATACATTCCTCTGACTGCTTAGACACGAAAAATAAAAGGTTTTTCGAAATTCGTGCTTTCAAGGGATACAATGGGTACAGAGGGATATAAATAGTACCAATTAAACGGCTACAGCTAGAATGAAAATGAAATTGCGTAGACACGTAAAATAAAGAGATTTTAGAAAGTCGTACTTTCAATGGGGTTCAACAGGAAGAAGGGGATAAAAATGGTACCACCTAAATGGACGTAGCTAGAATCATGGTATTCGGTTTATACATTCCTCTGACTGCAAAAAGACACGCAAAATAAAAACATTTGGAAAACCAAATTCGTAATTTTTGCTTTTACGGCAAAAAATGGTTGTATCATGAAGTTAGTTTATTTTGCACTATGTACGTGAGATAATGGATTTTCAAAATTTATACTTTTGGAATTGAACTAGAATTGAAATACAACTAACTGTAGCACCTATTCTCTGCCAATATTTATGGTATTTAAGCTTTTTGAAAGTATAAATATAAGAATATTAATTTTTTGAATTGACTTGAAGTATTATTTCGAAATGTAAACGTATTGGTGGCCATGCCTTATAAGGGTGGTTTGAAATAATAAAAATATTATATTTATTTTTAAAATTATTTTTTAAATATTTTTACTTGTTTTTAACTGGGATATTGTCCCAGTATTTGTATTAAAAAACACATTTTCCTGTTACTGCACCTCTACGAAAATCGAGAGCCTCTGTGGTGTGCAACCCATGGTTTGTTTATTAAAATTGATGATTTTCATAGCAGCCATTCTTAGAGATATTCCCTACTGGGTTAAGCCCAAAACACTCAAAATATGTTTTGAAGAGACGGCCTTTTGTCTAACTTACAGGAGGAAAATGTTGTGGAGTGACAGTCATCGGCCTGTCTTTCTCCAGATTTACTACTCGTTCTTATGCCAAAGGTTGTTTCACAAGGTAGCTCGGTAGGCAGCCTTATACCATTCTACACTAAGTTATTATGTCCAAAGCTATGCAGGTTCAAAAATATGTGGTGTTGAGGCAGTCTTCAATATGACTGAAGCTAGCTATGAAATGTAATGATTCGCTGTGGCCGACAAACCCAAATCTTTGGAAGCTATTCATTTGGATGAACAAATGTTCAACCAATTATAATTTTACACATTAACAGGCACACAGCTGCCAACTACATTTTTCATTTCACACATTTAGTAAATATTGTTTTTTTTTTTCAAATACCTTTCCTCAATTTCTAATAAGATAGGAAGTCGCCTATCAAATCAAGCCCCTTCATAACTCAATCTTTATAAAAAAACTACACTCGCAGTGCTGTCTCTAATTAAAACATCACTTTGGCAACACAATAGATTGTGCATGAAAATGAAAGCGATCAAAATACAAAGTAGAGAAAAAACGATTGCTTTTCATTTCCGTATCCGTTATTGATTATCATCAATTGTTAGTATCGTTGTTGTTGTTGTTAGGCCCTTTTTACATTTATAACCTCATAAATTTCGAAACAAAAGCAAAACATTAATGTTTTTTATGTATTATTATCATTGTTAGCATTTTATTACAGCTCGAACAACATTGAAAGAAGAGTCGAAAGACGAATAGACAGACAAAGCAAGAGTTGGACGGGCAGGTGGTAAAATAACATTGCATGTCATATGACACCAATAAATCGCTTCATTTGCTCTCTGATCCACAAACGAAAGTAAATGGGGCGACATAAGCACCAGATACTCAGATAGAAACTAAGGTAAATATTATGTTGCCACAAGCAGCAGCAGCAAGGCACAGTGGTGGGGAAAGGAAAAAACTAAACCAAACTTAGGTGTCTCTAAAAAAGAAGAAAATAACTTTATAGTCGACTGACAGAAGAATTTGGAAACTGAGAATAAACAAGTAAAAACGGCCGGGCCGAACTTTATAAATCCTCCACCAAGGCTTGCATTCCACAGAGGATGTCGATTTCGTGGAAGTGAGGCAAGATTGCAGGAAAATTTCATTTCTTAATACAGCCAAACCAAAACCATTAAAACAATTGAAAAAAATAATTTTATAAATAAATCTAAAATTTTTATTATTTCAAACCAAGCAAGGCCACCAATACGTTTACACTATATATATCGAAATAATACCTCAAGTCAATCCAAAAAGTAAATACAAGAGAGCAATCTTCAAAAAGCTAAAACACCATCAATATTGGTAGATAGTTTGTGCTACAGTTGGGTGTCTTTCCATTTTATTTTAATTCCGAAAGTAAAAATTTTAGAAATCCATTATTTCTCACGTACACAGTGCAAGATAACCTAACTTCATGATTCTTCCCATTTTTGCCGTAAATGTTAAAAGTGCGAGTCTATGCAGTCAGAGCAATGTATACACTTTAGCATTTTAAAAGTGCGACTTTCGAAAATCTCTTTATTTTACATGTCTACGCAATTAGAGGAATGTAGCTGCGGCCAATTAGTTAGTACAATTTTTATCCCCTTTTTCCATTTACCCCCTAAAAGTACGAATTTCGAAGAATATTTCGATTTCTCGATGTTCTCAAGACATTTGGTATTTAATTTAAATATTTATCGATTTATTTATTTATGGACCCATTTATTTTGTATATATTTATTCATCGATTTGTTTATTTATTCATTTTTATACCCTACACCACTTCGTGGTCTAGTTCTTATAAGTTAGTTTTCCGCCAAATGTTTGTAACACCAAGAAATAATTGAGCTAGACCCACCTTTAAGTATACGGATCGGCTTAGAATCGCCAGCTGAGTCGATTTAACGATGTCTGTCTGTCCGTCTGTCCGTCCGTCCGTCCGTCCGTCCGTCTGCTGTCCATCTAAGCTTGTTCGCACTCTACAGGTCGCAATTGTTGTCCGATTGTCATGAAACTTTGCAGAAGTTATTTTTTCTGGCCAAGGACCATTGGTATTGCATTTGGAGGAAATCGGTTCAGATTTAGATATAGCCCCTATACAAATGTCGGTCCCGATTTGACATTTTCCGCTCTAGAATCGACATATTGTGCTCGGTTTTCTTTAAATTTTGCAGAACATCTTATAATCGAACTAGAAACACGTATGCAAAAATTGGGTAAGATCGGTTCAGATTTAGATATAGCCCCCATACAAATGTCTCTCCCGATTTGACATTTTCCGTTCTAGAAGCGACATATTGTACCCGGTGTTCTTTAAATTTTGCAGAACATCTTATAATCGAACTAGAAACACGTATGCAAAAATTGGGTAAGATCGGTTCAGATTTAGATATAGCCCCCATACGAATTTCACTCCCGATTTGACTTTTTCTGCTGTAGAAATCACATGTTTTAACAGATGTTCTTCAAAATTGGGAAAACATCTTATATTTCAACTAGAAACACCCACGGTGAAAATGAGCCAGATCGATTCAGATTTAGATATAGCCCCCAAACGAATTTCACTCCCGATTTGACATTTTTCCCGCTAGATACCACATATTAAAACAGATTTTCCTCAAACTTGGCAAAACATCTTACATTTCAACTAGAAACACCTATGGTGAAAATTGGTCAGATCGGTTCAGATTTAGATATAGCCCCCATACGAATTTCACGCCCGATTTGACTCTTTCTGCTGTAGAAACCACATGTTTTAACAGATGTTCTTCAAAATTGGGAAAACATCTTATATTTCAACTAGAAACACCCACGGTGAAAATTAGCCAGATCGTTTCAGATTTAGATATAGCCCCCATACGAATTTCGCTCCCGATTTGACTTTTTCTGCTGTAGAAACCACATATTTTAACAGATCTTCTTCAAAATTGGCAAAACATATTCTATTTAAACTAGAAACTCCCATGGAACAGAGCAAATGAGCCAGATCGGTTCAGATTTAGATATAACCCACATACGAATTTCACTCCCGATTTGAGTTTTCCGCTCCAGAAACCACATCTTTTAACAGATTTTCTTCAAATTTGGCAAAATATCTTATATTTGCCTGAGAAACACCCAGGATGAAAATGATTTATATATAGCTCCTATACAAATATCGCTCCCGACTTGATTTTTCCGCCCCAGAAACCACGTATTTAAAAATTGAGAACTGGAAGAACCTATTGTGAAATGGGTCACTTCATTCCATGTTTGGATATAGCCGTGATACAAATATTCTTTTCGATTTGACAAATTGAACCAGGACATTTTTGCCTATGATTAGGAAACATACAAAAATTCTTCCCGTTTTCACTTTTTTCCGAATTGATTTGTATTCTGATAGAAAGTGGAGTGTATCATATAGTCGGCCCCGCCCGACTTTAGTCTTTCCTTACTGGTTATCTATAGATTGTTTATCATTTGTTTTCTATTTATCGACTTATTTAATTAACGATTTCCTTATTTATGTATTAATACCTTTTTTGCTATTTGTACATGGTGACCATAAATTAGTTTTGTACCACTGTGCGCTGGCTGCACTGACTGCCTTTCCTGTCTGTCCAAGTCATTACTAAAAAAGGTAAAAAGCCAGAGCATAAAATAAACACGTTCAAACAAAAAAACCAAAAATAAAGCAAAAGGCAAACAAGCATGTTATTGTGGGGCGAAATGTGCAAATGAGTTGGCCTGGCTGGGCCGGCACCAAGCGGGCATTGGAATCAGACACACGGCACAGTAATTTACCAGTGTGCACTTACTGAACCGGAAGTAATCTTGATATGTGTGTGTACTTTTACCCCCCAACACCAAGCAATCCACTCACCAAACGACCAAGCAAACACCGGACAAACACACGCCACGCCAGTCGATATCTGTCTGGCGGCGGCCCCTTGGTTGGACATCAAATCGACTACCTAAACTAAAGTATCTGTCGTAGTCGGACTGGTACTTACCGTCTACTAACTATGTTCGTCGTATGCAGGTGGTGATTAATTTAGGTTATTTTACCTTTAATTAAGTTCATAATGAGTTACAACAAACTGACAAACTGAAAGTGAACCAACTGCATGGACTTGAAATGAAAGCACGAGTGAGTGAGTGCTACGCTGCATGGATGTGGATGTGGATGTGGACATGAACACGGCCATGGTTGGCGTTGTTGTTGTTGCTGGTGTTGGTGGCGATGGTGATATTTGATCGTTAGTTTTGTGTAATTTGAGAGGATTTCAGCTGGACAAAAACTAATTTAAAATTGTTCAGGTTTATTTACAACCAGTAAACAAATTGGAAAGTGATTAGCTTAACATTATTTATATTGTCAACAATGTTCTGGCTCATGGCGCAGGAGGGTGGTGGTTTCAGTTTCATTGGATGTCAACGAAGGTCGTTGTTATTGGTTTTGTGTGTGTGTGGTTGGTTGGTTGTAAAACAAGGATCTAATATTACACTTTAGGGCGTATGGAAATTTTGTTTCAGGTGCATGTCCTTTTGCATCAATTAAAACTAACGGCCGTGAAAGGTATTGGCGTAAGGGATTTTTTCACAAATGCTGCACTATTTTATGGGCAATAAATCGACAAGATGTATAAACAAATAAATCATGACATTTGGAGAGTAGTCCCCAACATGATTTTTTAAAGTCCGTACTTGTTGAGGGTAAAGGGTTAAACGTGGAACCTTCGTCTGCCAGTAGAAACAATAAATAAAAATGGATTTTTTTTTGAAATTTGTACTTTGTAGACAAAAAGGGATAAAATTGGTACCTATTCCAACTAGATACGTGGTAATCGGAGTGCACATTATTTCTACATTGACATCCAAAATTAATGAATTCTTCAAAAACTTTTCACTTTTAAGGAGGAATTGGGAAAAAGGGTTAAAAATGGTACCAACCGAAGTGTTGCAGCTGGAATCACCAAATTCGCTGCGTACATTCGTCTGTTCACGTCAATCGCGGGACATTAATGGATTTTTCAAAATTAATACTTTTAAAGGAAAATGGGACAAAAAGGGATAAAAATTGTACCAACCAAAGTGTTGCAGCTAGAATCTAGAAATTCCTTGTATACATTCCTCTGACCAAGTTGTCGCGCCACATAAATTGACAATATTTTAATTAATACTTTTAAAGGAAAACGGGACAAAAAAGGGATAAAAATGGTACATACCAAAGCATTACAGTCAGAAATGTAATATTCTCGTCGTACGCAGACTCCAAAATTAAGTGAATTTTTCGAAATTTGTACTTTTAAGGATGAAGCGGGACAAAAAGGGATAAAAATGGTACCAACCAAATTGCTGCAGCTAGCATCACGAAATTCGTTGTGTACATTCCTTGACCTCCTAGTCGCGCAGCAGAAATATATTTTTCAAAAAAAAAATAATACTTTTTAGAGAAAGCGGGTTAACAAGCGATCAGGCAACTAGAATCATAAAATCGATGAAGGAAATGGAACTGCATGGAAATAAATATTGTAGTAAAGGTTTAATGAATTTCTTTTCGAATTTTTGTCTAAATTCAAGTTATTTCCGTAGTTAGAACGCTTAGAAGTTGGCACGGCAGATTCGGAACACAGCAGTAAATTTTTTTGGCCAAAATTTTGATAAAAATTCGTGTTTTTTCCAAACATCTGCCATTTTTACAAACAAATATTATAAAGAAAAAATCCTATGATGGCCGATAACCATAACCTTCCTGAATAAAACATGATCAGTCTTGATGGCTCATATATCCGCCAATTTTTTAACTTTTCAATTTTATTTAATATTTTAGAGTATTTAAGCTTGTTTTTTCCATATATCTGTTTATATTTGCTTGATATTGGGTATGTGCATTCCCTCTAAACTCGCACTATAAACTGATGCTTATTTGTAGGGGGTGAAATGGGGCAAAAAGGGATAAACATGGTACATATTAAACGACAACGGCTAGAAACACGAAATTCGGTGTGTACATTCCTCTAATTGAGTAGATATATAATATAAAAGTATTTTTTCCAAATTCGTACTTGGAAATTCGTAAAATGGAAATAGAGGGATAAAATTGGTACCAACCAAACGGAAAAATTAAATACCGCGTATACATTCCTTTGATAGATTAGACTCGTAGAGGGATTTTTCGAAATTCATATTTTTTTTGTACCAACCAAATGCCTCAGCTAGAGTCATGAAATTCGGAATATACATTCCTCTGACTGCGTTAACTCGTAAAATTAACGGATTTTTCGAAATTCATACTTTCAAGGGATACATTGGGAACAGAGGGATGAAAATGGCACCAACTCAACGGTTACAGCTAGAATGCTGAAATTTCGAAGGTCGTACTTTTAAGGGGTAAAATGGAGAAAGGGGGATACAAATGATACCAAACAAATGGTCGGAGGTCGAATCATGGCTTCCGGTATTTACATTACTTAGAAAGCATAGACTCGCAAAATAAAAATATTTTTTTCCAAATTCGTACTTTTTTTTTTCTACGGCAAAAAAAGGGTAGAGCCATGAAGTTAGTTTATCTTGCATTGTGTACGTGAAATATAAAGGATTTCCAAAATGTTTACTTTTGGAATTAAAATTTAAAGGTAATACAATCAACCTAACGGCTGTAGCTGAAAATGCACCCACTATCCCCAAATATTTATGGTATTTAAACTTTTTTGAAGATTGCTGCCTTATATTTATTTATTAAATTGACTTGAAGTATTATTTCAATATATATAATATACACCTATTCGTAGACGAGGTTTAAAATAATCAAAATTTATTTAAAATTTGATTTGAACTGGGATATTGTCCTGACTCAAGACCAGTTTGCATCTATATTTAATAGAATGCAAATTTATTTACAAACGGCATGGTGACATTTATTTCTTGGCTGCAGACTACCACGATCACGATTTCGACCATGTCAAAAGTCTTTTCAAGTGGCTTCGCAGCGACTTTCCAACATCAAACCCGGCCTCTATAAGGAGATGATTCTCACAAACGAACGAGAAGCACAACTCACTTGCCGAATTTGCGTTTAAAAAATCGCACCAAGTAATGAAGTACACATGCCATCTTACAAGCATCTCATTGAGTTGCATATGTAAGTATGTGTATATGCCGGTATAGTTACCCAGCAATACTTCTGCCGTGCCAACGGTCATTTGTTTTAGTTTTTTCGTTAGCATTTTTTGGTCAGTAATCAATATTTGATTTGAACTGGGATTTAAAATTTTAAATTTTTAATTGAATTTCTGTATAATATAGTTGTTTCATTTGTAAAGAAAGATTCAAATTTCAATCACTTATTATTTTTTATTGAAGACCACCCTAAAGTCCACAAATGTCTTTGGACAGCATTTTTCGAAATTGTTAGCCTCCGAACATTTTTCAATTACAAATTTTAAATGTTTGAAATCATTAACATTTTCTAATGCCTCGGAAAAATGCACGTTTTTATGGAAAAATCTTTTCGTTTTCACTTTTACACCTAATGACCAAAAGAAACTTGGCGAGGTGATACAATTCTTCTACACATTTTCCAGCTTTCAGGCACAAAATGCCTATTAAAAAGTCATTAACCTTGCACAAAATTCAATTTCAAATCGAAGACTAAAAATATAAACGAAAAGAAACAAAAGAAATCGAAAACGAAATGGTAGCAATATCAATATGTGGCAGCATTACATCAGCTATGCGAGCATCATTAAAAATCAATTCCCAAAACCCGATGGAGAAAAATAAACTCAAAACTAATAACGACAACATATTTGGACAAGGAATTCCACAAACCATAACACGGCTGAACTAATCACAACTATTTGAGCGAAGATTTGTTGCCATTGCCTACCATCCACCCACCCCAAAGTGGGGGCAGACCAGGCCAGTCCGGGACATACACACAAATGCTGAATGCTGGCTGGAGTGTTGAATGCCGCTGTTGTTGGAGTGTTAAAAGTGACAACTTTAAAAACCATTTCAAAACACTTAGAAATGTTAACCCCTACTCCTCTCCACCACCGACCCCAAACCAACCAACGCTACACACAGGCAAAGGCCTTAGGGGACGGACAACTGTGTGCATCATTTTCCCCCCGGTCTACCCTACACCAGCGTGAATTGGCCTCCCTCGTTTCCGGCCATCACCACCACCACCCCCAGCCCTATAGCTCAGCAGAGCTTCCACATCTAATGAAGTAGAAACATTAACTGCATATGATGTGATGTCTTTCAGATGTGACGCTAACGTTGACACATTATTTTAGACGATGAAAAGGGAAACAAAAACAAGAGCAGCAGCAGCAGCCGACATCAACATATATTTTTTGGTGGCAAAAGAGATACGGATACCGGAAAAAAGAAGACACACTGCTCACTGATGTTACCATTCTGCTCGCTCGTACTCTCGCACACACACGCTCATTAATGAACCGAGAGTTTCCTTTTTTGTGTAGCTTGTTAGAGCATAAATGGAAACTACTTAAGCATGCATGACGTTCCCGAGTGTTTTGTGTGCACAGATATGCCTCGTAGGACAGGAATATATATATCAATATAATATCACGTACCACACACTTACCATTGAAACGCAAAAATGGCGGTAATTTTTTATTAAAAATCATAATTTTGGAATTTATTTTCCCCGCTTTAATTGTAAGATTTTTATATGAGGAATCGTACAAGTGTTTTTTTCTTGTATTGTTTTCAAAAACATTTTTCTGTTGCATCATATAAAAATCGCACTATTCCTAAAACGGGGAAAATAATTTCTAAAATTTGTTTTTTTTTTGTTAGAAAAAATACAGTAACTTCTTAATTTCGATCGTGGATCAGAAGAAAAAAATATTATTAGCGTTTATGACCGTTATACTTCATATAAAAATGCCACAATTCATAAAACGGGCAAAATAAATCAAAAAAAATTAATTAAAAAATATCAAAATCAATTCTTCATTTCGATTGTAGAGCAGAGGAAAAAATTATTAGCAGTAATGTCCGTCTATAAAAATCTATTTTTACTTTTGTAAAAATTGCTTAATTAATTTCTATGGAGATTGGTCGCATTCGAGTGAATCGTCATGATTTCTTCATTTGGATCGTGGATCAGTGGAAAAAAATACTATATCAGCAGTAACGTCCGTGAATAAAAATCTATTTTTACTATTCTATAAATAGGTGTTTTTATAGAACTAATTGTCTAACTTAATTAATTTCTATGAAAAAGGGTCATATTCGAACGAATCAACTGAGCGAATTATTGTTTTTATCCATTTCTGGATTCTTTTAAGCTTAGTAACTTAATGAAGGTAGGTAAATACTATCAATGTTAAAATATGCTGAAAAATAAATAAATCTTACCATAGAAACTAAATCGCGACAATAGATCTTATTAAATGAGCTCTTTTTAAATTTAATACCATTGGCCAGTCCGGTTAAGATTTTGATATAGCCCTCATACATAGATATGTATCTTCCAAGACAATCGGTGTTTTTTCTGGGGGAGCAAATCTTATTATAGATATGAATCTGAAAAATATATATTTATAAAAACTTTATATATAAAAAATCCAAGAAATGGTAGTCATTTTTTTTGAAAATCAACCTAAATTTCAAGCCCATTAAAAAATAGATAATGGAAAAAAATTTATTTTATACCCTCGATTAGGATATTATGTCTTTGTGAATTTGTTTGTAACACCCAAAAGGAAACGAGATAAACCAATAGTTTATTATATTGGGTGATTTTTTAAAAGCTATAAGAAAGTTTTTCAAAAAAAAAATAATAAAATTCAAAAAAAATCCATGAAATCTTTATTTGAATCGATAGTACGGTCCATATAATTTAATGTTTGAAGATTATTTCATGCAAATGCTGACCTTGACTGTGCCTCAAATGGTCCATACTCTTAGTCCAATTTTGGCATTTCCACGTTTTTGAGTAACAGAGGTCCAATTGCTGCGAACGGCGACGAATCGATAATTGATGGTCATCAATAACACTGGCCGATACAGCTGCGATATTTTCTTCAGTTCGCACTCTACATAAGCGTGTTGGTGGTTTAATGTCCAACAATGTAATTTTGGTGCGAAATTTAGTCACAATAGCCCGAATAGCCGCTTCAGTGGGTCGATTAAACTGACCATAAAATGGATTCATGGTTAAATTATAGACCAAACTGAAGATGTTTGACAGTGAAACAAAACACGAAACGTGCGTCAGCTGTTTGAACCAGCGTTGCCAAGAAGATAATAGCTAACAAATCACCCTTTAGATCGACATAGAATCACTGTCCATCTATTTTTGGAATCAAAGTACAGGTCGCAATAATTGTCCCATCTTAACAAACACTGCAACATGTAAGTTCTGTGGGCCAAGAACGAACGGTATTTAATTTGAAGTAAATCGGTTCAGATTTAGCCCCATACAAATATTGCTCCCGATTAGACTTTTCCGCTTTAGGAACCACATATTTTACTCGATTTGCTTCCCATACAAATTTCGTGCTCGTTTTGACTTTATCCGCTCTAAAGACCACAGAACCAAAAATCTAAACCAAAACCAAAAATCTAGAAACATCTGTGGTGAAAATGGAAATGGACGGTTGAGATTCAGATATAGCTCCCATACATAAATAAATTTCGCTCTCCACTTAACCTTTGTCGCTCTAGAAACCACATATTTGAAACGATTTTCTTCAACTTATAAAGGGTCCGTCAAATAACTTATTTTTTGAAAATGCTATAAGAAAACTACTGAATATTTTCTCAAATTTCGTTTTTTATTTGAAAGTACAATCCTTCCGGTTAATAATGGAAAATAATTTCATTCAAATGGCTGCTGAGGGCACCCCACAAATAATAGTTCAACGGTTGAATAGTTGAAAAAAAAAACGTTTGATGGCGGACCCTGTATAATGGAAACATTATGGCGAATGTGAACTTGGGAAGCAAAATGTTATAAATGCTCCCTTCGACCAAAAATGAAAACTTTGAGCAATTGTTAAACGAAACTCAGACCAGCTGGACTATAACATTGTTCTAGAAAAGTGATCTACTCGACATGCCCTTTCAGAATTATGGGGTCACTACGCTGTTTCAAAAATGTAATTGAAGTTACCTGCATAGCAAGATATAGTACAATTCTTACTTTTTCTAAAAATGCGTACAGAACATTGTATAGGGTGGGTCAAGCAAAATTTTAAATTAAAATCGTCTTTAAAAAATAAAGTACTGATTATTTTTTTAAATTTCTGTTTTTTGGAAAGGTGGGACTTTGTAATTTAATAGTGGAACACAATATCATTTATAAAGAGTGATTTTTTTGAGGTTAGGATTTTCATGCATTAGTATTTGACAGATCACGTGGGATTTCAGACATGGTGTCAAAGAGAAAGATGCTCAGTATGCTTTGACATTTCATCATGAATCGTCTTACAAACGAACAACGCTTGCAAATTATTGAATTTTATTATCAAAATGCGTGCTCTGTTAAGAAAGTTCATTGCGCGCTTCCATTTTATGGTCAGTTTAATCGACCCACTGAAGCGGCTATTCGGGCTATTGTGACTAAATTTCGCACCAAATTTACATTGTTGGACATTAAACCACCAACACGCTTACGTAGAGTGCGAACTGAAGAAAATATCGCAGCTGTATCGGCCAGTGTTAATGATGACCACCAATTTTCGATTCGTCGCCGTTCGCACCAATTGGGTCTCTGTTACTCAAAAACGTGGAAATGCCAAAATTGGGATAAGCGGATGGACCACCTAAGACGCAGCCGCGGTCAACATTTAAATGAAATTATCTTCAAAAAGTAAATGTCATGGACCAATCTAACGTTTCAAATAAAGAACCGATGAGATTTTGCAAATTTTATGCGTTTTTTTTTTAAAAAAAAGTTATCAAGCTCTTAAAAAACCACCCTTTATGACTAGCATGACTGGCTCGGCAATACCTCATCCGAACAGCCCAATTTTTCAGTACAGCCCAAAATCGACACCAAACAGTGACTCGTTGTGTATGGAATAGTCACTCATGGGTTCTAGTTGAAATTTAATATTTAAAATGGCCCACCCTATATATTTGTTCGCTTCTAGTACAACACGTTCAACGGTTGAATGAACTGACCTTTTTCGTAATTTCATATCTGTTAAATTGATCATAACTCGTGAATTGATTATTTATATTTGTTCGCTTCTAGCACTTGTTGCAATCGAACACTTCAAGCGAAAACGAACCTAGAAAAGTTGGGAAGGAGCCAATGTCATATAGTCTTAGATGTTTCTCTTTTACTCTGTCCGTTCGTTGACATCCACCTGTAACTTAATGTTTAACAAACACATGTATGCATGCATGTAATACAAACTGCTGCTGCTGCTGCTCGTCTCGTATGTAGTTAACCGACTCACCAACAAACAATACAACACTCAGCTCGCTATTTTCATTGTTGTTGTTTTTACATTTTTTGTTTGACTCGCAACGAGGACCGTGGCAACCGCCGGCAACCTAGCTAGGCAGTCACTCACTCACTTCAATTCATTCATTCATGCTGCATAGGAACCCCAACCAACAACGAGAGACCGGCGAACCAACAACTACGACGAGTACTGGTGGTACTCGCACTCGTTCGAACTCGTACAGACAACACACACACACAGCACAGAGCAGAACAGAACAGTACAACAACGTGTCTCATTATGTCACATATGTGACACTGTTAATGATAATGTTTGTGTTGCTCATGTCAACGCTTAGAGCGGGCGCAAATGAAGGCAAATGTGTCTGTGAAGAATACTAACAAATTCCACTTCACTTCTGTCGCCGCCCATACCCAGTGCTGCTCTTGCACAACTACTTCACTACTTACAAACTTACTTCTTCGCCAACGTAGATGTAGATGTTGTAGGATGAGAGGATACTTGTGAGTGATATTCGTCGTATGAGAGGAGGGTACGAACACATACTCGTACATGTTTGTAGGTTGTATTTCTATTTGTGATCACAAATGGGTTCTCTAATAAGAACGAGAACAAGAACACCAACAACGACAAGAGCGACAGTGATGATAATAATAATAATAACAAGAACGAAGAATGCCAACTACACCACAATTTAAAATAATTTATGGCAGTAGCCCACCCCACATGCAAGATGTAGGGTAGAAATTCAGGGTTTCTTTTTGGGGAGCAAAGATGGAAAGTGGAAATTGGAAAAGAGAAAGGGAAACTATTTTTCATTCATTCCAATTATCATTATGTTGTTGCATTGTTGGGCAATATTTAGAACATTCACCTTTGGTATTGAATTCTTGGTGAAATTGAAAACAGACGCAATTAATGGCGGTGTGTGATTTGAATGTTTTGGGGGATCTGGAGTGCACATTCCAAAGTATAAGCCGATGTTTGTTTGTTAAGGATATCAATTAAAATCGAGTATATGTCTTTGTTTGATCTATTTTTACAATGGCATCGCTACAATTGAATTTTATATACTTTACACCATGGAGTGCATTTCAAAGTATTTCCGGCAGATTAAAGGCTGCCGACTTTACATAGACGGGAAGTAATATATTAAGAGAATTGTGATTTTTTGCAATATTTGTTTACTATCATGTATGATTAAAAGAAAAGGGAATTTCTACGTCCACAAACAGTCTCGCCCATATAGTTTTTAACTATTTTTTGTAATACGGCGCCTGTTTGGAAATATTAGACTTATTTAATAATAACCCAGCAAAAAGAACATCCTAAGAAGCGCAGATAGGATCCGCCAAATAACTTTTTTTTTGAAAATGCTATAAAAAAATCTACTGAATATTTTCTCAAATTTCTTTTTTTATTTGAAAGTACAATCCTTCCAGTTAATAATGGAAAATAATTTCATTCAAATGGCTGCTGAGCGCAATAATACTCCAACGGTTGAATAGTTGAAAAAAAACGGGATCGGGAAGTTGTGAAAAATTGGATATTCATTAATGAAGTTAACATGGGATTCTCATAGGAAGGAAGTCCTTCTTGTACGGAGCCTTTGCATTGTTTTTTAATCGGTGCTCATATGTTATGAAATTTCTAGTTTTTTTGGTGTTCTTGTTCATCGGTGCAAAGAAGCCAATTTGTATAGCACTTTGGATGTTGTTAAAATTTGCTTTTTACGAAAGTATTGGTATTTAGATAATAGGAGTGATTATAATGTAACTATTAGCAACCGCCAAGGACACAAAATAAAACAAGTAAGGAAAGGCTAAAGTCGGACAGGGCCGACTATGTGATACACTCCACTTTCTATCCGAATACAATCCAACTGGGTAAAATAGTGAAAACGGGAAGAATTTTTGTGTTTCCTAATATGACCTGGTCCGATTTGTCAAATCGAAAAGAATATTTGTATCTGGACTATATCCAAACATGCAATAAAGTAACTAACTTTCACAATAAGTTTTTCCAGTTCAAATATAACGTGTTATGCTCACTTTGAAGAAATTCTTTGAAAATTCGTGTTTTCTGGGGCTGAAAAAGTCTGTCCGGGAGCGAAATTTGTGTGGGAGCTATATATAAATCTGAACCGATCTGACCCATTTGCACCATGGCTGTTTCTAATACAAATATAAGATATTTCGCTTAATTTGAAAAGGATCTGTTAAAATATGTGGTTTCTAGAGCGGAAAAGTCAAATCGGAAGCGAACTTTTAATGGGAGCTATATATAAATCTGAACCGATCTGACCTATTTTCACCACAGGTGTTCCTAGTTTTAATATAATATGTTTTGCCAAATCTGAAGACTATCTGATAGAATATGTGGTTTCTAGAGCGGAAAAACTCAAATCGGGAGCGAAATTCGTATGGGAGCTATATGTAAATCTGAACCGATCTGACCTATTTTCACCATAGAGGTTCCTAGTTTTAATATAAGATGTTTTGCCAAATCTGAAGAGAATCTGCTAGAATATGTGGTTTCTAGAGCACAAACTCTTAAATCGGGAGCGAAATTTGTATGGGAGTTATATATAAATCTGAACCGATCTAACATATTTTTTCCACAGGAGATTTTAGTTGAAATATAAGATGTTTTGCCAATTTTGAAGAAAATCTGTTGTAATATGTGGTATCTAGAGTGAAAAGAGTCAAATCGGGGGTGAAATTCGTATGGTGATTATATCTAAATCTGAACCGATTTTCTTCAAATTAAATAGCGTTCGTCCTTGTTCCGAAAAACATCGTTGTGCAAAGTTTCATTTGATTCCGTCTACAATTGCGACCTGTATCGTGATTACAAGAATAGATGGACAGACGGACGGACATTGCTAAATCGATTCAAACAGTGATTCTAAGTCGATCGGGGGTTTTGGATGTTACAAACAAATGCACAAAGACATAATACTCTCGTGGAGTGTATAAATATTAGGGCTGTTTTTCTTTAAGTGGGGATAACAAGCTGCGATAACAAAAACGTTAATAAAAATTAAATTGTTTGCTCAAAATAAAAATATATGTATCAAAAAAAAAATTCAAAAAATATATTTTGTATTGACTTTTTAGCCTAGATAGCCATAATTTTGACATAAACTGGATAATTATCCAGGCTAAGTCCAAAATTTTACCACAAAATTATTTTTTCAAAATTTGTTTTCACACACACATTGATATTGCTTATGGCGACAATTTTAAATTTATTTTTTTATTTTAATTGAAATTTTAACATTTTATTTAGATTTTTGTTATCGCAGCTTAGTCATCCAGTATTAAAGAAAAACAGCCATATTATTAAAGCAGTAAAGCTGACAAAATAAAGTCTTCGGAAAGGAAACCAGTAAGGAAAGGCTAAAGTCGGGCGGGGCCGACTCTATGATACACTCCACTTTCAATCCGAATACAAAAAAGTGAAAACGGGAAGGTTTTTTGTGTCCTGTAAATGTATGTGTTTGACAAAAAATTTTATATCGGAAAGGACATTTGTATGAGGATATATTGAAACCTGGAACGAAATAGGTGAAATATAAAATGTTTGGCAAAAATCGGTTAAACTTATGGGGGCAACATTTCAAATTGGGCTATATTTAAATCTGAACCGATCTTACCCACTTTCACCATTGTTTTGTTTAGTTAGATTATAAGATGTTGTGCGATATTTAAAGAAAATCGAGCACAATATGTGGCTTTTAAAGCAGCAAAAGTCCAATCGGGAGCGACATTTGTATGGGGGCTATTTCTAAATCTGAACCGATTTGACCTATTTTCACCATAGATGTTCTTAGTTTAAATATAAGATGTTTTGCCAAGTCTGAAGACATTCTGATACAATATGTGGTTTCTAGAGCGGAAAAAGTCAAATCGGGAGCGAAATTTGTATGGGAGCTATATATAAATCTGAACCGATCTGACCGATATTCACCACGGGTGTTTCTAGTGGAAATATAAGATGTTTTACCAAATCTGAAAACAATCTGATACATTATGTGGTCTCTAGGGCGGAAAAAGTCAAATCGGGAGAGAAATTTGTATGGGAGCTATATATAAATCTGAACCGATCTGACCGATATTCACCATGGGTGTTTCTAGTGGAAATATAAGATGTTTTACCAAATCTGAAGACAATCTGATAGAATATGTGGTTTCTAGAGCGGAAAAAGTCAAATCGGGAGCGAAATTTGTATGTGAGCTATATATAAATCTGAACTGATCTGACCGATATTCACCATGGGTGTTTCTAGTGGAAATATAAGATGTTTTACCAAATCTGAAGACAATCTGATACATTATGTGGTCTCTAGAGCGGAAAAAGTCAAATCGGGAGAGAAATTTGTATGGGAGCTATATATAAATCTGAACCGATCTAACACATTTTTACCACAGGTGTTTCTAGTTAAAATATAAGATGTTTTGCCAATTTTAAAGAAAATCTGTTGTAATATGTGGTATCTAGAGTGAAAAGAGTCAAATCGGGAGTGAAATTCGTATGGGGGCTATATCTAAATCTGAACCGATTTTCTTCAAATTAAATAGCGTTCGTCCTTATCCCAAAAAACGTCGTTGTGCAAAGTTTCATTTGGTTCTGTCTACAATTGCGACCTGTATCGTGATTACAAGAATAGATGGACGGACGGACAGACAGACAGACAGACAGACAGACAGACAGACAGACAGACAGACAGACAGACAGACAGACGGACATTGCTAAATCGACTCAGAAAGTGATTCTAAGACGATCGGTATAATTAACAATGGGTCTATCTCGTTTCCTTTTGGGTGTTACAAACAAATGCACAAAGACATAATACTCTCGTGGAGTGTATAAAAATAAAAAATATTACAGCTAGAATCGTGAAATTTCACCGCATAGAAGCTCAATATAAATGCATTGTTGCACTTTTTAGGGGCACCAACTAAAGTAAGTGCAGTAAAATTGGATTTTTCGAAATTTTTAATTTTAAGATGTGTGCGGGACAAAAAGGAAAAAATTGGTGTACAACCCTTGAATTACGTAAACGCGGAACATAAATGGATACTTGAAAATATTTTATTTATAAGGAAAATGCTGAACGAAAAGAAAGAATCGAGAACACATGGTACCTATATATATTTTTCAAAACTTTTACTTTTTGGAAAAGAGCCACGAAAAGTTATAAGATGGCCGGCTATATGTAGAAACATGAGATCGGGGATATAAAAGGCTATCTCATATGTATTCTTTGTAATCGTGTTCGCAATGATCAAATTATTCAGAAGTGCATTTTTTTATAATTGGACGACGTACTACTATATATCAACCAAAATTGGTCATTATATATTTCAAAAATAAGCACAATGGTCGGTCTAAGTGGTTCTATAGTACAGAGCATAACATCTCGTTTTGTGCATGAAAATAGTATATACGATGAAAATAGGGCAGAAAAGCTCCGAACAAAAATTTTAATTAAACTGGCCACTATGGTCCCAAATCCAATTTTTGGCAGAAATTCAAAAAAATTAAAATTGGAAAGTGTTAAAGACAGCAGACAGCCGGACATTGCTAAATCGATTCAAAAGGTGATTCTAAGTAGATCTGTATAATTAACAATGGGTCTATCTCTCCTCCTTTTGGGTGTTGCAACCAAATGCACACAGGCATAATACTCTCGTGGAGTGTATAAAAATTATAATTCGTAACTTTTTTACAGTGGTTCACAGCTTATTTCAACCACCACATACTAATAACTTGAAGTGCAAATAATTTCCAAACGAAAAGAGATACCAATGGATGACGAAATATTGAAAATAAATAAAAGGAAAACAAGTAAGCAAGGTTAAAGTCGGTCGTGGCCGACTATATGATACCGTACACCTAGTCAATATACCATGTGGTGTATGGTATACAAAGGTTGATACATTTGAACCGGGTATATATATACTACAAATTTCATACTTCTATCAGCATTTGTAAAAAAAATGTTAAACATAAACTTTGAATGAGCGCTATATATAAATCTGAACCGATCTGAAACATTTTTAGCATAGGTTTACTGAAATATAAGACGCTTTCCGAAATTTGATGGAAATCTGTTAAATATGTGGTTTCTAGAGCGGAAAGAATTAGATCGGGGGAGACATTTATATGGGAGCTGTATATAAATCTGCACCGATTTAACCGACTTCCGGCATAGATGTTTATAGTTGAAATATGAGCTGTTTTGCCAAATTTTAAAAAAATCTGTTAAATTATGTGGTTTATAGAGCGGAAATAATCAAATCTGGGGAGACATTTGTGTGGGAGCTATATAGATATCTAAACCGATCTGGACCATTTTTACCAGAGCTGTTTCTAGTTCAAATATAAGTTATTTTGCTACATTTGAAGAAAATCTCACAAAATATGTAGTTTCCAGAGCGGAAAGAGTAAAATCATAGGAGACATTTGTATGGGAGATATATATAAATCTGAACAGATCTGGCCTATTTTTAGCAGAGCTATTTCTAGTTAAAATATATGCCGTTTTGCTAAATTTTAAGTAAATCTGTTAAAATATGTGGTTTCTAGAGCTGAAAAAGTAAAACCGGGAGCTAAATTGGTATGGGAGCTATATCTAAATCTGAAGTGATTTTCTTCAAATTAAATAGCGTTCGTCCTTATTCCATAAAACTTCGTTGTGCAAAGTTGCATTTAGTTCTAACCTCAATTGCGACCTGGACTTTGATTACAAGAATATATGGACGGACGGACGGACATTGCTAAATCGACTCAAAAAGTGATTCTAAGTCGATCGGTATAATAAACGATGGGTCTATCTCGTTTCCTTTTGGGTGTTACTAAAAAATGCACAAAGGCATTATACCCTGTGGTGTAGGGTATAAAAACTTTTACAAACAATGACCTAGAGCTTGAATTAATCACTTTCTACAAGTTAGAAGAGACATACCATGCAAAACCTACTATATAAAATCGTAATAAAAAGAACTTAAATAATCGCAGCTTATTTCAACCAGTAAACGATAAATAACGATTTAACCTTAAAATTAGTATTTCTTCTTAAATTTCAAACTTGGTATGGCTTCCTTTTTGGTTTATAACCGCCTTCAGCCTTCTTTGCATTGATTCCACTAACTTACGAATTGTCTGGGGAGTTATTTTAGACCATTCATCCTTTAATGCAGATTTAAATTCGTTTTTGTGGGAAATATTGCGATCTGATTTAAAATTGCCCATAAATTCTCAATGATATTGAGATTAGGTGATTGTTGCGGCGATTGCGCCAAGTGGGGACAATTCCAAATAATGCACAATTCCCTAATTATGTTTCAGATCGTTATCCTGATAGAACCGAAATTCCTGGCTTATACCCAGGTTTTCCTCACTTTGCGGCAGATTTGATTTTAATAGGTTGAGATACATATTTGTGTCCATCGTACTTTCAATTATCTCCAAATTAGGAAATAAAATAAAATGTTTACATGTGTACAGAAAAGTGAATGATATATATGTGTGTGAAATATGTGTGTTATGGCTAATCGATAATTGTGCTAAAATAAAATAACTATTGTAGGAGTTTGCCGAAACATGCTTACGAGATATTAACTCCACCATAAACTCCAACCTGTCCATTACCAAATTGTGAATAAAGTCTGGATTTCCCTCCGCTTTGTCACGGAAACGAATGGCAAATTAAAACCGTTGCTGATAGTCTGTCGTCTTCAATTCTTGCACAATGATTCATAATTAATTCCCCAAGTCTTCTTCACAAAATGCTGAAAAAAATATTTTAAAAAAGTTATAAAGAATTCAAACCATTCTGCGCCACCTTGTATTTTGTTTATTTTCTTTAAAAGTTTAACTCAAAAAGGCCCTACCAAAAATGATTAAAAATTATTATTTTTAACCACTTAAATATAACGCCACCTCGTTGTTTTTTTATACAAATATACATGCATATCTAAGTGTGTCTGACATGTGTCATTCGCATTAATATTACCACGAATCAAAATATTCCCAATAAAAGAAAACATTTTCCAGAATGGCAATTTAGACAACTGCAACTATTTATCGACCCTGCTCAACAGCCGTCGATCTCTAATTAAACTTGACATTTTTCCAAACATCAACCACAACAACATTACGGGAAACATTTCTCTCCACCCCCTTCCACGGCTGTGTCACGAAAAACCATGCCTACGGGAAGACCCTTTGGCATGCAGCAGTTCCATTAAATTCTGATGAAAATGTTTTGTTATTTATTGCACTGATTTAGATTCATTGCATTTCGGGATTTCTCGTTCTGTTTCTATTTTCATTTTCATTTTCCTTTTCGGTTTTTAGTTCAATGTCATTGAGTCATGATGCGCCGCCGTCTTCCAAATGCATTTCTGGTGTTTCGAATCGCAGGCAAATGAAGATCATGTGTGCGTTTGCTTGAGAAAATCCGGGCAACAAATGTTACAGTTCCCGCTTTTTCTCTATCTATTCCTCCCTCCCTCCTCACACTCCACAATTTCAAATTCATAATAAGTGCTTTTTCACAACTTCTTCATCATATCTCTGGCTTGATTTTATATGTTTTTGTTAAATATCTACAACATCCATACGCCCGTCTGTCCGTCCGTCTGCCCGAATTGTGAATTGTCGTCCATGAGCATGTTCCGTGTGTTTCCGTGCCTTCATGACTCCATGTCTCTGTGTGTTCTATTGTATCTTTATATGACACTTTAATACCATCGTATATTTTTGGAAACATTTTTAATGTCTCTCTCTCTCTTTATGAAGTAGTTTTCATCTTCGCTTCGCGTTTTCATTGGATTTATAATGGCCGTGGCAAACGGGGAAGGGGGGGGAGGAACTCATTTTAATGTACTTTAATATGCCACTTAATAATGATGCCGTCTTTATGACATTTTAAATAGATACAAATATGATGTGTTCATTTTCTCCATGACACTTTTGGGAACAGCAGCTTCGCAGGAAATGTTTAAAATCATAAAAAAGTTGATATAATCTCAGCTGTTGTTCAATTAAAACATTATGTTTTTCGAAAAAAAAAAACGAAAACATTTACGACTTGCAGGAAGTGTATTAAGATAAAATCTTGTTCGTTTCATTAATATAAAAAATATATATAGAATTAAGTGTAAAGAATATAATTAGGATTATAATTTTGAGATTTCGGCAGGCAAGGATATTTTATAAACAGGACAATGCACTTACTCTCAATTGTTACTTTAAAGTAATTCCGAAACTTCAAAAACATAGCGATAGGACACTTATGAAGGAGAACTATGCTGAGGGATATGACATCGGACAGCAATTGAAGGATTGCACGAGGAAGGATGTCATAGACTGCTTCTTAAGGAAACGCTGCAATAAATGTCCAATGAGATAAACATGTAGAAGGCGATATATAATAAATCGATGTGACCTACTGTTGACATATAACGTGTTCTGCTAAACTAGAGCAAAATCTGTAATACCTACAGAGAGAAAAGTTAAATCTAGAAGGAAATTTGTATGAGGGTTGTATTAAAACCTGTAAAGATGTGGCCCACATTCAATAAAGGTTTTTCTGGTCGAAATATAAAGTATTTCTCTAAATTTGAAGAAAATCTATTAAAATAAAATCGGGAGCAATAAAATATTGGGGCCTAAAATATTTAGGCCCTAAATCGACCTACTTTCACCTAATAATGTTTCCAGTTAATATATAAGTTGCTATGGCAAATTTGAAGAAAATCGATTAGAATATATGGTTTCTAAAGCCCCAAAAGTTAAATGGAGACCGTGAAGATGAAGTTTTTTTGATTTTATATGTTCACAATTTTTGTTCTTTATGACAAGAGCTAGAACTTTGCCTCAGAGAGTAAATCAAAATTCCGAACTGTTTGCCAGATATGAGCCTGAGAATATGATTACTTTTTTCCAAAAATTACACCGAGGCCTCAAATCTCTGGGGGCCCATAAAAAAAGTGCATGACTTTGGGGAAAAAAAACACGGGTCTTTTTTTTTTTGGTCTTTTATCATGTAGCGGTGTCCGTATATGGTTATTTTTTTTCGTGTTGCACTGTGATATTAACAAGTAAGTAAGCTTCAGTTGGTTAAACCGACTTATATATACCCTCACTCTCAGAGAACATAAGGAATTAAATTTTACGTAGGACAGGGTAATTTGTATGGAAGGTACTAGGAGGTTCGTGTCCCATGGTCCCAGCTTCCACATTTATAAAACAATTTTAAAAACAGTCAAAGTGGATTCCATGCATCAGTGTAGAAGTTATGAAGGATTTAATATTACCTAGGATAGTGACAATTGTGTGGGAGGTACAAGAAGGGGCGTGGATAAAGCGTAAATATTTTTTTGTTTAAAGTGATTATAAAAATGTTTTAAAATATAAAATTGCAAATGATTTGAACCACCCGTATTGATTTTATGTCGTGTTGATTGTAACCAAGTTTTATGCCACTTTGTGTGAGAGGTACCAGAGGGGGTGTGGAAATATCGCCCATATTCCATGCAAATGTAACCACTATGAAAGCATTACTAAATATCAAATTTCACAGTATTCCGATCATCAGTATAGAAGATATAACAACTTTAATTTTACGTAGTTTTGCGTGGTTTATGTGGGGGTATTTAGCACACTTAAAGTGATTATAAAAACATCATCAAATACCAAAATTATTCCGAATATCCGAGTGGATGTTATATGGGTTTTACTTTAACATAGCAATATGGACTATTTGTGTGGGAGGTACTAGAAGTGGCAATTTTTGACATCTTCGAACTTAAACTAAGTTTGGGAAAAATATTACCATGTGCAAAGTTTAAATTGATTCCTTAACTCCTTTCGAGAGTTATCGTGTGCACCAGCCAGACGGACATGGCTCAAACACCTTAAAAAGTCGTGAAACGGATTTGGTCCAAACATACTTAGGGTCTTAAGTCACTCTTTCAATGCGCTGTTAGCAGCAAAGCTGCGACATAACTTTAGTATAAATGACATTGTCCTTGAAAGATACTATAGTATGCTAGGATGTAAATTACCACTGCTAGATTTTATATTGTGTAAGGCTGAAATGAATTTAATAAAACCCAAATCGTTTGCAAAAAAAAAATCTTTTAATGCGTTACAATTTTTTCTGTCCCTTTCTGTTCTACTCTGTAGAGTGAGGGTATAAAAAACAAAATTCGGACATGAGAGGTTTAAGATGCCAGTTAAAAGAAAATATTATCTTTCAAATGAATTTGAATACCGAATTTAATATGCCAGCTATAAGAAAATATTATCTTACAAATTAATTCAAACACCGAATTTCATGATTCTTTGGTTGGTACCATTTTTAACCCCTTTTGATGCGTTTCCCCGCTAAAAGTATAAATTTCGAAAATGCCTCAATGTTGAGCCACAAAATATTCAAAGTATAGTACACACCGCACATTATAATTTTAGCTGCAATCATTTGGTTGGCACCAATTTTATCTGTGTTTTTAATCTAAAAGTCGGGTACCGAGATATCTTACTATTATAATTTTTCGAGTTTAGATTCACTACACTGCTACAGCCGTTTTGTTGATTTCATTTTTATCCCATTTCGTAAGAATTTCTAAAAATTCCTTTGCTACGATAACACGCAGTCGGAGGAATGCACACTTTGAATTCCATGATTTTAAGTTCAGCTATTTGGTCGGTGCTAATTTTATCCCTTTTACCCCATTTTGATTCTAAAAATTCGGATGTCAAATTACCTCTTTATTCGCGGCTACGTATTCAGATCTAATTTCGAAATATCCTACGCAATTAGAATAATGTATTGTTCTTTTATTGGTACCAGTTTTATCCCTTTTTGCCCTATTTCACCTTCTAAAAGTGTGAATTTTGTAATTAACCTTGTTGGTTCGTCAAATTGCATATAAATGTGAATACAAATCGGACTTTTTCGAAAAATGTATTATATTCTCTAAATGTCAGGAAGTATTTTCATTCATTGTTAAGAAAAAATTTCCCTTCTGAGCACATCTATCTCATTTTCAATACCATCCGTGCTTTCAACAGGGAGACGGACAAGGCTATATCGTCTTATAATTTCACCACTACCCTGTGTGTATATTGGGGCCTCTGATGAATATTTCAAGGTCTTGCAAACGGAATGACAAAATGACTATAGACTCCATCCTAAGGTGGAGGGTAAAAAATATAAATTATGATTTTTTTAAATTGCTCTTATGCCTATAATGAGTGTCATACTTTTACATTTATCCATATAAACTTTTCAACTAGACATTTGTTGCGTTTCAGTTTACGCACCTTCTAAATGAGCAGAGTTTCGAATTATCATTTATTTCTAATAATTTTTTAAAAAAAAAGTGAATTTCATTTTATTAATTAATCATTACATAAAATAAAGCACAGAAAATGTTTTCTTCGTAAGAATGCCAACCATTAATAAGTAAAACAAAATATTGTTTTCTATTTTTAGTGTTTTTTCGAACCTGCATAAATGGCGACTATGGAAATCATACTACTTTTGCAATCTGAAAATGGTTCGCAGCATTTGCTTTACCTTTGTAGTGCAAACTGCCTAGTTCATGAATGGACAGTGATAAGGCCAAACTATTTTGGGACAACGTATTAAACAAACCAAAGAAACTTTTTATTTGCGAACCCAAATCTTTTTTGAATCCGTCTTAAGGATTAAATTATTAAATATTTCTTTAAAATGTTTTTAATTTCAACTTATGGAGTGGCTTACTGGCACTATTATCTGTTAAAATATTTTTTTAAATCAAAGTTTTTTTATTTAGAAGTAGTATAATTCGACAAAAAAAATATATTTGCTATCACAAAAAAGTATTTTTTTTAATAATATTTTAATATTTTTTAAAAATAGGAAAATTCAGCTTTTTTCCATATAAAGGGTGTTTTTTATTGGGGTATAGAACTTTAAGTTGGCATCACTTTCTTAACTGGCGGCCATTTTGTCACCTGTCAAGTGATTAATATTTAGTTTGGTTTGCCATTTCATCATGAACAGGTTGACAAAAGAACAACGCTTGCAAATTTATTTCGAAAGTAATGGTTCAGTTCGCGAAGTTCACCGCAAGCTCCGTCCATTTTATGGTCGACATAATCGTCCATCAGAGCAATTAATTCGGTTAACCAAGATCGTGTGATTTGACACCATTGGATTATTTTCTTTGGGGATATGTGAAGTCGCTCGTCTACGCCAACAAACCAGAAACGTTAGGGGACTTGAAAGCCAACATTCGTGGCGTTATTGCCAACATACGGCCCCATATGCTCGAAAAAGTGGTTGAAAATTGGACCTGTAGAATTGGCTATATTCGAGCCAGCCGCGGCGGCCACATGCCCGAAATCATATTTAAACATTAATGGCATAATATTATCCTTCCAATAAAGCCAAATTGATGGACATTAAAACGATTTTCTTGTGTTTTATTTTAATTCGAAGTTCTATACCTCAATAAAAAACACCCTTTATATATATAAATATTCCCGTCGCACAGACGGTTCAGATTAAGATATAACTTCCATAAAAACGTCACTCCCGATTTGACTTTTTTTTCGCTCCAGATACCACATATTTTAACCGTTATTGCTTCTATTGCCCAACACGTTATTTCAACTGGAAATATTTATATTGAATGTGGGTCACATAGGTTCAGATTTAGGTATTGCTTTTCCGCTCTAGAAACAAAATTATTTATCCAATTTTGTTCACATTTTGCACATCACGTTACATTGCACTTAGAAACATCTGTAGTAAAATTCGATCATATCGGTCCATTGTTTAATATAGGCCCCATACAAATGAGCCACCATATTTGGTGTGACATTTGCTCATAATGAATAACGTTTCGAATTTGTCCGGCATTAAACTTTCACAACTATTTTAAATTTATCTAGAATTGGCAGTAAATTACTTGCAATAGAGTAGAAAGTGCAGGGTATCATATAGACGGCGTCGCCCGACTTTAGTCATTCTATACTCGCTTTTGTAGAGGGATGTTTATACACAAAAGATTTAATGTGTATTTTGGAATCTCATTCCGCTTCTGTCAATGATTTAGCATGGGAAATATTTATTTCATTTAGTACATATAAGGGTTAAGTAAATAAAAAAATTACTTTTCATTATAGAATCCTTAATTATTAAGTTTTCGTCAATTTCAAATTTCAAGTTGTACAATAAAAATTCACCTATAAACACCCAACTAATTTCACATTTTTTTTAATAAAATAAATTGGCGCAAAAACACGCAACATGTAATTGCGGAATATTTAATCACACACACGCAAACACATTGCAATTTAATTGAAAATTCACCATCTGGCGGTATGTTACAGAATTCACATTTAAAATAGACATTAAGACATATTTTCAATAATTTTTTAAAAATATTTCTAAAATACTTTCGTTAAGACTTGAAGATTCTATAATCAAAGTGCTACTTTTTACAATGGAGAAAAATATATTAAGAAAAATATATTAATATATATTAAAAAAATATATTAAATATATTCTTGACTTTAACGCAGTGCAACTGGAAAAGTAAACGACACATGTCATTGACATTTTCGGTAGTGATGCAGAATTTTATACTCTTTAATCGTATAATAAAATTAAAAAAAAATAATAATTTTGATTTTTGAATTAATCTCCATTTTTTGTGATTTCAACCCGCTGTGAGTCGTTCCAATGTGGAACATAGAGCCATCCTTTCTATATGTCATAGAAAAGTATAAATTTGTAAACTTTCATATTCATCGGAGATCAGAAGCAAAATTTCTTTTCCGTTCGACATGGAATTAGTAATACAGTACAGTGCACCTCTCTTAAGCGGACACTTTTTAAAACACTCCCATAAGTGGACCTCCTTTATGCGGACAAAATTTTGGTGACCGTGACTATCAGCTGTTAAGAGGTTTCACCGAATAAATACAAATTGTTTGCGTTGATTTTGTGAATAAATATGCCTTAATGCACATCGAAATAAACGTTAGTGTGACTTTTTGTCTGATCCCAATATATCAATTAGTCAAGTTTCTGAGATTAAAAACTATGGACACTTTTTGCCACTGTGAAACATGGCAATTCGAAATGGTGGCTTGATTCCAATTCCAACATTTCAATTTACAAACTGAACTTAAGGCTTTACCAATTCATTAGCTGATGTTCATAGACGTCAACTTTAAAGATTCGTATTAAATTAAGCATAAACTTTTCCATCCATCATCAGTGTGTTTTTTTTGTTTTCAATCCTTAGCAGCCGCCTTTGCAGACATTATCACTTAATAGATACGACACCATTTATTATGTGCGCAAAAGTTCTTTAACCCCTTGTGAAGCCGAGAAGATGGAAAACAAAAACAAAACCGAAACCGAAAAAAATAAATATTAAGATACCATCGACTGGAGGGAAACTAATGAATGACACAATTTTTCATTCATAACCGTTAAAAATGTTATTTATTCATAATAAAAATTCGATAATTAATCAATTGCGTTGTCATAAAGGGGCAGCAGCAGTAGAAGCAACATAAACCGAAACCGAAACTAACTAAAATCAACCACCTCGCCACACCACACACTGCACATGATGAGCCGCACGCAAACCCTTTGTTTTCATTCCTCCTGATGACAACCCCAGATAACCCCTCCGAAAAAAGTGTAATAAAAACGGTAGGTAGGTATTTCGGGCCACATTCAATGGATATTATGATAAGATAATTTCGTAACTAAACAAGTAACGCTAACAACTGCAACGTACAGTAGCGTGTCCCTAAAACCAAGAATTTTTCAATTTTTCTGTGCTAGTGTAGTCTGCAGATTAAATTGCCGGACGAGACACCCTGATGTCTGTCCTGCCCCAGGGGTCTGTGATGATAACGACAATTACTACAACTACATTGACGACTCCAACTTTGACAGAGTTGAGTTCTCTAATGAAATTAATGCGCATCATTTATAACGAAATGAACTCACTGAGTTTTTGTTTTTTTGATCGATTTGATTTTAAACAGTTTGCCATGTTATCCAACAAAGGCCTACGGTTGGATGTTAGACGAGTGCCTCTTTTGGATGATGGATGTGTCAAGTGAACATGGCAAAATGCCCCCAGGTGAGGTTTTCTGGCTGGGGTAGCTTTCATTTGAGATTGTTGGCGTTTTTGCAGTTTTAACACCCCTATCTACCTACCACCATCAGCCTTGTTTGAGTGTTTCGTGTATTTTTCGCACCCTCATCATTGTATGCGACTTATTTTCAGTTTTAGAAAAACGAAAACTTATAAATAAATGTAAGACCATGATAATTTTAAAATTTTCAGATAGAATTTGTTAGAAGAATCAATTTCAGTCCTTTTAAAGTAGAATTTAAAGCTACTAGCACATTTATATTGGGAGTCTTTCCCATACTAAATTGGTGCATATTACACTGTACGAAAAAAAATACGTCTGAAACTATTGGCTTTTAAGGGACTATAAAAGAACTACAGAGTTTGAAATGATAACATAAAAAACGTTTTATTAATATATAAAACTACGTTACCCATAAAAGTGTCAAATTAAAGAGGAGACTATCTACTAAAAATACTTCAAATGCACCAAATCTTAAAACTCAACATAAATGTCAGAAATAAGTCAAAATTAATTTCGGACCAAAAAGTCCCCTGTTTGGGGAGCTAGAGTAATCGCATCATAGCGTTCCATAGTGTAATCACATCACTTGAGAATGTAATGATCTGTATTTTTTTACAAAATTTTCGTAATAGTGTGGATAAGATTTAAAGGCGACAAACCTTTGAAAAAGTTGCCCGGAAATCTGCAAAATTTGTAAAGTGGAAGTGATTTTGAGTGATCTCAATACCAAAAATGACGAAATAAGTGATGGATATTATTTCAAATTTTCATTTTTGAGTCATTCCATGCCATATGTCAATTGTTATTTCACATTTAACTGGGGTTTGGGGTTTCCCGGACTTTTTTCATTTCCCGGGAAAACGGGAATGAAAAGTTTCATTCCCGGGAATTCCTGGCATTTATTTTAGGTACGTCCAATATGGTTTAAAATATCAACACTGGTTTTGCTTTTTTAACCCATTAAAGTACACCGTACACGTCCATGTGCACTATTTAAAGGTTTTCGTATATTTTTGATAATTTTCAATATGAATGCAATTCCTTATAAAACTATATGGCACAAGGGATCGGGAAGAACAGCATAATAATAATCTAAAAATAAATATTTTTTATTGTTGTAGTAGTTATTGCGAAAATAATTTTTAAGAAAATTAATAAATGAAATTAACATTAGGGTTTAAAATGTTTAAAAAATAATTTCCAATTTTAATATTTTACTCTACACAAATCAGAAAGGATTGGATAAGTCATAATATTGGACATTTAAGTATACCGATCGACTTAGAATCACTTTTTGAATCGATTTAGCAATGTCCGTCTGTCTGCCTGTCCATCTATAGTTGTAATCAAATTACATTTCGCAATTCTAATCTTAACAAAAATTGTCACAAATAAGTTTTATGGATCAAGGACGAACGCTATTTAATTTGAAGCAAATCGGTTCAGATTTAGATATACAAATGTCGCTCCCGATGTGAAATTTTCCGGTCTAGAAACCACATCTTGTACCCGATTTTCTTTAAATTTAGCACAACATCTTATAATCTAACTAGAAACACTTACAACGAAGGTAAGATCGGTTCAGATTTAGATATAGCCCCCATACAAATGTCGCTCTCGATTTGACTTTTTCCGCTCTAGAAACCATATATTGTACGCGATTTTCCTCAAATTTGGCACAACACCTTATAATCCAACTAGAATCATCTATGGTAAAATTGGATAAGATCGGTTCAGATTTTGATATGGGCCCCATACAAATGTCGCTCCTGATTTGACATTTTCCGCTATAGAAACCACATATTGTACCCGATTTTCTGCAAATTCTGCACAACATATTATAACCTAACTAGAAACACTTGTAATTAAAGCGGGTAAAATCTGTTCAGATTTAGATATAGCCCCCGTAAAATGTTGCTCTCGATTTGACTTTTACCGCTCTAGAAACCACATATAGTACACGATTTTCTTTAAATTTGTCACAACATCTTATAATCCAACTAGAAACACATGTAATGCCGAACACATATATTTACAGGATACCAAAATCCTCACCGAATTTGCAGTGTATCATATAGTCGGCCCTGCCCGACTTTATCCTTTCCTTACTTGTTTCCCAATATCTTGCTCACCGTGAATTATTGTCTAGTAAAACATGATTTATAGAGGTTATTTTGAACGCGTCCAGTTTACGAACGGACAATGATAAAAGCGAATTATTTTTGGAGGACACGTAAAACAAACGAATATTTCATTTTAGCCGGGAACATCAAAAACTTTTATTTTGAAGCCACTATAATGTATATAAATATGAATGAATAATTTTGGTCTTGCTAAAATAACGCAAAACTTTGGAAAAACAGGCGTAACCATAACCCACTCTGACTTTTTGATATTTTGTGGAGAATAAAATGCAGCTAACATACAAAACAAAATAAAGATAAGTGAATACGTGTTTTTCAGTATATTCAAGGATTATTGTTATTTTGAATTTTTGGAGTCCTTGAACCACAAAGACATAAATATTTTCATACAAATACGGAAAGAGGAGGTGTAAATCTTTCAGATGTACCAACATCGTTAAAATCTGATGACGTTATCCAATGATATGGTATCGACAAGGAAGCCATCTCTTCAAAAAAAGAAAACGAGATAACAAATTTTGGGCCACTGTAAAACTTAAACCACGCACTACTCTGAGCGGTAAACGGTATATTACCCGCAACCACTAGTAGAATGTATATGTCAAATTTCATCAAAATCGGAGAAGAAGAAAATCCGACCCAACGATCCAAAAAAAGGTTTTTGGGTCGTTTTCTGTTGGAATTACCTGTGTTCATTAAATCGTATGTTACTCCTAAAATACTTAATGTGTGGTAGCTTAACTTGAAAGCAATTTCATTACTTTGGTATGGTATCGTCCCTTTATATTTGTTCACCATTTTAATCATTTTAAATTTTTATTTTCAAAAAATTGTATTACATTTTAAAGCACGTCCTTTTATTCGACTCAGTGCGTTTTGAATTTGTAAAATAAAGGATTTTATTTTCCACTATTTTTTTTTTTTTTTCAAAATAGTGGTGGCACTTATGGATCTATATGGTTTGAGTTCTTTATAATTTTTCAACATTTTGTGATTGAGGTGGTAAAATGATGGCTTCTATCTTTTACGATTTTTTTAGCAATATCAACCAGAATTTCAGTGAAAAATAATCAAAATAATAATTTTTTAATTAGTTCATAAACACAAGGTGTCAAAACAATGCAAAAACAATATCGAATTTCTATGATTAGCAGAGAAATTATTATTGAAAATATAGAAATATAATGCTATAAAATTAAATTATATGCTCAAAATTGTAAAATCCTTTTAAAACTTGACCTGACTATGAAAAACCACCCAACAAAAAGAGATCATCCGAAGAAGTGAAGTACTTCCATTTTTTGCTGGAAATACGCAATTTTGTTGCACTTCTTGTCAGCTTTCAGAATTATTTTAACATTTCCATGATCCATAAATTTTGTTATTTTGTCGCATGCTGTTATATTTTATTTTGAAAAAGAACGTCTGTTCAAAAGATCTAAAGTTAAACTTTTGAGAATAATTGAAATAGACAATTTTAGATAAAAGGTTTGACCAAAGAAAGGTTGGGACATATCTATTGATGTTAATGAAACTCAGAAAGGATTTTTTCCTACTCACTTCCAACAATATTTTTTTGCTCCTGTCTAACACACACAGTGATATATTTTGATAATTACGAATTTTATTACATTTCAATTCTCTGTCTGTTTCAACGAAATATGGGGTTATACTTTTTTCCGAATGAAACCTTTCTCGCCCACATACATTATGGTCCCGTCCCTTGGGTGCCAGACTTTTTTGTTTACACCTGTTATGCACGCACTCACTCACGCACTGACATTTCCGCCCGAAGGGACACAATTACAGCGGAAAGTGCATTAAGATAACCGTCGCAAAAGAGTGGCAAAAAGGACAACCTATACAAACATAGACCTTTTAAATTGATATCAAAAACAACCACCCTTTCAAACAGAAAAAGTATTTGTCACCATTGCCCTCACCTCGCACGACGTGCCGTACCGCATTTAAAGCATTTTGTGTTGAGTAATATTACTAAATTACACACACACAGACATGTTGTTCTAATATTCGCCGAGACAAGGGGTAGCCGCTGTCGCTGTGAAAGCATGATTTTCCTTTTCGCCGTCAGGATTACAAAGGATTTTTGGATTTCCACTATTGTCACCAAAAATATATGGGAACACGCAATGTTCATCACCCACTCCCACACACGCCAAGCACTGATGCCCCGGCCCTTGCTCGAGCCCAGGGCCACATCAGGTTCGCTCACGAGCATTGTCTCCGAATAAAGCCATAAATGTTATTTAAAACGTACAAAAAAATATGTATTTGAATTTTAAACGTTACCAAGAAGACATTATTGTCATGTGCCCAATTGGAAATGTGTGTTGCAGACATTTATTGGGCTATCCAGCTTACCCTTCGCTGTTCACAGCCTAACGGCTCAGGAGTAAAGGAAGAAGAAAAAAGGCCCGTCATTATGGTCGTTATGAAATGCGGACGTGTGGTAGCTGAGTGTGGGCACAGTGTGATGGATGGGTAGGAATTGTGGATGGAATATTTCAAGGACGGTGCAAAGAGAGGAGAAGATTTCTCTCCATCGATGACTTTTAATGGAAGGCTTTGCAGCGATTTTTCAACAAAATACCCGAACTCTTTGAGTAATAAATTCCCTCAGACGAAGGGAAGCCCGATTTAAAAAAAAAATAAACACCAGGTTGGATTGAAAATCAAGTATTTTTGTCATAAGGTAATTTTAAAATTATTTAAGCAAGAGATGAGATTATAAAAAATAAAAAAAATAGACATCAGGATGGATCGAAAATGAAGTTACTTCACTTAAGATAATTTTAAAATTGTTATTTTTTTGGGGACGAGGACGAGGTAACTATATATAACTTATTTTCTAAGTTCAAGCTAATTTCTTATACGAAAACATAACTGAACTGAATGAGACCTTTGAAATGGTCAAGAAATCTAATAAATGTGGAAGTGAAAATTAAAAAATGTACACAACTTCCATGTTTATAAAACTATAATAGATTAACTTCATGTGCAAGTTTCTTCATCCGGGTTTCAAATAATAAAAAGTAGACACTATTGTGGATCGAAAATGAATTATTCTTTGTGATAAGGTAATTTAAAAAGATGTTTTTCCTTTTTTGTTGTATGACATACAACTATATATATTTTTAAATTTTAAACAAATTTCTTCTAGTTTTATAGAAACTTTTCAAACCTTAAAAAACATGTTTTTATATATTTTTTGTTTATATCTTATATTTTGTAAAATAATTTTTGTAAAATAAGTAATATTAAAAGGCAATAGTGTCAGTACGACACTCCTTAAGTGTCATCATATATTTACTCTAAAACACCAATAAACTCCTTTATTGCCGAAATTCAATATATTTAATATAAATACAGATAATTAATACATATATAATTTATTTTATATATTCAAGGAAATTTCTTCTAGTTATATAGAAAATAGTCAAATCTTAAAAAATCTTTCTTTAGTTATTTTATAAACAATAAAAATATACTTTCGAATTTTGTAAAATACATTTTATTAATAGTGTCACTAATATTTTTTATGTTGAAGTTCCAATTATACAAGGTGGCGCAAAAGTAATCCTCCTATCAGAAAATGCTATAAATTTTGCGATTGGCCACATGTGAAATACACGTTAATAAACAATATTACGCTACACTGCTCCAGAACGCGGAATATTGGTGACTATTTATTTGACCAATAATCGGTCGGTGACTTTGGCAAAAAACATCGGAAGGTTATTTTTGCGCCACCTATATATCATTGTTGTCGAAATTAGAAATATTTAATATACATATAAATAATTAATAAATATGTAATATATTTTCTAAGTTAAAACAAATTTCTTCTAGTTTAAAGAAAATTGACAAATCAGAAAAAGTTTTTTGTTAATTTTTCCTTATTTATTTTATAAAAAAATTTACCTTCGATTTTTATAAAATAAATTTTATTAAAAGTCAATAGTGCCAGTGCAACGCTCCACAAGTTTCATGATTGTGCTCCTAGTATAGGGTGTTTTTTATTGGGGTATAGAACTTTAAGTTGGCATCACTTTTTTAACTGGCGGCCATTTTGTCACCTGTCAAGTGATTAATATTTAGTTTGGTTTGCCATTTCATCATGAACAGGTTGACAAAAGAACAACTCTTGCAAATCGTGCAAATTTATTTCGAAAGTAATGGTTCAGTTCGCGAAGTTCACCGCAAGCTCCGTCCATTTTATGGTCGACATAATCGTCCATCAGAGCAATTAATTCGGTTAACCATGGATCGTTTTCGCACTACGTTTACTCTATGTGATAATACGCATCCGCAGAGACGTCGAACAGTGCGCACCGAAGAAACAATTGCCGCTGTAGAGCAAAGTGTTGAAGAGGACCCGAATGAATCGATTCGCCACCGTGCACGGCAATTGGAGCTTTGGAAAATTGGACCTGTAGAATTGGCTATATTCGAGCCAGCCGCGGCGGCAACATGCCCGAAATCATATTTAAACATTAATGGCATAAAATTATCCTTCCAATGAAGCCAAATTGATGGACATTAAAACGATTTTCTTGTGTTTTATTTCAATTCGAAGTTCTATACCTCAATAAAAAACACCCTATACTTACTCTAAAACAATTATGAACGGGATTGTTGTCGAAATTAAAAATATTTAATATAAATAATTAAAATAACTTTTTTTATTTCCAAAAAAGTTTTGGATGTACCCGATTTAAATGAATATTTGGTTAGTTTAATGCGTTGCCACAAAACAAATCAGCATTATCATTGGACATTCGTGTCCAATAAATATTTTTAATTTCGACATACTTTTAATTTCGCGTTATAATTGCTTAGGAGTAAATCTCAGGAAGACCATCATGAAACTTATGAATCGTCCTTCTGATATCGTTAGCTATTAATACAAATTATTTTACAAAAGTCAAAGATATTTGGTATATTTGTTACAAAATAAATAAAAAGCCTTGAAAATTTTCTGTAAAACTAGAAGGAATTTGTTTAAAATTTGTAAATATATATATTTGTAGCGCTTACCACAAAATAGTTACACATTTTATAAAATTACATTTAATAAGAAAAAAATCAAAAAATATTTATTTTAAGATTTGACAATTTTCTTTGACAACATTTTTAAAATTACCTTATGACAGAAATGATTTATTTTCGTTCCAAACGTGAAAAAAAAATCTTTAAAAGTAGAAGAAATTTGCTTGAAATTCTAAAAACTATATATTTGTAGCGCATACCACAAAAAAAAATTAATATTGGACTATTTTCTCTAAAACTAGGAGAAATTAGCTTGAAAAAAATATATTTTTATTTAATAGCACAAAACAAGTTATTTTTTTTTTTAAATTGCCTTATGACAAAAATACTACATTTTCGATGCACCCTAGTGTTTACACCATTATATATAGAGCCTTATAGAAAAGTACATAATTAAAAAATTTCATCAAAAACGGAGGGTAGGGTCAAAATGATTTATAAACATGGAAGTTGTGTCAATTTTTTTTAAATAAGAAAATAATTAAAAAAATTTTAAGATTTGACAATTTTCTGTAAAACTAGAAGAAATTTGCGTGAAATTAGACACAAAAATGTTAAAATTTTTAAAATTACTTTAAATAAGAAAAAATTAAAAAAATAATCTTTTTAAGATTTGGCAAATTTCATTAACGCTAGAAGAAATTTGCTTGAGACTGAAAAAATATGTATTTGTTAAAATAATTAACAAATTAAAAAAATAAATAAAAATATATTTTCAAGATTTAACTATTTTCTGTAAAACTAAAAACACTGTTCTCCATTAATAAAGTATACTTTACAAAAATCGAGCGTGTATTTTTTGTTTATAAAATAAATAAGAAAATAATAAAAAATATATTTTTTTAATATTTTACAATATCCTGTAAAACTATAAGAAATTTGCTTGAAATTGCAAACTATATTTGTATGTCATACCACATTTTTTTTAAATTATCTTATAACAAAAATACTCGATCCAGCCTATAGTATAGAATTTTTTATTTTTGAAAATCGGGAAAGTAAATAATTGAAAGGGAGGAAGGAGGGAAGGGCACAAAATTATTTATAAACATGGATGTTGTGTCATTTTTTAAAAATAATAAAATAATTTATAAAATATTTTTTTAAGATTTGACAATTTTCTGTAAAACTAGAAATTTGCTTGAAATTAGAAAAAACGGATTTGCATCTCATACCACAAAAAGTTAAAAAAAAAGTTAAAATTACCTTATAACAAACATACTTCATTTTCGATCCACCCTAGTGACTACATTTTTTTTATTTTTTTTTTTAATTCGCCATATAGTAAAATACATAATTGAAAAATTTCCTCAAAAACGGAGGGAAGTGTCAAAATGATTTATAAACATGGATGTTGTGTTAAGTTTTTTTCATTTTCGCTTCCACATTTATTTAAGTGCGCTTACAATTTTATTTCTGTATTAATTTCTCTACACAATTTTTTCTCCGTTTTCATTGCTAATTCATAAATTCCATAAGGAAAATTGTATTTGTTCAATTTTTGCTTTATATCCAACAATAGGGACATATTCCACCCACCATTTTGACACTTGTTTGTCTTGACCATCCCCAAGGTCCAATTTAGATCAGTTATGATTTGTGCATTTGGTCATCGCTCATTCGTTCCTTGTATTTGCGTGCACACACATTACGTGGGCAATTTTGTTTGTCCAAATATATTTGTTCATGTCTCGTTCCACTGTGCCACGGTGGCATAACGGCTGTCAGGTTCTCATCAAATGTAATTTTATTTGTCATTTTGATTATGACATTGTAATGCTTTAATTGATGCGATATTATTGTTCTTGGCTTGGATATTTACAACAACCAACCAACCCAGTGACGAACAACAAAAGGCTGAGGGAGGAAGAGTGAGCTGTAGTTGTAGTAGCAGCAGCAGCAGAAGTATTTACACAAAATATTACAGATACACGTTTAAAATCCTCCCGCATTTTATACATTCATATGGATGTAAGTACATACATACTCGTCTGTATGTGTAACTGTGTGTGTTCAATTTCTTTGTATGACATATTTTTTTTTTGTTTGTAGCCAACTTGTTTTCCACCGAACAATGAATGCTGCCACCATACAGCAAATGTTGTTGCATGCAACACACACACACATCCTCTTCGGGTGAACATTTAAAATGTTCATTTACCATTCCAAGTCATCCCCTGTTAATTTGGTTGTTGTCGTCGTCGTATTCCGTAGATATTTTGCGTTGTTGTTGTTGCTGCTTCTGTTGTAGTTGATTTTCTTTTTGGAAAAACAAGTAAGTGACAGGCGGCAACCATGACAAGTTAAATTTTCCTTTTGTATTTTCCAACCAAGCCGTAGCAGTGGCTCATGTTTTGGTTGTTGCCGCTTCCGCACAGTGGTGAAATCATCAATGTTTAGCTTAATGGTAGTCCTCGATTGTAATTAACAAATTAATATGTCAAGGAAAAGTAGTTAGAAGACAGTATTCTTCAAAACATGTGGCCCAAATATTAGGGGTTATTAGGGGTATTTTCAGTCTTTGTTAGGGAAAACTATATCCCTGTCGACCAATGTTATCCATTTGCAATCCAAGCTGTCCACATAATTAGAAAAGCCTAAACACTGAATTGCATGATGCCGTTTGGTTGGTACCGTCTTTATCCTATTTTGACCCTAAAAGTAGGAATTTAAAAAAAAACCTCTTGTTTTCCACGTCTATGCAGTCGGAGGAACTTATTCACCAAATTTCATGATTCTAGCTACTGCCTCTTGATTTGTACTATTTTTATCCCCTTTCGGCCAGTTTCCCCCAAAATTAAAAATTACGAAAAATTCATAATCACAAGAATGTAAACACTGAATTTAATGATTTCAACTTCAGGCATTCTGTTGAACCTTTTTCCCATTTTGACCCTAACATCATTTTTCCCATTTTGACCCTAAAATCCAGAGGTGGCTACGCGCCGAATTTTTTGATACTATATATAGCCGTTTGTTTGGTACTATTTTTATCCCTTTTTTCCATTTTGACCCTAAAAGTAGGAATTTGGAAAAATCATTTTGTTTTGCACGTCTACGCGGTCAGAAGAACAAATAGTACAAATTGCGAAAAATTCAAATTCAGAAGAATGTACACAGAGTATTTAATGATTTCAACTTTAGACGTTTGATTTGTACTATTTTTATCCCCTTCACCCAGTTTGACCCTAAAAGTAGGAATTTGGAAAAATCCTTTTGTTTTCCTCTCGATCAATTGCAATCCTAGCCAGAATTCTGAATTTCATCTTTCCAGTTACATCCATTTGATTGGTACAATTTTTATCCCTTTTATCCCATTTTGCCCCTAAAAGTAGTAATTTTGAAAAATGCTTTTGTTTTGTTCGTCCTTCGCTATCAGAAGAATGTATACACTGAATATTATCATACTGGCTGTTGCCGTTGGGTTGGTACTATTTTTATCCCCTTTCAGCCCGTTTCCCCCTAATAGTACAAATTACGAAAAAATACAAATTCTGAGGAATGTATACACAGTATTTATTTATTTCTACTTCAGACGTTTGGTTGGCATCATATCCCCTTTTCCCATTTTGACCCTAAAAGTAGAAATTTGAAAAAATCATTTTGTTTTCCTCTCGATCAATTTCACCCAATTGCAATCCTAGCCATCCACACAGTCAGAGGAGCCTACATACTGAATTGCATAATTCTAGCTACATCCATTTGTTTGGTACCATGTTTATACCTTTTATCTCACTTTGACCCTGAAAGTGGGAATTTGGAAAAATCGTTTTGTTTTGCCAGAAGAACGTAGACTCTGAATATTATCATACTGGCTGTTGCCGTTGGGTTGGTACTATATTTATCCCCTTTCGGCCCGTTTCTCCCTAATAGTACAAATTACGAAAAAATACAAATTCTGACGAATGTATACAGTATTTGCTAATTTCTACTTCAGGAGTTTGGTTGCACCATTTTTATCCCCTTTTCCCATTTCGACCCTAAATGTAAGAACTTGAAGAAAGCCTTTTATTCTCCCCTGGTTCGAATTTAACCATTTGCCTATCTCGCCGCAGACAGTGCGGGATACGTGCTAAATTTCATGATTCTAGCTAAAGCCGTTTTTTTGGTACCATTTTTATCCCCTTTTCCCATTTTGACCCTAAGTAGTATGCAAATTGAAAAATCCCTTTTTTATGCGTGTCTACGATGACAGAGGAACACGATACACAAAAATTTTATAACGGTTGGGACTATTTTTATCCCCGTTTTCCTCACAAAGTACAAAGTATGAAAAATTAAAATGTGGCTGGTACTTTTTTGATTCCACTTTCCAATTTCACCACTTAAAACTACAAATTTTGAAAAATCTCTTTATTTGTATACCCTCCTCCTCCAGGATGGGGGTATACTAACTTTGTCATTCCGTTTGTAACACCTTGAGATGTATAGTATATATATTCTTGATCGTGATAAAATTCTAAGACGATCTTGTCATGTCCGTTCGTCCGTCTGTTGAAAGCACGCTAGCATGTAAACGAAAAGAGCTAGGACGTCCAAATTTTGGATGAATACATCTTATAGTCGTAGATCGGTTGAAATTGCAACTGGGCGAAATTGGTCCAAAGGGAAACATTTTTCTCTCACAAGGACTGAAAATACCCCTAATATTTCTAATTTCGTAGGGGGTGAATGGGGCAAAAAAGACATAAAAATGGTACATAAAATTCGTACATTTTGGAGTTAAAATGGAAAAAGGGGATAAAAATTGTACCAAACAAATGACAGCAGCTGGAGTCGTGAAATTCGGAGTATATATTCCTCCGACTGTGTAGACACGAAAAATAAAAAGGTTTTTCCAATTCGTACTTTTGAGGGATACACAGGGGACAGAGGGATAAAAATGGTACCAATTAAACTGCTACAGCTAGAATGACGAAATGTGGTGTGTACATCACTCTAATTGCGTCGACACGTAAAATAAAGAGATTTTAGAAAGTCGAGTTTTTAGGGGGGTGTATTTGGAAAAAGGGGATAAAAAAGGTACCACTTAAATGGTCGTAGCTAGAATCATGGTATTCTGTGTATGCATTCCTCTGATCAGCAAAATAAAAGGATTTTTCCAAATTCATACTTTTTTCTTTTACGGCAAAAATTGGTCTAATCATGATGTTAGGTTATCTTGCACTGTGTACGTGAGAGATAATGGATATTCAAATTTGTACTTTTGGAATCAAAAAGGATGTTAATTCAATCGAAGTTTAATCGAAGTATTATATCGATATATAAACATAATGGTAGCTTTGCCTTATAAGCGTTATTTTATTTTTTTATATTTTTATTTGTTTTGGTTAGGATATGTTGAAAATTAACATTTTCATTTCGATAGCCTCTGTGGAATGCAATCCATGGGGGAGGGTATATTAAGTTTGACGAATTGTTTTCCTTTGGAAACCACTGTGCGCTCTGCTTCTTTTGCATACATTTCCGCTTACATTAAAATTTACTTTATATTAAATTTATCATGTTTTCCATTCCATTCGTTCAGTCATCCATCCATCCAGCCATTCATTCATTTTGTGTTTTTGATATGGAAAATCATGTAATTGATGTTCTTTAATTGCCATACGACGACGATGACAACAACAACAACGAGAACAGCAACAGCGTCAGCGACATCAACAACATGAGCGACGTCATCATAAAGCGACGATATGTGGCAGCAGCAGTAGCAGCAAAAAAAGTGTAATGTCACTAATGATCCTTGGGGTAAATGTAATGTAAAACTCATACATAATAAATTGTATTTAATAAGGTTATGATTGGATTTTCTTCCCTTCATCCAGTTGTCCTTCTTTGCGTGTCTGACATTTCGCCATTTTTGTTTGACGAATTAACTCAACCGTAACCTCCCCCCCTCCAACGCCACTCTCCACGCGATGTGTTGTCCTGCCAGCACATTTGATTCAGCGCTCATGAGAAAATGTTAATATATTTTGGCTTTGGTTTTAATGCGTTTCCAGGAATATGCCAACAGCAGCAGCAGCAGGAATAAACTGCATGATTGTTAGTGATGAAATGGTGGTTGCGGAGGTGGGAGGAGGGTCACTGTTAATGTTGCATGTGGTCATTATGTTCTGATAGTAGTATTGACATATGACGTAAAGACGTCATAATGCATTTGAGCAAATGTGAAATGTGAATGGCATTTTGAGTTCATCGAAGTGGTGAGGTGAAGTCAAGGCATAACCAGTTGCAGATTAAAAAGGCTGGAAAGAATACTTTAAAATATTCATTCTCCCGGTAGATATGCTAGGAGATCTTCTGATTGACTGAAGTTGGTACGGAAACTTTCGATCTAAAATATAAAAATCAGTTAAAGACTCGCACACTACAGTCTTGGTTTCAGGCCGCTGCGTGTAACCTCGTTTCATCTTGGAAACGTTGGAGAGATTAGTAGATGTCTGGAGATCTTAGAGATGGAAGAGCCAACATGGTTACTAGAAAGGCAACTCGTCCGAATCAGTTGTGAACACAGACGACGATTCCATGGAACCGGTAGGATAGAGGAGTTAAGGTCATATTATGAGTTAAGGGAAAGGTAGAGTATTCCTATATTAAACTCAGTCATTTCCAATTGCTCTCTTAAATTGCTCTGCTAAATCGATAAGGCCAACGAACAGCTTGCACCCTAAGTAGGCAATAGACGATACTCTTGCAGTAGTTTAAAAGTCAACACAATCTACTCTTCATGAAATGGTAAGCTCCAAAGTTCAATTGTAAGAAGTTACTTTCTAAGTATGGAAGTTGCATTTAACAATATCCACTCAAGTGGGAAAATTGAGGGCTTATCTAGCCTTAGAGTTTAATAAAGGTTTGAAAAGCGGATCCATTGTGTGCTGAGCAGTCGCTACATCAGTGCGAGACTCGGCTCTTCGATACGAAAGTGCCATCCCACAGGAAGGCAGTAATCTAGCGCTCAACGATATGGAGAAATTTGGATGGACCCATACGATGGAAAAGGTGGTTACTTTTCCTAGAGATCACCTTGTGTTATTTCAACAAAGGCAAGTCGACCGAATCTACTCTTTATGAACTGGTGAGCATCATTATATCATATTATGATTGTAAGAAGTTCACTATGGTTTTCGATGATGCCTTCAACAATATCCAATTAGATGAGGCAAATGGGACTTTATCTAATCCAGGAGTACAACAAAGGTTTGGAAATAAAGTCATCATATCACTGTTAGGATAATATGTATAAAGGGTAGAGACAGAAAAATGTTCTCGCACAACTTATGTGGAATCTAGTGCCTAACGACCTGATTAAATATTTAATCGATAAAAGTTTAATTGAAATTATTCTTCATAATATGTGCCGAAAATAATTGATTAATAATTGTGGTAGACATAAGTGGAAAGGGAGTTATTACTGAATAAGTGTTCCTGGAAATGTTTACCTCAGAATCTGAAGCTTTAAAAGTTCCACTGCACGTTATGGCGTTCGAGATAGAAGACAGGTTGACCGCAGCTAGAGTGGCGATTAGACTAAACCGCCATCAGATCCGAAACTTGACGAATTCCCGTTAATGTCCTTCACTGCTTACAACATGGAGTATATCATGCTTGGAGCTCTCTTTAAAAAAAGCTATAGAATCCACATCCCACCTAGAAGTGACTAGATGGTGAAAATAACATTCTGAAATCCTTGTCGTGCGGCTGCAGATTTGATGTTAAAGTTGTGTTTGAGCTCCACTGCAAAAATGGATGATAAGAAGGTTGGTAATCTACTCTTTATCTGCAGTGTTTACCGAACCGGTGGCATTCTAGAATTTGTGGACTGGTCGTGCGAAGACGTTGCGACATCAGTTCCGGTAGCCAGGCTGCTAAACTGCCATCAGTTCTATGAACTTCATGTTCCTAAATTCATTAATTTTTGACTATCTTCAGTAAATGACTTAGTAGTTCGATATTCCGTCAGATCATGAACGATGGCCAATAAGGCTGCCAAATTCTTTAATGGACTTGGTAACATTAAACTAAAAAAGTGTCAAACTCTGCTGAGAATATATTCGGGAGAGTGTTCGATATGAACAGTATTTGGAAACTATAAAGCTGGCGAGCTGGCCAGATTAGGAACGACCTTAAAAGTTCCAACGAATCTTCCCTACTTATGTATACCACTATCAAAAGCCAAACTAAAGCGCAGGCAGAACGTTGTGTTTGGCATACAGACGAGTCGCAGACCTAGACGCATGCAGATTTATAATGCTTGTCTGGCATATCGATATACATATATTATTTGTCTTGAAAGTAGAGTTACGAATTTATAGTACACACACGGCATACATGCTCATAGACAGTCTTGTTGCAAACTTTTGTGAAACTGAGAGGATGCGGAAGATATTTTCAACTTCTATACAGCTATGGCGAAGTATCTTTTAGAGACTCTGGATATGACTTGCTTGCATTGCCTGAGAGACTTGCCTAATAAAAACAAAGGCTTGATTCCGTGGATATACACTGAAAGAAAAATTGTTCGATGCATCAACGTATCAGATTCGTTATTGCCATTTCGTTGGATCAACGAAATATTTCGTTCCCACAACAATCCGACACGTTGCTGCAACGATGTGATCGTTTATGGTATTAAAACGATTTTTCGTACTTTTCGTAGTTTCGTTCGTGCAACAATTCAATATTCGTTGATGCATTTACATGTTTTTAAATGAAACATTAATTAATACAAAAATCTATAAATTTCTGATTATAATCATTGTTTTTATACAAATCCATATTATTTTGTCAAAAATTATTAAAATTAATGGAGTTCGGATGGAACACTTTGCCTCAACAACTCATACGTTGCAGCAAAGAAACTGATATCGTTGCAGCAACAATTTATTCGTTTTTACAACAATCGGAGACACACAAATTATATGTTTTTCTAATGTGTGTTTTTGGGATGTATTCGATAGTAATTCTCATTCACGTTGTTGGAGTTCTGCCTTAAGTAGTTGAGCTGCTGTTGCGAATAATCACTTCGAAGTCCACTGCCGGTGGTCATCATGGAACTATATTGTCTGTACTGAAAGAAAAACGTTCAAGGCCGGGACGAATTTTGTTCTTGAAAAGCAGCAACGAACATATTCGTTGTAGAACTATAAATTCCATTAAATCAAGATTCGCTGCAACAACGAATGCGACGTTGGTTGACTTTCAATGAACAAATTCGTTGCCGCAACGTACAATTTCGTTCCGGTTACGTACGTTTTTCTTTCAGTGTATAATAGGAAGAGAACGAGATACATTCTTCCTGCTGAAAATTGATTGAAATATATTTGCCACTCCTATACATATATGTAGTTCTTAGATTACCTTGGAGACTTGGCCAGTAGCAACGTAGGATCGATTCCAACGAAATATGATAGGAAGAGGTCGAAATACATTATTTCTCCTGAACGTTTATTAAAGAATTGGATATGACTTTCTTTGATTACCTAGGCGACTTGCAAAATAAGCTTGATTCTGATGAGGTTCACAATGGACGTATTTTAATCTGAATTACGCAATTGCCTACAATCATCCACACCTATCTTATGTTGACTTTTAGAGCGAGAGGCATCATCTCGAATCGATTGGACTGACATTGAAAGACAAATGTTATAGAAATACCGTCGAAGCCTCTGGACATATTTTGTACTTCTGTCCTGGCAACAACGTACGTAAGATAAAAGACTTAAAAATGAAGGCAAAAAAGGCCTGGGAGATCACAATGGATGTATTTTTTCCCATCGACATTGAGAGACGTGTGCTCGAGGAAGAAAGGCTATGGATTCTTTTGCACAGTCTGAGTATGGATTTATTTAGGAGACTTGGGCAGTAGTGACGTTGATAAGAAGGCTTCATAATTTCTCGGCTTGATTCAGATTAGGATAAAGAAAGCAAATCTATGTATTCTGGTCTAAGCAATTTGTTCTTATTCTTGATGCAGCCATAACCTATCCAAAGTTGGTCAGTTGAGCGGCATACATTAGTTAGGTTCGATTGTCCTCAAAATCCATAGTTCTTGAGAGATGAATGTCCGAGTAGGCCTGCTGAACGGCTAGTCTTCTTCTATCAGACTATGACTAGGATTTCTTTGGAGAGTATGATTATGACTTTCTTTGATTGCCTTGGAATCTTGGTCAGTAGTAACATAAAAAGCTTTATAATTTGCAGGGTATGATTCTGATTAGGAACGAGAAAGCCAGTGAAAGTTTTCTGGTCTAAGTGAATTGTTTTTGGTCTAGCTGCAGCCATAGTCTATCCTAAGTTGGTCTTTGGAGCGGAAAACATCTAGTCGGTTTAATTGGACTCAAAATCCATAGACCTTGAGAGACGAATGTTTGAGGAAGATCGTTGAAGCTTTTGAATATCTTTTCTACGTTTATCCGGTTATGACTAGGATTTGTTTGTAGACTCTTAGTATGTTCATCCTCGATTACCTATGAAACTTGGTTCATAATTTCCACGTCTTTATTCCGTTTAGGGTCAAGGAAGCTAATGTAGGTCTTCTGGTCTGAGTGAGTTGTTCTAAATTTGGCTGCAATCATAAACAATGCAATCCTTTGCCTTTTGGAACGGCAATCATCAATTCGCATTTATTGGGCTCAAAATCAATAGATCTTGAGAGGCGAATGTTCAAGGTAGGCCGTTGATGTTTTTGTACTTCTGTTCGGATATGACTAGGTTTCTTTTAAAGACTCATTGGCTAGAGGACTTGGAAAGTAGCAATGTATGTCATATACAAGGCACCAATTGCACGACTTAAGGTCAAGAAAGCCAATGGTCGTCTTCTGGTCTAAGTTACACTAAAATAATTTTCCTTCATATTTATCCTTAATATTTATGAAGCGATTTTATAAAAGGTTTTTCATAAATTTAGTGAATTTTTTCTTAATATGTATGAAAAATTCATACATAAAATGAAATGTTTCATACAATTTCTTCATAAACATTTCATATTTAATAAAACAAAATTGTTAAATTAGTGAAACTTAGTTTCATAAGATCAAAGAAAGATTGCATTGTATTAAAGAAACAATTCTTACAGATTATGAAATATGTCATAACCAATAAAATATGTGAGTCATGAAATGTCTTCATAAATATAATGAAGGATATTATAGTTTTTATGAAATGTTTCATAACTTACAACTACATTTTTAGTGTGACGACATTATTCGGTTGAATGCTAGTAATTCTCAATTGTCCTCTGTTTACTCTGACATAAGTATTTACCCTGATTTAGGTCAAAGGCATACTCATTGCAAAGACTCAACAAGTCAGATCTTTTTTGCTTTTTGGTTTATATGGGAAACTTCAATATAAATTATTAATATTGATGAAACTTTTTCATAAAATTAATGAAGTTTCTTCATAAAATCTATGAAAAATTTCATAAATCATATTATGAAAAATAATGAACAAAAATTAATCTAATGAAGAACTGCATTTAATAGTTTGTAAGAAATGTTTCATAAATTCTATGACACTTTTCATTGATTTGTCTTTTATTCATTTTATGAAGTGTTTTTTAATGCAAATTTTCACTGAGGTTAAGGCAAAATCATAAATAGAATGCAAATAATTTTTTCAGTGTAGTTGTTCTTATTCTGGCTGGAACCTAATGTAAGTTAATATCAATTCGAACCGATTGGCCTGGATATACTTAGACTCCATGAGACAAATGTTCTATGAATGCAATAAAGCAATTGATGGCAATTGTAATTATATAAATAATTAGGGTTATCATATTGGACCTCTTCTGATCTAAGTGAGTCAATTGTTCTTATTCTGGTAGAAACCACAACCTATACTAAGATAAGTAGGAAGCATTTGTAACACCAGACTCTAATATGGAGCGATTGTAAATTGAATCTTGGAAATATTTACACTACGAAAGACAAATGTATCAGAAAAGGCTCTTAAAAGGTGGGTAAACCTCTTATCATCATTAATTAAATAAGTTTTCTTTGTGTAGGAATAGATTTTCCAGTTAATTGACAACATGTGCCAAAAGGAAATTTCCTTATAAAAAATACAATACTATGGGTGATAGTAGTGTTAGCCATATTAATTGCAGCTCACAAACATTTTTCACAGAAACCCCATTTAATAGGTGTCAGAAGTCCAAATACTCGGTATAATTTATTTTCTGGTTATTTCTTTTGGCCTAATTTTAAGGCCTCTTTTAGGTCAACCCTAATAGGCAATATCTAAATAGATTTCAACTCATTTTGCACCACTTTAGCATGAAAACCAAGGAAAAAAATGAAATAACATATCTTGTGTGAGAAACTCAATTTCGATCTTTATCTGTGAGCCTTTGGACCTGCAGACCGGCAGACCGACCACACAGAACAATTTGTTGTGGTGACGTTTTATGTAAAAATATTTGTTCTTGCTCTTGTTGTTGCTGCTGCTATATTTTCGTTTTGATAAATTTATATTTTGTGGGTTTTAGTTTGCTAAACAGTCAAGGCCTTAGGCTCACCACAATTTGTTGCAAATTCAAGCACAACAACATAAGCGTGTACATGTGTATCTAAGGATATTGTACGTACATATGTACGAGTATGTATGTATGCTTAGACGACATGCAATCAAAAAAAAAGATACCAGAACAAGGAGATGCGATAGCAACCGAAGAAAAAAAAAACATGAAAAAATTGCTTAAATGGCACAAAAGGAGAGATGAACTCTTGCTACTCTACTCTACTGCCATAGATTTCTCCTCTACGTCTCCTGGTTAGAACAATGTAACGCCCTTAACTTGTAGGCATAGATGATATATGGGAGAATTTTGTGTCAGTCCTAAAAAGACTGTTACTTTGAGCTCGGTGTGCCCTACTTCGGTAATTCAATGGAGACATTTGCGTGCACAGGACTCTTGGAAGGACTTTTTTGGTGGCAGATTTATATTCGTACTCGAATATAACTCTGGAATATTTGCATGAAGAGGTCTAGTCGTTTGTGGATTGCCACCAGTAGTGGTGCAACTTTAGAGCTCGGCGACATCCTCCCATGTCAAATACTTACACACAGGACTCTGGAAAGGATCCTCTGTAATTTTCTAGTCGTCTGCGAATTGCCACCATTAGGGCTCGGCGACATTCTTTCATGCCAAATACTTACACACAGGACTCTGGAAGGATCCTCTGTAATTTTAGTCTAGTCGTCTATGGTTTGCCACTTATAGTGCAACATCGGAGCTCGTCGTGTTCTTTCCATATTAAATATCAACTTTTGGTCCATGATGGAGGTATGTTGCCAAGCTCTCTCCAGGGAATCAGAATTTGTGTATTTTTTTTTTGCGGTAGGGCATCTACAGCTGTCGCATTCCCTCCACAAAATCTTTTCGATACGCCTTTCTAATGCCATGTTTCTTCTTTTGTGGAGACCGCCTTAACACCTCCTTTGTTAAGTGACCCATACCCAAATAGACAACAACAACGGAAAAGTCCAGTGTGTGTGTCCCACACACACAAACTTGCTCAATGATGTGCGACAGCAACATTCATCAGCAACAAAACGTTCTCATACATATACCGCATATCCTTGTCTAACGAAAATCTTATCCTACATGGCAAAATCTTTGCCTCCTCCTACTCCTCCCTCCTCCTCTCCTCACCCACAAGAACACAAGAAATGAAAGAGAATTTTTTGACTTATGCAAATATAACCAATTTAAACCACATGATTGATTATTTGATCCTCCCTCGCCCGAAACAGTTACTCCGGCCACATAGTTTGGCCATTTTGGCTTCCGGCCGTGGGAGGACTGTGCAGTGACTCCGAAAGCTATACATATTAAATAGCAGCCTGGTTAAAGGATTTCGTCTTGTCCCAACATATCTATATCTATGGATATACTTGCAGGAAGTAGTGGTGGAGGTGTTGGGGAGGGCTCAAATTTTTTAGGGCAGTGGTCAAAAATGCAAAAGGATATTGGCGGTGCTGCTGGTGGTGGAGGCTATGCGAGATGATTATTGAAGCGCTGGGGGGTGGGGAAGGGGTTAAAACCACCTAAAGCATTATGACCTGACAAATGCCTTTAAAGCATCAATTCATTTTGAAGGCATAACAAATTTTCACTTTATGGTGGGGAAGGGATGCGTTTGGGTTTGATGAAAAAGACATTTGGACAGTGTTGCAAGATGGACTTTTCTGAAAAATTCATATAATCCTTATTTAAGGAGTAAGGAAAGGCTAAAGTCGTTCGGGCAGACTATATGATACCATTACAATTCAATTCGCTGAGGATTTTGGAATGTATCCTATATCGTGGGCCGATTAGACCCACTTTTGCTTCTAGGTGGAATAAAACCTGTACAGATCTAAATCTGTCTGTTGCGGAAAAATCAAATCGGGATTTGACTCATTTTCACCAGAGATGTTTCCAGTTGAATTATAAGAAACTGAGCCAAATTTTAAGCAAATCGGGTGTATTCTAATGCCGCAGAAGGCAAATCAGTAGCGACATTTGTATGACAGCTCTATAGAAATCTGAACCGATTAAACTAATTTTCACCAGAAATGTTTCTAGCTGCTATGTAAAGTATTGTGCTAAATTTGAAGAAAATCTGTTAAAATATATGATTTCATGAGCGGAAAAAGTTAAATCGAGAGCAAAATTTATATCACAATCTGGTTCGATTGGACCTGTTTTCGGCACAAATACTTCTCGTTTAATATAAAGTTGTTTTGATTTGGCTAAATCGATTCTAAGTCGATCGGTATACTTAACAATGGGTCTATTTTTGTGATACAAACAAATGGACAAAGACTTATTACCCTAGTCAAGGGTATGTTAAATATTGTCTTTTATTTTATTTTTAAAAACTGAGCTCAAGCCGAACAAAACAATAAATATAATGGTCAACTAAACAAACTAGAATCACTACGGAATTTTTATAGTAAGGAATACTTTAATTTAACTAAGTAAAGGAAAATCACCATAGTAATTCATCAATGACAAATTATTAAAAATATCATATTCGCCACTTATGAAAATACAATAAAAATGGAGATGATTTTGTTTTTTCTACTAGATTACACACTATTACAGATTTTCACGTTTTTCAGATTTTGAAAATTGAAACAAGTAAGGAAAGGCTAAAGTCGGGCGGGGCCGACTCTATGATACACTCCACTTTCTATCCGAATACAATTCAATTCGGTGAAAAAGTGAAAACGGGAAGGTTTTTTTGTATCCTGTATGTATGTGTTTGACAAAAAATGTTAAACCTGGAACGAAATAGGTGAAATATAAAATGTATAGTTTGGCCAAAATCGTTTAAACTTTTGGGAGCAACATTTGTATTTGGGCTATAATCAAATCTGAACCGATCTTACCCACTTTCACCATAGTTTTGTTTAGTTAGATTATAAGATGTTGTGCCAAATTAAAAGAAAATCGAGCACAATATGTGGCTTTTAAAGCGGCAAAAGTCAAATCGGGAGCGACATTTATATGGGGCTATATCTAACCCTGAACTCATCTTACCCAATTTCTGCAGGTGTTTCTAGTTGGATTATAAGATATTGTGCCAAACAGAAAGAAAATCGGGTACAATATGTGGGTTCTAGAGGGGAAAATGTCAAATCGGGGGCGTCGTTTGTTTGAGGGCTATATCTAAATCTGAACCGATTTGACCTGTTTTAACCATAGATGTTCCTAGTTTAAATATAAGCTGTTTTGCCAAATCTGAAGACAATCTGATACAATATGTAGTTTATAAAGCGGAAAAAGTCAAATCGGGAGCGACATTTGTATGGGGACTATATCTAGATCTGAACCGATCTTACCCAATTTCTGCATAGATCTTTCTAGTTGGAGTTTAGCGGAAAAATTCAAATTGGGAACGGAATTTGTATGGGAACTATATATAAATCTGAACCGATCTGACCTATATTCACCATGGGTGTTTCTAGTGGAAATTTAAGATGTTTTACAAAATCTGAAGACAATCTGATACAAATGTGGTTTCTAGAGCGGAAAAAGTCAAATCGGGAGGGAATTTTGTATGGGGGCTATATCTAAATCTGAACCGATTTAATCCATTTTCACCACAGGTGTTTCTAGTTGAAATATGAGATGTTTTGTCAATTTTAAAGAAAATCTGTTGTAATATGTGTTACCTAGAGTGAAAAGAGTCAAATCGGGAGTGAAATTCGTATGGGGGCTATATCTAAATCTGAACCGATTTTCTTCAAATTAAATAGCGTTCGTCCTTGTTCGTCCCCGATAAACTTCATTGTACAAAGTTTCATTTAGTTATGTTTACAATTGTGACCTGTATCGTGATTAAATCGACTCAAAAAGTGATTCTAAGTCGATCGGTATAATTAACAATGGGTCTATCTCATTTCCTTTTGGGTGTTAAAAACAAGTGCACAAAGACATAATACTCTCGTGGAGTGTATAAAAACGTAATTTATTTTTATGACTTTGTCGAACTGTTTCTCACACACTTTAAGAGATTTTGCACTCAGATCTTTTTTATTTGAAATTGTGGTTATGACGTCAAAACTATGTTTGTGCCAAATATAGTTCGTTTGTAATAAATAATTTAAAAAATATCGTTTTGGAGCAAATGTCTGAATTTGGATCAATAAAACTTTTTTCCTTCAGTGGAAAATCTCTTAAAATGTGTGAGAAGCTGTTCGACAAAGTCATAAAAAGAAATTACGTTTTTTCAATTTTCAAAATCTGACGTGAAACGTGAAAATGTGAAATACAAAATAAATTAAAATTTTTCTTCGAATTATGAACAAATACGTAAAAATATGTTAAAAAAGCATAAACACAAAAAAATAAAAATTTTCTTTAAAATCGAAAAATACGAAAAATACGATTTCTAAAATATATCCGATTTCCCGATATTTAATGTTAATATCTCAAAATAATCCTTGGGTCCTTGTCTAATTTTATTTTAGAACACAAAAATGTCTACTAGAAAAAAAATAATGGATTTTGGCCGATGGATTTTGAATCTGAACCACTGTGCGTCGGTGTTAAAAGTATGATTGTAGGCTTGGAAACTAAAAAATGGGTTAAAAAGTTGAAAGTGGGATAAAAAGGGTCAAATTGATATTAAAAGTTGATTTCCAGGAACTGTGAAAAATAATGTTGTCCACTTAATTTAACTATAATAATACCCTAGCCCACGAAGTGGTTTAGGGTATAAAAATCCTTGGCTACAAGAAATTACTAAATTTAAATTTTCCTAAATTTTCAATTTATTCATTCTTAGCAGAACAAATTTTGTTGAGTGTGGAAATTTCAGCTGGATGATATGATATTTATTATCAATATTTTTATGCAAGGTCGATTTTCATGGGGATACCTTGGCTCTGGCATGGCTGCTTTCTATATACATATATATTCTTATATTCTTTGATTTTTTTGTGTAAAATTGAGTCCAGCCTTTTGGTAGCGAAATGTTTCCTTTGACATTGAATAACACTCCCCAAGACAGTTTTCTAACACTGTATCCTCTCCTCTTGCGTGCTTCGCAAGGCAACCCTTTTCATTTTCCATGGTGGCCGACGCCTCGTTGCACGACCTACAGACCAATATGTAGAAACTTGTAAATTTCTAATTTGCTTAGCCAGGCTGTTATATGTACATACTTCACAATATCTGTGATGAACGAAGGCAGACAAAAAGAGCGTTCGCACAAAAAGGAGTCATCTGAGATAGCACAAAACAAGCCTCAGTTGAGCAGCAGTAAAACTACAACTACACCAATAAGGATATGAGTAAGTTGTGTGGGAACGAACGAAGAGACCAAAAGAAATAACGAAAACATTTTGCCAGCCATTAAAAGCCTTTTCATAGCCCGCTCACAGCAGGACCAAACACCCACCCACCCAGGCATTGTCCATCAAACAATTTTCATGTATGAAATTCTACCACAAAAGAGGTCTTCCCACTTGTGGTCGATAAAGGTCCTTTCGCTATGGCTTTCATACACTGATGTACGAGATATTGATGTTTATACAAATAGTTTTGGAAATGTGGTGTGTTCGTTATAAAGAATGCACAAAAACAAACAGCAACACCAACAAAAGCACATACTTTGGCTTTAATAATAAACCCAGGGAGAGAGAGAGAGAAATCTGCATGAATACCATGGACGACAGCAAGTTTTCTTTAGGTCTTCGCTGATGGGTTTTTTCTCTTTCTTCCGAAGGATATTGGGTTGAACTCAACCTCCACCCTGTTTTTCCGATGGTCTATATATATTTTTTCTCTGCAGTTTACGGAAAAATGACTGCGGCCTTAGCTGTGTCCTAGTAGTAGACACATGCACACATATTTGAAGTATTTTTCTATGACCCTTTCAAAATCTAAGATTTTGTTGCTGCTGTTGCCTCCATCACTCTTGCTGTGACTTGACTTTGCTTGGCAAGACAGTGGTCAGTAAAAGGTCTGAAACCGCAAGAAAATTTATTGTTAATTGAAAAATGAAGTTTTGGTAAGTCTTGGCCTGAAACGGAGTAAAGTTTCGAGGCAAAAGTGTCAAAGGCAAATGGTCAATTTGGGTTCAGGGAACAATTGTTGTAGTTGCCTCGCTCTCTCCCTCCATCACTGCCTTATGGTGACACACAGAACACGAAAGTCAACTTAGAGCCGATTACAATGTCTGGCCGCTGAGGATTTAAATTTCAAATTATTGAATGTTGGCTTTGGTGATTAATATTGCAAATGTTTCGTAGAATGAAAATTTACAATTAAAGGAATTAAATGTCAATGTCGATGATGTGAAATGGTTTAAAAATCAAGCAAAGGCAAAAAGTAATTAACATACTTTAGAAAAGATTAAGTTATTAATTTGAATTGTATGGCTTCAAGAAAGACAAGAGTTCGAAATGGATATTGGGGACATTTGAAAAATCAATATATGGACCAATGTAACCAATGGTAATGTATAGAATTTATCAATGAGGCCAGGTCTATATTTTGTCCATGGGCCGATCATCTTGTTTTGGCGGCGTCCTTCAAATCTATTGATTTGTAAAATATACAAATTTTGTGTCCGCAACCTAAAAAAATATTTCTTGCGTCCACTGAGGCATAAGATCAACATAAACAATTTTATGGATATTTTTTTAATCAAATTTTCGACGAATGTATCATTACTATTTGTAACATCCTAACATTGAGAATTTTTTTCTCAAAAAAAATAATTTTTCTTGCACAAAAAAAATCCATAAAAATAGCAAAAAATTATTTTTTGTTTGTTTTATTTCGCTCTATATTTAATATTTAATTTGAAATAGGGTATTGTCCTTGTCTATTTTTACATTTTTTAGAATTCAAATTTATTTACAAATAACATTTATTACATGGCGGCACACTGCCACTATCACCTGGCCTGTGAAAGCCTTCATCAGGCGGCTTCGCAGCTACTTTTCAACAAAACTAAATGATTCTCTCAAACGAATGGGAAGCACGACTCACAATAGCACCATTGAATAAAACACAAATGCCACCTTACAAGCACCTAATTGTTTGTGTGTGTATTTACGCAAATATTTAGCTGGGATCCTAACGAAGAGAGCAAGGCCTATTTCTTCAAATATCATCTATGGATAAATATAGAAGTTGTGACCGCACGAAATTTCAAAAAATCTTGTGCCCGTTTTACGAAGTTTTCGAACATATTTTTCTTGCCAATGGAGGAGTTATTACTCTACTCCAGCTATAACATATTTATAAAGCTTTTTATAGTCACTTGATCGGTGATTTCCGAGAAAATGAAGGATTCATTCATTAAGTACACTGATATTTCCAAATCACTAAGTTTTTCTTTAAATATTACATCTTTCATCAACTGCCTGATTTGAGGACCAACAAAGGATAGAATTTTTTCTTTCAAATATAAAAAACTATCACGGCAAAACTATATTAAAATGAAAGATTTTCAATATCGTGTTATCCTGGACTAAGAGATTTCCTTTTTGGCCAGTATTTCCGTACATAACAGTTTCTCCGATCTATACTGCCCCACTCATAATGAAAACAACATATTTTGTATGCCATAGGGCAATAACTTTCAAATCTACACAATCCGAGATATAGGGTGAGCCATTTAAAATTAGAATCCCTATCCCTATTGTCCCTATTAATATTATAAAACCACTTACACTAGTCCGTCTGTTTGTTTGTTCCCCAATCGCGCGTAAACGGCTGAACCGAATGTTGTTGAAATTTTCAGTACAGATAGATGCAGGTCTGGAAGGAATTATAGGCTATAAATTTTTTAAAAATTTGCTCTGTGGGCGGAGGGGCGTGGCAAAAGTGTTTTTGAGAGCTAGAAGGCTGAAAATTGGTACATATATATTACTGACCATGAGAAACATCAATTTGATGCTTATATTTGGAATTTCGTTTTGTGGGCGGAGTGGGCGTGGCAAAAGTGTTTTCGAGAGGTAGAAGGCTGAAAATTGGAACGTATATTATATAAATGATAAGTATGATGATTTGATACCGAATGATAAATATGATACAGAAATTTGGATTTTCGTTTTGTGGGCGAAGTCGGCGTGGTAATAGTGTTTTTTGAGCTAGAAGGCTGAAAATTGGAACGTATATATTACTGACCACGAGAAAGTTCAATTTGATGACGGAATTTGGATTTTCGATTTGTGGAAAAGTGGATTTCCGTTTCGTGGGCGGTTGGGACGTGGCAAAAGCGTTTTGTTTGATCCAGAAGGCTGATAATTGGAGCATATATATTTCTGATCAAAGAAATATACTGATTATTTTTTCAAATTTCTGTTTTTATTTTATTTTTGTCATTTAATAATGGAACATAATATAATTCATATGACTACCTCGCCAAACAGTGACTCGTTGTGGAAGCATTGGCTTCTCAATAGTCACGTGTGGTTTTTCTGAACCCCATATGCTACAATTTTGCTTATTGACATAGCCACAGAGATGAAAATGAGATTCATGAAGGCTGAACTGAAGGCCGATCTCATACCGAAAATTGTCCACGTAAATTTCTTACAGTTTGCGACTCTCTACTTTGGAAGTAAGATTTTAATATATCCCAATTTTGCAAATGTAAAACATAAAACAGAAAATAAAAATGAATCTTAGTGGTATGTATGGTTGACCTTTTGATGTGTTGCGTTTTGTCTTTTGTTCGGCTTGAGGTCAGTTTTTTAAATAATAAAACAAAAAATATATTATTTTATTATTTTCTTGTTTTTTATTTCCCAATATTTCGACCAACTCCATTGGTCATCTTCAGGGGTCTAGTACAAAAAAAATAAAAACAAAAAAAAAACACAAATTATTCAATTACAAGTTATTAACAATCAAAAAATATCACAATATTTATATTTACATTTTTAAAAAAGTTTTTCACAAAAAAAAAGTGTCTCTCTTATACAGTGGGCTGCAAGGGCAGTTTTTTTCTCAATAGGTTTGTCAAGAGATTTGTGTTCGGTTTTATGTGATGAAAGTCTGGTTTTCAATTTATTTTTCGTAGTGCCGACATATACCTTCTGGCATATGTCGGACTTCTCCTCTTTCTTGATTTTGTGTGTTTTATATGCCAACTCAAATTTTTCTGTCGTAAATATTAGAATGTTTTAGCCTTGTGGATAGTCCTGGAATGTATGTTGTGGATTTATAAATTTTGCTTGGTCTTTCGTCATTTTTGTTAAGTTTTTCTTCCGTCGTTCGTTTGATTAGATTATTTATTAATTTTTCTGCAAAGTCGTTCATACGCAGTATATTTCTAATTTTGGACTTGTTTGTTTCGTGAAATTCCTTATCACAGGTTTGTAGGATCCTGTTTATAAAATTCGTCGCGGTATTTATGATTGTTCGTCTTGCGTGCTTAGAATAAAAATTAATTAGACGTCCGGAAGCCGTTTGCTTTTGGTACCAGTCAACTTTCAGCAGATTCCCTTGTCTAATTCTCACCTAATCCAAATATGGTAGTTTATTGTCCAATTTTTCAAAATTCAAAATTCGATTCAAAGTGTTCTTGTTACACAATTTTATTGTCCGGTGTTTCGTATAAATGATCGGACCTATACTTTCAAAATGAGAGTACAAATATAAAAGAAATTTTTTGTTGCATGTCAAATTACATGATTGACTAAAAATAATATTCGATAGAGCAACCTATGTCTCCATTTTTTTTGATTACAAAAATATTTTTTTTGCAAAAATTCTCATATAGCAAAGCAGCGATTAGAAAAAAACTTTGTAAGGGGCCAAATGTTTTATTCTTGTTCAAAAAGTATTATCACATCATAAAACGATAATTTTTGTAAAAAATCTCAATTTTTGAAAATATTTTCCCAACTTTGGGAATTTTGATATTTTTGTTGGACAACAATTTTAAATACCTGTCAGCAATTATTTGCGGAAACATTTTTCTACAAAATTGCAAAATTTCGTTATAATATCTCAATTTTTTAGAATTTAAGCCATTTTTTTTTTTTCTAAAAAGTTGAATTTTTATGAAATTTGTAGTTTAAGAGCACGTGACGCATAAAAAGTAATTTGCTACATATTACCATAGCTCTTGCTATGTCCATTCCAAAATGGTCCAACTTTTTGATGAAAGGATATTTTTCTGCTACATAATTATAATGCGATTTGCATGCACGAGTAAAAACACCGAATTCCATGGAAGACACATATGCATGAAGGCTATATCAAATTATAAACCGATATGTCCAATTTTTGCACAAAATAGTAAGATTGAACAGTTAGTACGAAAATATGGCTTTTAGGACGATAAATTAATTTTATCGGCAAGACTTTCAGACTTTACCATTTGTAGTTCTTACATGTATTCATTTAGGACATCGTTTTTTATTACAAAACTCCCCATTTCTCCTAGTTCATATCACTGTCGTTTCACCATGTGCAAACGAACCAACAAATATTGTGTAAAAATCAATAATGTGAAATACTGTGAAAGCCACAGTAGGTAGTAGGTATGGTGGCATGGTGTGTGGTGTACCTATAATAAACAAGGCCATAAAGCTTGATAGGAAGAGAGAAAAAAGATGAAAATAAATATAAAACACGGACAATGCCCACACATACACTCATACGGACATGGAAACACTCGCAGTGACACAGATTTATACACACACACATGCATAACCAAAGTCACTCATACACCGACAGAGCGATTGGACGCAAACAATGAATTCACCATTGTGCGCTTGACATGATCCAGTTTAAACGATAAATAATTGCTAAGATCAACAATTTTACAAGAATATGTGTTCCTTACAACGCCAACAACAAGAACGACAACAATTATAAATACAGCCCTCGGACTTGGTATGGCGATAGGTGGACCACATGATTTGCTTCTTCTAGTTTTGAGTTGAAATAGAAGAAGTAAAAGTGGCGGGTAGAATATTGTAAAATTCCAAAAAAAAATTGACATCAAGAAATCGTGAATGTAGTAAATTATATGACAAAATTTTAGAATTATTCGTCTAAAAATAATGAATTTCTACAAATACTTTTTCCTCATAAAGTAGGGATATTTGGATTATATATGCATATGGGCAATTCCACTAGATCTCGACCCAGGTAGGATTTTTACTTTCTTCGATTTTGATGAAATTCGGCACGTTCATTCTACTGATGGTGTGGAATATTATAGCCTTTACCATAGCTCAAAGTAGTACTAGGTTTGAGTTTTGTAGTGGCTCCTTAATGATATCATAACTTTGAACCGAGTCTTCAGATATTAACAATATTGGTATCATCTGATTGCTTTTCTTCTCTTCTTTCCAAAAATGTACGATGAAAGCTCTTTTGGGTTAACGAACTTAAAAATTAAGAATTATTTTATTCATTGACATAAAGACATATTAGTCATTCCATGCCAATAGGTACGGTTTTTGACCTCGTTAGCTTTTTTTATTATTGGTTAATATTGGCGTATGTTTTCTTTTCATAAAAATATTTTATACGTATTTTTGTAAATAAAAAATCCGTTTCATGACTTTTTAAGCTGTTCGAGCTATGTCCGCCTGGCTGTCGTACAAGATAACTCTCGAACAGAGTTAAGGAATCAGTTCAAACTTTGCACATGGTAATATTTTTCCACAAACTTAGTTTAAGTTCGAAGATGGGCGAAATTGTCACGCCACTTGTGGTACCTCCCACACAAATGGCCCATATTCCCGTTTTAAATTAAATCCTATATAACTTCCACAAGGATATCCGGAATCTGCTACATTTTGGTAGTTGATAATGATTTTAAAATCGCATTAAGCGAACCAAATATGACGGGTTTTTCCATGCCCCCTCCAGTACCTCCCACACAAATCATCCTAACATAACGGAAAATTGAAGCTGTTAACCTTCTATACAGATGATCGGAATACTGAGAAATTTGCTTTTGAAGAAGTTGCATTCATGTCCCGGCAAAAAAATTTGGAAGTACTTCCGGAGGAAGCTCATTTTAATCGCATCTCAAAATGCAAAAGTGAATTTTTTTCCCGCTTCGATAATATGTTAGTATCCCGCAACATTCTACGAATAGCATTTTTACAAGTGAATGTGAAGGAATTTTTAGTATGGGATCACAGAGGTAAGTTGTCCGCTTTGCACCCAGAAGGTCTCGGGTTCGAATCGTAGGTCTGAAAAAAACTAAACTAAACTAAATAAACAATGTTTAATTTCGTATAATTTTAGAAATATAAAAAAATTTGCTTAAAAAGAAACAAATTTGTTGTTTTATTGATGTACTTTAAATATTTAATTTTTTATTAATAATTATTACTACATAATATAATTCATCATCATTATAATTAATTAGTGTTAATTTATATAATGCTAATTTAATTTAATATTAATTTGCGTTATATATTAATTCATACTAAATAAATAGTTTATTAAGTTTCCTATTGTCAGATCTAATTAATTAAATGGTTTGCTTTAGTTATTCAGCGCTCACAACAGAGGATAATTGAGATGGTTAGAGTGCCGTAGTAGCAACCAGAAGGTCCGCTGTTCTACTCCCGGTAGAGGCGGATTTGTTAAAGCTGAAATGGAAACTAGTGAAGAAGGGGTTCCTTTGCAACACTTTAAGATAACTTCTAAGTCTTTCAAAATAAAGGACATCCCTCCTATGACAATTCAATGTTAAATTCATTGGTGAAGATCCCAATTTTCGCTACTTCCAAATCACAAGATGAACATTTCACTTCTTTGGGTGCTCTCGTTCTGCTGGGGTGTAATATGGGCGATATTGCCACAGATTGTAGAGTTTTGATATATGCATAAAATGATTAGAAGAAAATAACGTATCATTTGAAACATATTTTTACATGAACTATGATACATAACCCTAGAAAAGTTCTTGCCAAACTACAGATTCACACCCATTTTTGTTTTAATTTGATTTCAAAATTGTTTGAGGTCGTTTTAATACTTTTTTATTTTGTTTTTACAAAAGAAACAAGTAAGAAGGCGTTAAGTTCGGCCGGGCCGAATCTTATATACCCTCCACCACGGAGTACATTCCACAGTATTACCAGCAGATTAAAGGATGTCGACATAGAAGTACAGAACCATATCACGAAAATTGTGATATGTTTATGCACATTACTATATTTGTTTACTATTTCAAACTATAATGTATACTTATGCGCACTGTTTAAAATCTACTACTATAAATAAATACAATGCTGTAATTGTGAAAGTGAACATGCCTAAATATTAGGCGATTGTCAGTCGCCATTTTCAGATACAGACAAAGTGACTGTATTATTTTGATAAGGAAAGTACAAATTTCTCCGCCCAAATGTACAAATTTCGAAAAAAAAACTTTTCGTTTCGAGACTTCATAGTCAGAACACTGAATATATACACCGAATTTCATGATATCAACTTCAGCGGTTTGGAAGGTCCCATTTGTATCCCTCTTTTTCAATTATATCCCTTAAAAGTATGAATTTCGAAAAATCCCTCTATTTTACGAGTTTATGCAATTAGAGGGATGTACACACCGATTTTCATGATTCTAGCTGCTGTCGTATCATTGGTACCATATTTTATCCCATTTCGCCCGCTAAAATTTTTATTTTCTTTGTGGTGCTTCCAAGCTACAAGAGGAATGTTCGGAACAAATTTCAAATGTATGAAAATCAGAAATTTATTTAATAAGCCAAGGCTACCAATATTTTTATACTATGTATATATATATAATGGAAATAATACTTCAATTCATAAAGTAAATAAAGAGTGATTTTTTTGAGGTTAGGATTTTCATGCATTAGTATTTGACAGATCACGTAGGATTTCAGACATGGTGTCAAAGAGAAAGATGCTCAGTATGCTTTGACATTTCATCATGAATCGTCTTACAAACGAACAACGCTTGTAAATTATTGAATTTTATTATCAAAATGCGTGCTCTGTTAAGAAAGTTCATTGCGCGCTTCCATTTTATGGTCAGTTTAATCGACCCACTGAAGCGGCTATTCGGGCTATTGTGACTAAATTTCGCACCAAATTTACATTGTTGGACATTAAACCACCAACACGCTTACGTAGAGTGCGAACTGAAGAAAATATCGCAGCTGTATCGGCCAGTGTTAATGATGACCACCAATTTTCGATTCGTCGCCGTTCGCACCAATTGGGTCTCTGTTACTCAAAAACGTGGAAATGCCAAAATTGGACTAAGCGGATGGACCACCTAAGACGCAGCCGCGGTCAACATTTAAATGAAATTATCTTCGAAAAGTAAATGTCATGGACCAATCTAACGTTTCAAATAAAGAACCGATGAGATTTTGCAAATTTTATGCGTTTTTTTAAAAAAAAATTATCAAGCTCTTAAAAAATCACCCTTTATAAGGCAGCAATCATAAATACTCCAAATATTGGGGGAAAGAGATTGTATTTTCAGCTGCAGTCCTTTGGTTGGTTGTAATTCCATCTATTTTAAATTCAAAAGTATACATTTTGAAAATATCTTATCTCTCACGTACGCAGTATAAGACAACTTCATGATTCTACAATTTTTTGTCGTAAAAGCAATAACATAATGTAAAAATTTGAAAAAAAAAATATTTTACGTGGCTATGCACTCAGAGGAATGTATATATCCAATTCCATGATACTATCTGCGGCCATTTTGTTGGTACCATTTTTATCCCCTTTTTCGCATTTTACTCCTTAAAAGTACGACTTTCGAAAATTTCATCATTCTAGCTGTAGCCTTTTAGTTGGTAACATTTTTATCCCTCTGCTCCCATTGAATCCCTTGAAAGTACGAATTTGGAAAAACGTTTTTTTCGTGTTACTCAGTCAGAGGAATGTATACCGCGAGTTTCATGGTTCTAGCTGCATCCATTTGTTTGGTACAATTTGTATCCCCTTTTTCGCATTTTACTCCTTAAAAGTACGAATTTCGAAAATTTCCTTTATTTTTTGGGCTTATGCAATCAGAAAAATATATACACCGAATTTCATTATTCTAGGTGCAGCCGTTTGGTTGGTACTATTTTTATCCCTCTATCCCCATTTAACCCCTTTAAAGTACAAATTTAGAAAAAATACCTGTATATTATGTATCTACTCTATTAGAGGTATGTACACGCCAAATTTCGTGTTTCTATCTATTGTCGTTTGATAGGTACTATTTTTATCCCTTTCCGTCCCATTTCGCCCCCTACAAATAAAAATCACTCTATGGTGCCCTTTTGTGCTATAAAGGGAATGCGAATTGCAACTATCAAGTAAATATTTACAAGCTATTATGTTCAAAAACATACTGAAATACTCTAAATATTAGGGGTATTTTCCGTCTTTGTGAGGGAAAAATTTTTCCCTCTGGGCCGATTTCGCCCACTTTCAATCCCAACCGATCTGCAACCATAAGACATATTTAGGAAAAATTTGAACCTCCTAGCTCATTTCGTTCGGCCGCTATCGTGCTTTCAACAGACAGAGGGACATGGCTATATCATCTTAGAATTTTGCCACGACCCAGGATATATATACTTTATGGTGTATATGATGAATATTTTAAGGTGTTACAAACGGAATGACAAAGTGAATATACATACCCCCATCCTGGAGGTGGAGGGTATAAAAATGTTACAAATGTACCAAAAAATATTATTTGGTAATAATATAAACTGTGAATATAACACTTTGAACGTAGTGGAACAATATTAGAACAGCCTTTATATTTTATGAAGTTCAACTTCACTATTCTTATCTAAAAATGCGACTGGTGACCACACAAAACTTGATAGTTCTCGTCATCGTTACATGACAATACAAATTTTTGTGTCTTAGTTATATGATATGGTAATGACTACATGTGATTTCAAAATAACACTACCACTTGCTGTATATCCTCTGAAACAATTCGATTACTACATGAGTATTCCATCAATATTATATTTTACGTGAATTTTGGAAGTTTATACTCTCATAATAATATGATCATTATGTTGGGACGCAGGACGTTGTTCTTTAGAGCAAAGATGACAAAAATTTCAAAACAAAATTTTAGGATTGGAATGACAAAAAAGGTTTCCGTGATTGTCGAAAGAGGCTAAGAACCCAACAAACCTCCTGACTCCCCAACATCTTACCGCCAATCAGTTTACTTGTATCTTTTGGAAAAATCCTGGAAAAAATTATACAATATGAAGTGGCCAATTTTATCGAGAATATTTTTTCATCGCAACGGTATGGATTCGGGAGACAAAAAATAATTCAAAAGAATTTCCGACAACAGGAATCTACAGAAAGGGGTTTACTTTCCTACGGGACTATTTATCTTAATCACAGCTAGTTGTCAATATTTGCCGGTTTATGCTCAGGGCATTAACGATAATGCAAAACTTACAATTTAACATTAGGATACTATTATCTTACTTCAATAAATGGAGAATATTTATAAATTGTGACAAGATACAGGCAAATTATTTTTCAAACAAACGGAAGTCTTGTTATATATATATATATATATATATAGCCAGAATATTCATGATTATGAGATACAATATGAGAATTCGGTGAAATAGTAGTAATAAATAGTAAGTAAGTAAGTAAGTAATAGTAGTAGTAGTAATAGAGTAGTGCTCGATCCAAAGATGAAATTTAAATACCACATTTCATATATAACAAACAAACTAAATATTCTAATTAGAATCTTGTACCATTTTAATAATCGAAAATTGAGAACAAGATAATTGTATTCAAATCTATCTTTCAAGCCGTCCTGTTTGGTCTACCAGCGCGAATTTTCATATTAAGAAGTTACAAGTTTCGCAAAACAAGTTACTTAAGCTTATTTTTAACAAACCATGGTTCTACTCAACCCATTTACTTCATTCCCATGCTAGTGTGGATCTGATTGTGGACAGATTATGTAGTCTTACTGTCTTGCTTTAAGCTATATGATCAGGCTCCGATTAACCACATATAAACGAGCTTGTTCACTTGTAACTGGCATTTTAGGTTAGGTTAGTTTTTAGGTTTTTAAAACTTTTGCCTCCAATAATATTTTGCACATATACCTTTACTAATATCAAAATTCATATTAATATATGTAAGTAGAAAAAGAATTGTTCTTGAACTCTTTATTTTGTAGAATATAAGGAAGTATTTGTATTACCAAGTATACCAATAAAATTGAATTGATAAATTCTTTATTTTTCTAAATGTTTTTTTTTCGATATTTAATTTTATTTCTGCTACATGTTGAATACGATTAAAATACGTCCATTCCTGACGACGTTTTTGTCTCCCTTTACTTTTTTGACTTCATATTGAATTTCTGAAGAGAATTTCGGGCACTCACAGTATTGTCGAATATGAATTCATGCAGAGTCTGTGGTCATATAGACCCGAAACTTCAAAATCCCTTATGTCTGGAATAACCAGTTCGGACGATATTGCCGAAAACTGCAAATAACCTAAATGAGACATTAGTGATATGGATGCTCAATCTTCATATTTTTACTCAATCCCAATTTATCAATTTGATTCTGTATCCCTCGCCAGTAACAGCAACCCTATCCTGAATAAATGATACTTGGATTCTCAGTTTATTATATTATTGGTTACCAATATTAGCTTGAACTCCGTAATCTCATATACTTGAATAATTTCTTGTATTTTTCTAAATGAGAAAAATTAGCAATAAAATATGCAATTTTTACACTGACCTAGTGCTGTACGACAAAGTATGTGTGTGCCTGCTGTTACTACAACTACTGCTATTGACCTAAGGAAATTGTGTTGTAAATTCACACAGGCATACCTAAACTACAGATTGGCATTTCTATTGAAAATACATAGACCCCCATATAATATAAAAGGTTTGAATAGAATAGGTGACACAACAAAGGACCTCAAACACAACTCTCGCACACACACACACATAAACACATAGTACATCCGCAGGACATGGTTGCCGAGAAATATGCCATCCGAAATAGATTGGCAGGCAAAGGTAATAGAAAATTGTAAACAGATTGAAAATTAAAATTAAATTTTATGATATTCCTGTTGTTCATTCTTGTTGGATGTTGTTGGTGCTGTGTTGTGCTGTGTTGTGTGTCGAAACCCTAGTTTTGTGTTTATGGTTTATGGTCCACAGGTCCACAGATTTTGTGGTTGACTGTGTTACACAATTTGTGTCCTTCGGTGTGTTTTGCGTAAAACAAACAATAAAAATAATTAAGAAACATTTTTGTTAACATTTTACGGCAGTCCATATAATGTACGCCATACCAAGTAGAAGAAGAGGAAGAGAGACTGGAGGACAGAGTTGAGTTCCAGCATTAGTTTACAGGACTTTCAGTTGCAGCCGAAACCGCAGTTGGAATAGTGAAGTTTGTAGAAAAGGGTTCAGCACAAAGGACGATGCAGTATTCGGATAAATATATTTTCAGACCTTTCGAATAGTTCGTAATCTAAGGAGGATCTAGGGAAAATCTGACCATAATTTTTATATTTAACCATATACTTCGCTCAGAATATTTCGAAAGTTTATAGATGGAGCCACACTGATCTTGTTTAGTTGTTTCCAAATTGTGATGAAAATTTAGATAAAAAAACATGTAAAAAAGGCGTTAAGTTCGGCCGAGCCGAACATTATATACCCTTCTCCGTGGATTGCATTTCACAGAGGCTGTTGATTTTGGTAGAGTGCATTAAACCTACAGGAAAATGTTACAAACCAAAACAAATAAAAATATTGAAAAAAAAATAATAATTACAAATAAATATAAAATTATTATTATTTGTTAACCACATTATTTTATACTATATATATCGATAACATACTTCAAGTCAATTCAAAAAGTAATTACAAGGCAGCAATCTTCAAAAGATCATAAATACCCTAAATATTGGTGGGTATTGGGTATATTTTCAGCTACATTCGTTTGGTTGGTTGTATTTCTATCCTATTTTAATTCCAAATTTTGAAAATCCAAGATCCAAATGCAAGATAACCCAACTTCATGAATCCATCCATTATTGCCGTGAAAGTAAAAAAGTACGAATTTGAAAAAAATCTACTTATTTTGCGTGTCTATGCAGTCAGAGGATTGTATACACCGAATTCCATGATTGCAGCTGCAACCATTTGTTTGGTACCATTTTTTCCCCTTTTCCCTTAAAAGTACGATTTTGGAAAATCTCTTTATTTTACGTGTCTATTATATACGATTTTTATATGCTAGAACCCCTAATTTTGTGAGTTTCGGACAAAACATTCATGAGGCAAAAAAGGGGTTGGAGGGTGAGAGTAAGAGGGCGCTCATCGGGGTCAAATGTGAGTGAAAAAGGGTAAAAATACACAAAAAACTGCCTCGGAGTCGTCCCCAGAGGGTTTAAATGTAAGACCTACCCCCATTAATTTTCCATCCCCAATATTGTTCAAACACTGCCGAAAGAGTCGTTGTATTAATAGATGACTATAACAATGTGTTGTTCTGTAACATTTGCCACATTTGACTCACTAGAGTGGTGGGAGCAAATTTTATATAAATTTTGTTTTTGTATCGGAGCCCCCTTAAGCATTATAGGAAGTCTTTCAACTTTTCCGTTAAGAAGTGGTGATAAATGGTAGGTCTGTCTGGGGAAAATGTTGAGGAGGGAAAGTAATTGGGAGTCAGTCATACACTTCTCCCCTCTAGGGTCTACTTCGGGGCAAGTTTGGGCCTTTCTTTCTTAAAAAAATATAAAAATAGGCAAATGTATGGGGACCACCTTAAGGGTTGAAGATACAGGGTAGCCACGTTCAGAGAAAATATAGGCGCTGAAAAAATATTGGGGGCTAGTCATACATTGACTCCACTAGGGGCCTACTTGGGCCAGTTAGAGTGGTGGGAACAAATTTTGTATTTTTTGTATGTGAGTCCCATTATGGAGAAAATTAATGGGCCAGTATTACACTTCTCCCTGTAGTGTCTACTTCGGGGCAAGTTTGAGCCTTTCCTTCATTAAAAAAAAATAAACAAGTAAGGAAAGGATAAAGTCGGGCGGGGCCGACTATATGATACACTCCACTTTCCAACCGAATACAATTCAACTCGGTAAAAAAGTGAAAACGGGAAGAATTTTTGTATGTTTCCTAATCATAGGCTAATATGACCTGGTCAAATCGATAAGAATATTTGTATCGGGGCTATATCCAAACATGGAAAAATGTGACAAACTTTCTCAATAAGTACTTCCAGTTCAAATATAACGTGTTATGCTCACTTTGAAGAAATTCGTGGTTTCTGGGGCGGAAAAAGTTAAATCGGGAGCGAAATTTGTATGGGAGCTATATATAAATCTGAACCGATCTGACCTATTTTCACCATAGGTGTTCCTAGTTTAAATATCGGATGTTGTGCCAAATCTGAAGAAAATCTGTTGTAATATGTGGTATCTAGAGTGAAAAGAGTCAAATCGGGAGTGAAATTTGTATGGGAGCTATATATAAATCTGAACCGATGTGACCCATTTTAACCACAGGTGTTTCTAGTTGAAATATAAGATGTTTTGCCAATTTTGAAGAAAATCTGTTGTAATATGTGGTTTATACAGCGGAAAAAGTCAAATCGGGAGCGAAATTTGTATGGGAACTATATATAAATCTGAACCGATCTGACCTATTTTCACCATAGGTGTTCCTAGTTCAAATATAAGATGTTTTGCCAAATCTGAAAACAATCTGATACAATATGTGTTTTCTAGAGCGGCAAAAGTCAAATCGGGAGCGAAATTTGTATGGGAGCTATATATAAATCTGAACCGATGTGACCCATTTTAACCACAGATGTTTCTAGTTGAAATATAAGATGTTTCGCCAATTTTGTAGAAAATCTGTTGTTATATGTGGTATCTAGAGTGAAAAGTGTCAAATCGGGAGTGAAATTCGTATGAGGGCTATATCTAAATCTGAACCGATTTTCTTCAAATTAAATAGCGTTCGTTCTCATACCGAAAAACTTCGTTGTGCAAAGTTTCATTTGGTTCTGTCTACAATTGCGACCTGTATCGTGATTACAACAATAGATGGACGGACGGACGGACGGACGGACGGACAGGCAGACAGACAGACAGACAGACAGACAGACAGACAGACAGACAGACAGACAGACGGACATTGCTAAATCGATTCAAAAAGTGATTCTAAGTCGATCGGTATAATTAACAATGGATCTATCTCTCTTCCTTTTGGGTGTTACAAACATATGCACAAAGACATAATACTCTTGTGGAGAGTATAAAAATGAAAGAAAATGTAGGGAGACCACCTTAAGGGTTGAAGATAGAGGGTGGGTACGTTCTGAGAAAATATTGGGGCTGAAAAAATATTGGGGGTTGCTCATAAATTTGACTCCACTAGGGGCCTCCTTGGGGCAGTTAGAGTCGTGAGAGAAAATGTTATAAAAATAGATTTTGTATGGGAGCCCCATTAAGGAGTGGAGAGGGTAAATTATTGGAGGTCGGTCTTACATTTAACCTAGCTAGGGGCGACCCCAGGGCAGTATTGGGACTTACTGTGATAACAACAATTACCAAAAATAAAAAGTTAGTATGAGGACCACCTTAAGTTTTGAAGAAAGGAAGTAAGTCTGTTCGGTGAAAATGCGGGGGTTTGAAAAATTTGACCGACCCCCAAGTTCATACATCTGACTCCACTAGCGTCCTCCTTGGATCAGTAAGAGCGGGGGCACAAACTTTATAAAAAAACAAGTAAAAACGGCGTTAAGTTCGGCCGGGCCGAACTTTATATACCCTCCACCATGGATTGCATTCCACAGAGGTTGTAGGTTTTCGTAGAAGTGCAGTAATATTACAGGAAAATATAATTTTTTTAATATAGGCAAACCAAAACAAATACAATTATTGAAAAAATAATTTTATAAATAAATATAATATTTTAATTATTTCAAACCATTATTTATTTCAAATCAAAAAATAAATATTCTTATATTTATATTTTCAAAAAGCTTAAATACCATAAATATTGGTAGATAGTGGGAGCTACAGTTGGTTGTATTTTCATTCTATTTTAATTCCAAAAGTACAAAAAACATTATCAGACGTACATAGTGCAAAATAACATAACTTCATGATTCAACCAATTTTTGCCATAATAGAAAAGGTACAAATTTGAAAAAAAAAACTTTTTATTTTGCGTGTCTATGCATGTCTATGTATACACCGAATTCCATAATTCCAGCTGCGACCATGTGGTTGGTACCATTTTTACCCCCTTGACGTTTCTACGCAATTAGAATTTCATCATTCTAGCTGTAGTCATTTAGTTGGTACTATTTTTATCCCTATGTACCGTTGTATCCCTTGAAAGTACGAATTTCGAAAAATTCGTTTATTTTCCGATTCCTACGCAATCAGAGGAATGTATACTCCGAATTGCATGACTCTAGCTGCGGTCATTTAATCGGTACTATTTTTATCCCTTTTTTATTTTAACCCCAAAAAGTACGAATTTCGAAAAACCTGTTTATTTTAAGTGTCTACGCAATCAGAGGAATGCATACACCGAATTTCATTATTCCAGGTGTATCCGTTTGGTTGGTACCATTTTTATCCCTCCGTACCCATTATATCCCTTGAAAGTACGAATTTGGAAAAAAACCTTTTATTTTTCATGTCTACGTAGTCAAAGGAATGTATACTTCGATTTTCATGACGCTAGCTGCGGTCGTTTGGTTGGTACTATTTTTATCCCCTTTTTCTATTTTGTCCCCAAAAAGTACGAATTTCGAAAAATCCGTTTATTTTCCGTGTATACACAGTCATGTCTACGTAGTCAAAGGAATGTATACTTCGAATTTCATGACTCTAGCTGCGGTCATTTGGTTGGTACTATTTTTATCCCCTTTTTTCATATTAACCCCAAAAAGTACGAATTTTGAAAAATCCGTGTATTTTACATATCTATGCAATCAGAGGAATGTATACACCGAATTTCATTATTCTAGGTACAGCCGTTAGGTTGGTACCATTTTTATCCCTCTTTTCCCATTTTACCCCTTAAAAGTACGAATTTGAAAAAAAAACTTTTATATCATGTATCTACTCAATTAGAGGAATGTACACACCGAATTTCGTGTTTCTAGCTGTTGTCGTTTAATGTGTACCATTTTTATCCCTTTTTTGCCCCATTTCACCCCCTAAAAATAAGAATCACTTTATGGTGCAGTTTTTTGCTATAAGGGTAATACACATACCAAATATCAAGCAAATATAAACAGACATATTCAAAAAACATGCTTAAATATGCTAAAATAGTAGGGATTATTATGGATATTTTTAGTCCTTGTGAGGGAAAAATTTTTCCCTTTGGGCCGATTTCGCCCCATTTCAATCCCAACCGATCTACGACTATAAGACGCATTTGGAAAATTTGGACGTCCTAGCTCCTTTCGTTTAGATGCTAGCGTGCTTTCAACAGACGGACGGACGGACGGACGGACGGACGGACGGACGGACGGACGGACATGGCTAGATCGTCTTAGAATTTTATGACGATCAAGAATATATATACTTTATAGGGTCTCAGGTCAATATTTCAAGGTGTTACAAACGGAATGACAAAGTTAGTATACCCCCATCCTGGAGGTGGAGGGTATAATAATTGTTGTATGGGAGCCCCCCCCCTAAGGAGTGTCGATACCGGGCATGTGTGTTCGAAAAAAATGTTTGGCAGGTAAAATTAATGGAGGTCGGTCTTACATTTAACTCCTCTGGGGACGACTGCGAGGCAGTTTTATATACTCTAAATATTAGGTGTTATTAAGGGTATTATCAGTACTTGTGAGGGAATTTTTTTCCCTTTGGACCGATTTCGCCCAGGTGCAATCCCAAACGATATACGACTATAATATGCATTTATGGAAAATTTTGACCTCATAGTTCCTTTCGTTTAGATGCTAGCGTGCTTTCAACAGACGGACATTTGTAGGTCGTCTTAGAATTATACCCCCATCTTGTAATTATTAGCTAGAGGGTAGGCAATGTAATAATATAAATTAAAATCTAGTTTTATTAGAAAGATTGAACTTTGTCATTTTAATAATGGAACCATGACTACCACGATTGGGTCGGCAGTAGCTCATCCGACCAACCCAATTATTCAGTACAGCCCAAAATCCAGACTAAACAGTGACTCGTTTTGGATGCATTGGCTTCTCAGTAGTCTTATGTGGGTTCGCTGAACCCCATATGCGGCAATTTTGCTTTTTAAAAAGGCCACCGAGATGAAAACTAGCTTCATGAAGGCTGAACTGAAGGCCGATCTCTTCTCGAAAATTGTACACGTAAATTTCTCCTTTGGAAGTTTTCAATAGTTCCCAATTTTGTTCGAGCATATAGCGTCTGAAAATAACCTGAAAATAAAAATTAATATTATTCTATCTTTCAAAATCAAAGAAATCGGTAGTTCAATTTAAAATGACCCACCCTATATAATTCCTTGAACTTACCCCCATTTTCATAATCTCTGGTTGGAGATCAGTTTTCAAATCAGATGTTAAACTCCACACAAACTGACAGCTTTAACCGTTGGTTAACTCTAGCTGTAGACTAAACAGACTTGGTGAAAATGGATGTTAGATGACTAAATTATATTAGAAAGTCTTCATGGTCTACGCAATATTCCCAGCTACAAGATTATTATATTGAGAATATATTTGCAGAGAACCGTCAGCTTTTTGAATTTTCTTTCACTTGCATCATCTCTCTCTCTCTCTCTGAGGGACCTTTGGCCCAGAATATAGCATTATTATATTGAAAATATATAATCAGAGAACCATCAGGATTTTCGATTTTCATGACCTTCCATCATCCCTCTCTGCAGGACCTTTGGCCCACAATACCGCAGTGTTTACGGCGCGTTGACAATAGCCTCACGTAGCAAAAATTCAATTTTCTCCACATTTTGTCACTATGCCAACGGCAAACAATCTTTACAGCGTTTTCCCCCCGAACCACAGCAACAGTGTTGCATTTATTAACAATGTAACAAATAATCAACAGCAGAACGGAGGAAGTGCTGTGTAGTTATGGTCGTCGGATTGTGGAGCGGTGCACCAAGGAGACGACCAAGGAATTCATCGGCTGGCTGCGAATATGCTAACTAACTATCTAACAAAGTAATGCAGCAGCGCCAACAGGCGGACTAAAAGCAAACAAAAACCAACCGCAAAGCAACAAATCCAAACAACCGCGTCCAGGTTGCCAAACCTGGCAACACTCTGTCACTGTGCGACAAGTATCGCGAGAATTCATACCCATCCCTATCGCACAGGAGGAGCAGGAACAGCAATTTTAATAGAACTGCTATGCACGAATGAACATTGGGTTGCCACAAAAAAACGTTCAGCTGCTGCAACTATTTCCTCAAACGTTACCTGCGTATAACGGCCATGCAAGTGCTGACAAACAATTTGCATTTGCATTTGCCTGACATGAGAGCTGAGCTGAGCTCGATCCTCCTCCCCGCAACACAAATGCCCGTAATTGTATGTTAGGCAGTCGCTCAGGTGTAACATCGACGTTGTTTGGTTACTTGAGGCCACATTTGTCGTCGTTGTGCAAATCCGAAATTTGGCGCAACCTAAAATCCACAGCAAAAACGCTCACTTCCTTCTCAGTTTCGCATGTCGCATGCCGCACTCTTGCCTCCTGCCGGAACACGCGTTCCCGAAAACGTGCTTATTCTTTGGAGTTGCAGTCGCTTTGCAACGGCGTTGCAACCGTATTGCAGTTGCATGAATGACATGGCAAATTCGTTGTCGCATGCTCACGTTTATTGTTATTATTACCCACTCGCATATGAGTTGATGCGATGTGATGGGTATATGCGTATATGCGGATCTTGGTTACCATATGGAATTTTGTGAAAATTACACCAGTTATTTGCAGAAGGCGTCACCTCCCTTTTCCGGGCATTGAAATGACGGTAATATTTCTTGTGATGTGTAGATTGTGGAGCTACGAGGTGTGTACGAAGAAGTTTGCTTTGTAAGTAGGTGGGATGAAGCGAAAGGTTCACTCAATCCAGTTGACGAAAATCGTAATTAGAAAAAAACATTGATTATCCTCTCAATTGATAGTCCTCCTTGTTCATTTTCTGAACATCACATTCCAGGATCCTTGTCTGTCTAGTGGCTTCCGAAGTTTAGGTAGAATTTCTCCTTATCATCAGTCTCCATTAGTAGATAGCAAATTTGCAGACTTATAAGTTATGACTATCTTTGGTAAGTAGGTTGCCTTCAGTCGTTCTGCAAACTTTGATATTATTAAAAACCATTGACCTTCTTCTAAACATCACGTCCCAGGTCTCTTGTACACTTGTTTGGTTTTGAATTATTATTACAATTTCTCCTTATCATCTGTCTCAATGTATACCATCTCTGATGAGAAAGCTTCGCTTGGCAAACTATGATATTATTAACAAGTAAGGAAAGGCTAAAGTCGGGCGGGGCCGACTATATAATACCCTACACCACTCCCTGCGTATGTACCTCGCTTTGATTACTAAGCAATTTTATGTAGTTCATACAAATTATATTATTATTATAAGATGCTGCGCCAATTTTAAAGAAAATCGGGTACAATATGTGGTTTCTAAAGCGGAAAAAGTGAAATAGGGAGCGACATTTGTATGGGGGCTATATCTAAATCTGAACCGATCCTACCCAATTTTTGCATAGGTGTTTCTAGTTGGATTATAAGATGTTGTGGCAAATTTAAAGAAAATCGGGTTCTATATGTGCTTTATAGGGCGGTAAAAGACAAATCGGGAGCGACATTTGTATGGGGGTTATATCTAAATCTGAACCGATCTTACCCAATTTTTGCACACGTATTTCTAGTTGGATTATAAGATGTTGTGCCAAATCTAAAGAAAATCGAGTATAATATGTGGTTTCTAGAGCGGAAAATGTCAAATCGGAAGCGACATTTGTATGGGGGCTATATCTAAATCTGAACCGATCCTACCCAATTTTTGCATAGGTGTTTCTAGTTGGATTATAAGATGTTGTGGCAAATTTAAAGAAAATCGGGTTCTATATGTGCTTTATAGGGCGGAAAAAGACAAATGGGGAGCGACATTTGTATGGGGGCTATATCTAAATCTGAACCGATCTTACCCAATTTTTGCATACGTGTTTCTAGTTGGATTATAAGATGTTCTGCCAAATTTAAAGAAAATCGGGTACAACATGTCGTTTCTAGAGCGGAAAATGTCAAATCGGGATCGACATTTGTATGGGGGCTATATCTAAATCTGAACCGATCTTACCCAATTTTTGCATACGTGTTTCTAGTTCGATTATAAGATGTTCTGCCAAATTTAAAGAAAATCGGGTACAATATGTCGTTTCTAGAGCGGAAAATGTCAAATCGGGAACGACATTTGTATGGGGGCTATATCTAAATCTGAACCGATTTCCTCCAAATTCAATACCGATGGTCATTGGCCAGAAAAAATAACTTCTGCCAAGTTTCATGACAATCGGAAAACAATTGCGACCTGTAGAGTGCGAACAAGCTTAGATGGACAGCAGACGGACAGACGGACGGACGGACGGACAGACAGACATCGTTAAATCGACTCAGCTGGTGATTCTAAGCCGATCGGTATACTTAAAGGTGGGTCTAGCTCGATTATTTCTTGGTGTTACAAACATTTGGGGCGAAACTAACTTATAATACCCTAGCCCACGAAGTGGTGTAGGGTATAAAAACCCTTGATCCCTGTGTGAACATCACGTTCCAGATTGCTTGTCTGTCTTGTCGGTTCCGAAATTTTGCCAGAATTTCTCGTTATCACCGGACTTCTTAAGTAGATAGCAAATTTGCTGACTTGCGATTTTGAGTCGTCTGGCAAACTTTGATGTTATTAAAATCCTTGATATTTTGGTGATTATCGACGGATTTGAAGTTCCTTGTCTGGATAGTCAGACTGTTGGATGTTCCCTTACTTTAAAACTTTAATCTCTCCGATTTGTTATTGAATTCTATGAATTTGTAAATTGCTAAATCGTTTCTAATTTGATAGAGGTTGAGTTCCCAATAAGATTGATTTTCAAAAATGGATTTCGGTCCAAATCTGCTTAGGATGAGATGTAGTCATGGCAAGTGTGTGGATTCTTCTTTATTCGATCGAATAATTCGCCTGGTTCACTTTATTGGATAGGGTTGCCGTGGTAACTTTCGAAAGGCCTGACAACTTTCAGCTTTCTTGGAGACTTCGTCGGGATAGATGGACTGGTCGTTTTCCTCTGATTTCCCTTAGTTTGAAACCTTTACTTTGTTATTCAATCCCATGAATGGGAAATCATTTCTAACTTGAGGTTGACTTTCCAATAAGATGGATTTTCATAATCATATATTTTCAGTCGAAATCCACATATGGTGGAATAGTGTTGGATAATGATCCATCCCATGAATTGGTGAATCGCTAAATCGGTGATAGAGTTTGAGTTTCTATAAATATGGATTATCTGTTGAAAACCGCAGGGTTGGATAACGATGATTGGATGATTTGCTTAAATCTATCATCTTCCGGTCTCTGACATCTATTGATGTTGCCACATACCTCGATATTTTTGACAACATCGTCCCCTTGCATAGTCAGAGTAGTTGTGGTTACAGTGCAATCGTGTGACGAACACTACCGTCAAAATCACCTCGGAAATCCATGGACTCGGTGACCCTAAATTCAAGAGCAAACCAACACTGCCACGCATCTCTTTATGAGATAAGAAAGCAGATCGATATTCAACTTATTTGTAATGTGCCATTACAAAAAACCCAACAAGTTCCACTGAAATATGGGTACAACACCGTTGACATGCATGCTATTGCTCAGACGGAAGTACTGGCGATCAGCAGGTGGCCAGTCCTAGACACGTGCAGAGTCGCAAGGATGGCCAGACCAACTGACAAAGCTTAAACTAATAGTTCATTGATTTGAATGTTCTATCTCACAAGTTTGGGATCTCCGAGAAACTAACAAGCGAAGACCACATGCTTCGAAAGCTCAAGAGCAAAACTTGGTTACTAGAGTTACCACTCTACTTCATGAGGATGAAATACACCCTCGAGACCAATAAACATCTAGAACTCTACGAAAACCGTGAACACTCAAGAGGAAAAGAATTAAGTAATAAAGTTACAACTCATCACAAACTCTTCAAAACCGGGTGAACTCGAGAGGAAAAGAATAATTTTATAGAATTAAGAGGCTGATATTGTCCCAGATTCAATATCAAGCAATTAAATGATGCAAATTAAATTTTTTTTGGAAAACTTTGGCGACTTGTTATGTATTTACGTCGGTAAGTTAAAGTGTTTGGTGAGTCTACGAGGGGCCGAAATGACCCGTTAATCACAACGATCCAGTTATTATCTAAGTGAGTCTGATGTTTATATTGACTGACTGACTGCCACCACAACCTACCCAAACCTCAGCTGGCTTAGCGGTTGCTTCACCAGTTTCGCCGTATTCTCTTCTTTGGTTTTCTTGGTATCTCAGACACGCTGTGATACTCCAAACTTATTGACGACTTCGTTGTAGTTTTTTATTGTCGTACTTTCAAAATAGTTACGATTATTTCCCATTCGGAATCTCTTGCTGTCATCAATCGAAATATTTTCTATTTGCCCACACTTCGTGCATTGCAGTAACATACAGCGACTCTGCGGACTTCAGAAAGAATTCGCTCCTCTATGTTTAAAGTTTTCGTCCAGACTGATGATGATGATATAGTATTATCTTCTGAAATATTATAGTTTTGTGTATGTCTAGTCAGGCTTGGTTAGATTAAAATTTTGCAAATTATCATTCGAACGATGTCATATCGGAACATATTGCATTTCAATTAACACAACAATAATGTCAATATCCTACAATCAACTTTTTTGGAAAACCCTTTATATAACATCACCATGTGCTCGTAATTGGTCGAATAACAGATTCCCCAGTCTTGGCGTTCTTGTACGGTGATTCGTCTATTATATTGCGTCTTATGGTACATGCGTCTTAACTTCCTAAACTATAGAGAGCATACATTCCATTGTGAAGTTGTAAAAATAAATAAAATAAATTTAGAGTTGTCATAGGAGGGATATCCTTTATTTTGAAAAACCTAACATTTGGAAAAGATCCTTATTTTCACTATTTTCCATTTCTATTTTAAAAAATCCACCGCTCCCAGAGGTGGAACAGCAAAACTTCTGGTTGCTGCGGCACTGTAAACATCTCGGCAATAATCCACTTTTAGGTAGAATTGACAATAGAGAACTTAACAAAATATTTTGTTAGTATGAACTAATATATAATGCAAATAAATTTTAAATTAAATTAGTATTATAATAATTATTACTCTTCAATTTTATTATAATGAGCAGTAGTAATAATAAGTAACAAATATTTATTTTTATTTTTTTGGTGGTTGCCTTTAAACTTCGGCACAATATCACCGCATACGAAAAAGCCAGCTGCATATTTTTTTATATATTGTAAAAATAAAATATTCTTAAGGTATTTTTTGTTTGTTCTTATACTTATGCGCTGATTATCATTATATGACTGAACTTGAATTTGTTTTCGAACCCGAATAGAAGTTCCTAATACATATTTCATCCAAGGTGTTTCCTCGTATTATCCTCCAATCGACTGATGTATTCGATCACAGGTGATCAAATAATAATAGATTCGATGGAGAGAAAAAAACAAGTCGCCGATTTTTTCAGAAATCTACAGACATCAAATTTATACCTAATATACCTCGCTTGGCTAGGAAATGTGTTTTTCAAAACCATTGACTCTATCAACGCCAGACGTTTAGTTCCAGACATGTCTCATAATTGCTCATACTCCATACATTTTAATTGCCTGCTGTTACATTTGACTCCCACCATTAGCATATTTCATAAACAAAGCACTGCTCTTAATTTTTTGCTAGACACAAACCGACAATTACCCCCCGCTATAGCTCAGTGGTTTTCCGAAATATCTACAAAAAGATTTTTTTTGTTCATGTTCATGTTTTTTTTCTTTTTTCCAGTCATATCTGTCATCTTGACGCGTTTATGTAGGCGCCACCATCAAATTTGTAACACACATTGTCATGCAGCCAGAAAGAAACGCCACCGAAAAAACTGTAGGTGGAAAGTTTTAATGTTGCAAAAAATTGTCTTAATGCACTGAAATTGCTGGCAGACAAACTATAGCGAAATGTCTGTATGTGTTTTTTCTTGGTAATGACCAGAAAAGTGGGACAACCACGGAAAGTGGAGTAATGACTTTATGCAACATTAATGGACTTTAATGGGCGGGGAAAACCATCATTGGGAGATGGTAGAATAATTACAGCATGGAATTAGCAGTTAAAAGAGCACGTTCCTCAAATGTTTCGACATTTTCAAAGGAATACCTCTTATTTATTATTTCCTATATTGAAAATATTCGAACTTGATTAAAATTATAGTGGAAATATATTATATAGGGTGGGCCATGCAACATTTTAAATTTGAACTACCGATTACTTGGACTTTGAACGGTAGAATAACATCAATTTTTTAATTTTGTATTTTTATTTTTATTTTTATTTTTATTTTTATTTTTATTTTTATTTTTATTTTTATTTTTATTTTTATTTTTATTTTTATTTTTATTTTTATTTTTATTTTTATTTTTATTTTTATTTTTATTTTTATTTTTATTTTTATTTTTATTTTTATTTTTATTTTTATTTTTATTTTTATTTTTATTTTTATTTTTATTTTTATTTTTATTTTTATTTTTATTTTTATTTTTATTTTTATTTTTATTTTTATTTTTATTTTTATTTTTATTTTTATTTTTATTTTTATTTTTATTTTTATTTTTATTTTTATTTTTATTTTTATTTTTATTTTTATTTTTATTTTTATTTTTATTTTTATTTTTATTTTTATTTTTATTTTTATTTTTATTTTTATTTTTATTTTTATTTTTATTTTTATTTTTATTTTTATTTTTATTTTTATTTTTATTTTTATTTTTATTTTTATTTTTATTTTTATTTTTATTTTTATTTTTATTTTTATTTTTATTTTTATTTTTATTTTTATTTTTATTTTTATTTTTATTTTTATTTTTATTTTTATTTTTATTTTTATTTTTATTTTTATTTTTATTTTTATTTTTATTTTTATTTTTATTTTTATTTTTATTTTTATTTTTATTTTTATTTTTATTTTTATTTTTATTTTTATTTTTATTTTTATTTTTATTTTTATTTTTATTTTTATTTTTATTTTTATTTTTATTTTTATTTTTATTTTTATTTTTATTTTTATTTTTATTTTTATTTTTATTTTTATTTTTATTTTTATTTTTATTTTTATTTTTATTTTTATTTTTATTTTTATTTTTATTTTTATTTTTATTTTTATTTTTATTTTTATTTTTATTTTTATTTTTATTTTTATTTTTATTTTTATTTTTATTTTTATTTTTATTTTTATTTTTATTTTTATTTTACGGTTTATGTTTGTCATTTGCAAAATGGGGCACTATTCGCTCGAACAAAATTGAGAAATAATAAAAACTTACTTCCAAAGTAGTGAGTATTTAACGAAAACTATAAAAAATTTACGTGGAAAAGTTTCGTGTTTTCAGATGAAGCTCATTTTCATTCCGGTGGCTATGTCAATAAGCAAAATTACAGCATATGTTGTTCAGAGAACCCACACTTGACTATTGCGAAGCCAATGCATGCATTGGGCATGCAAATAGTGGGAGTTCGTACTTCGTGAGTTTCGAACGCCCAAGCGACTTGAAGTGATGATTTTGATTGCAGTTCAAAATGTCTTAATTGTCAAAGATTCCACGGCAAGTATAGGAATTGCTACGTTTTGGAGGCACAATCAGACCTTTCCAATTCAATCATCAGCCCCTTCCAAACTAAAACGATTGGGTTGATCGGATTAGATACTGCCTAGCCAGTCATATGAATGATATTGTGTTCCATTATTAAATGACAAAGTTCAACCTTTCCAATAAAACCAGAAATTTAAAAAAAAAAATCAGAACTGTTTTAATTCTAATTTAAAATTTTAAGTGGACCACCCGACACATAAAATGTTCGAAAGTAACTGTAGATCCAGTTGGCTATACTATACGATGATATTCAATATTAAGAACACGAACGCATAGCCTACACGTCATAGGCTTTGAAGTGTCCCTCCAAAGTATGCTTTACTATTCCCCCAATAAATAACAAGATATGCTCAATCCATATTAATCATACGACCGTAGGTCCACCAAAATCTGTTGGTGGCGCCTTGGCGGTATGCTTTAGAATTCCAACGCAAAAACACATTAATATTAATCATACGCCCTTATAAGCAATTGAATGTTTATCAAATTCAATTGCTCATATCTTGAGAGCAAATCGAACGTTTTTTGCATAAAACATTACGGCCATTAGAAAAGGTCTTCGTGTCAAGAACTTAATACTGCGATAAACTTTTTTCTCGTCGAAACAACAACAAAACAAGAAGCAGAGAGACAAAGAAAAAAGGAACAGCAATGACAGTTGCCAAATTATCAAGTTTGAGTGGCTACGTTGCCTACATATATTTTGTCAAGTTTTAAAATGTCTGCCGGAGCATCTGGCAAATACAAATGCGAGTATTTACTGTGTCGACGACGACTTAAACAAATCATTGAAACATTTGCGAAATACAACGAAAAAAACTGTACAATTCAATCGCTTAGAAAACCTCATTAAACAAAACACTTATTCACAAAGTAAACAATATCGCAACAAAGGATCGAAAAACGAACGAATGAACGAACGAAACAAAGTTTGCTGTTCATCTTTGGAATACTTGCACGTAAAACTCAGTCACCGATAAAAACGAAAATTCGATGCCGATAAAAAGCAGAGCGAACCTGAAAGCGAAGAAAAACTTGAGGCAAAAAAAACTTGAAGCAAACTTTTGCCGTAAATGGAAACAAGAGTATTTGCTTTGCTCTGGCAGCAGTATCCAAAGACAATCTCGGTACGTATGCCCCCCCTTTCAAGCACAAACTCTGGCACTGCTACTGCTGATGCCCTTATCAGTGGCAACGTTTTTATGTTTTGCGTTATAGACTTGAATTCAACTTTTCGTTTACGTTTCGCATTTTCCGGGTTAAATGGTGGGAGTTCGTACTTCGTGAGTTTTGAACGCCAAGGCGACTTGAAGTGATGAGTTTGATTGCAGTTCAAAATGTCTTCATTGGCAAAGTTTTCGCGGCAAATATAGGAATTGCTACGTTTTGGAGGCACAATCAGCCCTTTCCAATTCAATCATCACCAACTCCCTTCCCAAGTAAAACGATTTTGTTTACCCCAAATAAGGGCTCTTGGGGGGTTGAGTGGAGATTATGTCCTTGTTTGTTTTCAAGGATGTATGTCACGGATGATATGTGTGTACGAGTGTGTGTGTGAGTGTATGCGCTAATATGTATGTAAAGTTTTTTATGGCCTTTTTGCTAAAACCGATTTTTATGGTGTGGAAAATAAGCTTTTTTAAATGATATTGCAATAGTTAAATTGATTCATGTAAGAAATTCCTGCTTCTTGTTCGCTCTAATGAAGAAGCAGAAGAAGAACTAGAGTTGTTGGGTATGTCATGTTCGTTATGATACCCTACACTGGCATGTGATATAGAATATTGTAATATGTGCTTGCAACATTGGATAGGAATCAATATAAGCCAAAGTATAAGTACGCCGAATGGGTCCGAATCTATATGTATTTTCTGACATCGCTACATATAATGAAGGATAGTCGGTTCGCATCTCTATTAAAATAAAGCTCGTAGGAAAATCGTATTGGTTGGATCATGTCTGTGAGGTGCGATCGGGTTTTCAGCAGACAGGCTGCCATAAATTGATTAACATACTGACGAACGTGGAATGATGAAATAAAGCCAGGATGTACGACCAAGGTATTCCAAAGCCGAGACAGCTTATTGAAATTTTTATATTAGTGGTTAACTCGAGAATGTCCACCTTGCATTGGTAGCAGGAATGCTTTCGTTGGTTGGTTTATGTAGCCGCCCTCACGAGAGCGTCAAGTAGTAGTCTTAAGGCTCATTTTTGAAAGGATCGGAAAGGTATATTATATCCAGCTTAAAAATTGCATTATTTGATTAGAACTCTAATATCAATGTGTGATATTTTGTCAATATATTGTAGTAATTGCTTCGCAAAGGTCTTGTGTCGTGGGTTTATTATTCTTCATTTTCGTTGTCACAGCTACGGCAATGATAATTGAAATGCAACTTCATTCCTCGCGCATGGTTTCCAATTGGCCAATGACCCGTCAGCACTGCGATCACCCTTGAAACGGTCCTTCTATTTTGGTCTAGAAGGTCTCTGGTATTTTTTGTATTATACATATTATTCAACATATTTTATATGTACATATATTTGTCTAAATTTTTTGTCTAGACAGCTCCTTAGTGGCCTACTGACATAATAATGTATATGTTAGAACTATGAGACAAAGGGCAGCTTGACTCTATAAAGATTCCTATGTGTCTCATTGTGCCTAAAGAGGTAAGTATGCTGCATAATGAATTGCGAAAACTTCCGCCTGAAAGACCCTGCAGCTGTCTAGAATTAGGAATGAACATGAAAGGCTAGCTTTTTCTGAGATGACGCCAGAACCAACTCGGTTGAACAATCCAGTTGGGAGTCGTCCTCAGTCTCATATACGAACATTATGTACAACCTTACCTATTCTATTCACAACCAACTCAGAATCTATTTTTGAAGCCGTCCTCAGTCTTACATTCGACAATTGGGCATCCCCTTTCCTATTCTATCCTTACAGGGATTTTTGTAAGGTACTTTTGATGGACAGGTCCGCAATGCCCCAATAGTACCTACACAAACTGATCGTTGAACAACATTTCCAAAAACGAGTAAAATATCCCACTTATTGTAAATCCCGCAAAAATCAATCCCACTCAAATTCCCGGTTAAATAAGTTTTTTGTATGAAGCGTGCAGGGACCATCTAAATGTCCCACTTTTAAAGGATTCCCACTTATCCAGGTTCGATTGTAATACGATTGTTCGCAGTTGAGTCTCTGATTGATAGCCATCAATCGCAGACTTCGCAAGGACAATTAATTTATCACAGCTTCTTCTAATAGAGTAGGTAATGTAAAGTTTGCTACACATTTGATTGGTATTAATATCGTTCTTATTATAATGTGTTTGATGAGGATATTGGGTTGTGGTTTTGGACGGGGAATCGTCGGTGACGATTTAACTTTAGTTATAGCTGTTGTTTGATGAAATGGGTCCAACTTATTGAGCAACTGCTCCTTAGGCTCTAACAATAGCAGACTCACATCTGCAAATAGAAGCATGTTTGTTCAATTGAAATCAATATTATTGGTAATATATATGGGTAATATCAGATTGGTTGGATCTACGAAATAGATCAGCAGAGAAGAACAAATTATAATTTAGTACACGCAGAGAACACATATGATTGTTGCAAGCACAATATGATTACTGCTGATACCATTAATAACCATTAATAACAGCATAGTTGTAGTATTCATCATGATTATATTATGATTAGCTACAGCCATACTATGATTACCCCAACTATAATTCTAATTCGAATATGATTGCAGCAATCACATCTCATCTACGCGTGTAGCAGATCAGCGGTTAATGGTTGCCTAACTCATAAAGAGATTCAATTCATTGAACACTTGCTCCGAAGGTTTTCATAATAGCAGATTCAGTTCTGCAAATAGAAGCACGTCTTCTTCAGTTTCAGTTTTGTAAATACGTTGGGTCTGCGTAATTGGTGACAAGGCAAAAGGCTAGGAATTGCGAAATATGCATGTAATAAGATCCTGCATTGAAAACTTCAAGATGTAGTTCGTTGATGATTTAAAATTCATAGACACTATTTCACCGCTATCATGTATTGCCTATAATATTCACTAATTACACAGTGTCAAAATGAGTGCAAAAATTAAAGTTAACAACACATTATCACAATATATTTAATAAATATTAATTATACGACCCTATATCCCCAAATGTATTTACAGCGCCTTGACTCTATGCCATTAACGCATCTTTACAAAACGCATTAATATTAATCATACGATACGTGGGCCTCCTATAAGTAATTGACTGTTTATCAAATTAAATTGTTTATATCTTAAAAAACAAATCAAACGTAATTTGAATAAAACATTAGCGGCAGCAAAAGGTCTTCGTGTCAAGTACTTAATTCAGCGATAAACTTTTTACTCGAATCAAAAAAAGATAAAGAAGAAAAAGAAGAGCAATGGCGGTGGCCAAATAATCAAGAGTGAGTGACTGTAGTGCCTACATGTTTTGTAAAGTTTTGAAATGTCTTAACAACAACTGTAGGTATGAGTTCTAACTATGTGAGATGACGACCATAAACAGAAGATACGATTTTTTAATACAAAACATATAAAGGGTGATTTTTTAAGAGCTTGATAACTTTTTAAAAAAAAAAAACGCATAAAATTTGCAAAATCTCATCGGTTCTTTATTTGAAACGTTAGATTGGTCCATGACATTTACTTTTTGAAGATAATTTCATTTAAATGTTGACCGCGGCTGCGTCTTAGGTGGTCCATCCGCTTAGTCCAATTTTGGCATTTCCACGTTTTTGAGTAACAGAGACCCAATTGGTGCGAACGGCGACGAATCGAAAATTGGTGGTCATCATTAACACTGGCCGATACAGCTGCGATATTTTCTTCAGTTCGCACTCTACGTAAGCGTGTTGGTGGTTTAATGTCCAACAATGTAAATTTGGTGCGAAATTTAGTCACAATAGCCCGAATAGCCGCTTCAGTGGGTCGATTAAACTGACCATAAAATGGAAGCGCGCAATGAACTTTCTTAACAGAGCACGCATTTTGATAATAAAATTCAATAATTTGCAAGCGTTGTTCGTTTGTAAGACGATTCATGATGAAATGTCAAAGCATACTGAGCATCTTTCTCTTTGACACCATGTCTGAAATCCCACGTGATCTGTCAAATACTAATGCATGAAAATCCTAACCTCAAAAAAATTACTCTTTATTACAGTTCAATGGCTTAGAGAACCTCAGCAAACAAAAACCAGTAAGGAAGGCTAAAGTCGGGCGGGGCCGACTCTATGATACACTCCACTTTCAATCCGAATACAATTCAATTCGGTGAAAAAGTAAAAAGGGGAAGGTTTTTTGTATCCTATAAATGTATGTGTTTGACAAAAAATGTTAAATCTGAAAGGACATTTGTATGGGGGTATACTGAAATCTGGAACGAAATAGGTGAAATGTAATATGTATAGTTTGGCCAAAATTGGTTAAACATTTGGGAGCAACATTTGTATTTGCGCTATATCTAAATCTGAAACGATCTTAGCCACTTTCACCATAGGTTTTTTACTTGGATTATAAGCTATTGTGCCAAATTTGAAGATAATCGGGTACAATATGTGGTTTCTAGAGCGGAAAATGTCAAATCGGGAGCGACATTTGTATTTGGGCTATATCTAAATCTGAACCGATCTTACCCAATTTTTGCATAGGTGTTTCTAGTTGGAATTTTATAATCCAACTGTGCAAAATTTGAAGATAATCGGGTACAAAATGTGGTTTCTAGAGCGGAAAATGTCAAATCGGGAGCGACATTTGTATGGGGGCTATATCTAAATCTAAACCGATCTTACCCAATTTTTGCATAGGTGTTTCTAGTTGGATTATAAGATGTTGTGTCAAATTTAAAGAAAATCGGGTACAATATGTGGTTTCTAGAGCGGAAAATGTCAAATCGGGAGCGACATTTGTATGGGGGCTATATCTAAATCTGAACCGATCTTACCCACTTTCTCCATAGGTGTTTCTAGTTGGATTATAAGATGTTGTGCCAAATTTGAAGATAATCGGGTACAATATGTGGTTTCTAGAGCGGAAAATGTGAAATCGGGAGCGACATTTGTATGGGGGCTATATCTAAATCTGAACCGATCTTACCCAATTTTAGCATAGGTGTTTCTAGTTGGATTATAAGATGTTGAGCCAAATTTAAAGAAAATCGGGTGCAATATGTCGTTTCTAGAGCGGAAAATGTCAAATCGGGAGCGACATTTGTATGGGGGCTATATCTAAATCTGAACCGATCTTATCCAATTTTTGCATAAGTGTTTCTAGTTGGATTATAAGATGTTGTGCTAAATTTAAAGAAAATTGGGTACAATATGTGGTTTCTAGAGCGGAAAATGTCAAATCGGGAGCGACATTTGTATGGGGGCTATATCTAAATCTGAACCGATCTTACCCAATTTTAACATTGGTGTTTCTAGTTGGATTATAAGATGTTGTGCCAAATTTAAAGAAAATTGTGTACAATATGTGGTTTCTAGAGCGAAAAATGTCAAATCGGGAGCGACATTTGTATGGGGGCTATATCTAAATCTGAACCGATTTGCCTCAAATTAAATAGCGTTCGTCCTTGATCCACAAAACTTACTTGTGCCAATTTTTGTTAAGATCGGACTATAATTGCGACCTGTAATTTGATTACAACAATAGACTGACAGACGGACAGACGGACAGACAGACGGACATTGCTAAATCGACTCAAAAAGTGATTGTAAGTCGATCGGTATACTTAACAATGGGTCTATCTCGCTTCCTTTTGGGTGTTACAAACAAATGCACAAAGCCATAATACTCTCGTGGAGTGTATAAACACTTATTCTCAAAGTGAGAATATCAAAACAAAAATATCGAAGCCTAGAGAAATAAAGTTTGAAATTCATCATCAATTGAGATACCGCTTTTATAGATGAACCCATAATTTGTGGGTACCTGTAATGATACATGGTTCGTTTATTGCCAGTTTGGGAACTGCTACTGCTCACTCAGCTGTAGTCTAGGTGGGAATTGAGTGACGACAACTGAGTTGTGTATTGCAGATCAGCTCTGTCTCTGTCCGTTTATGCATAGCAGGCGTTTGGAACCGCTTGGTTCATGTTTCCCTGTCAACTTGAGCATCTGGATCATTGTCGACACAAATGTATACTGAGTCATATAGACTGGTTCCGTTCAGTGGCGTATGGACTTCTTCAGCTCTGAGCGGGTCGTATATTTTATTTTTGACAACCACCAAAAGGTAACCTTCCGCTCCTGAACATCTGATTTACATAAACTAAATGAACGATTTGCAAAGTACCACTTGAGCTTTACGAAATACATTTTTATGTTTCAACCCAGTTTTAACACAATCATCATGTATCATTGCCACCGAACAGTCGCTACTGATCTATTGCTGATTGCCCCCGTTTATAGCACTTTTATAATAAAAGGGTATGCCCCAGTTCGTCTTTGCCACTGACAGAGCACAACTTTTACTCGTTTCGCTTCACCACAATTTTAACTTTGAAAATATCTTTTTATTTCTGCAACCAAACTATAATTCGAGCGTGATTTTGTGAAATTTTCTATGCTTGAATTATTTTAAATTTACTTTCAATTCCAGTTAAAATACCAAAAAAGAAAAAAAATCACACAAAACTCATAATAAAAAAAGCAGAGCAAGAAAAAGTTTTGCGAACGAAGAAAAAATTAATGGACCATTATTTTAAAGCTGCACATAAACTAAATGGCTCTGGTATAAATATATATGCACATACATACATGTGTGTATACACATATGTACATATGCATGTGCATAGCAAGACAAGTGCAAATGTCTGGATATCTATGTGTAGGGATGGATGGATGATTGGGTGTTAGAGGAAATTATGTCACTACGTTTATCTATATTTGGATATTTTCAAAATTCGGAGTAGACTATGTTTCAACTCACCCTAAAAATATCAATTTTTTGCAAATTGCTTTACTATCACTTTTTTCCTCTTTTCAACACTCTTTTCCATATTTCCCCTTCCTTTGCGCGCAAGGCTCATTGTTTTTAAGTGTGCTCTGTTCATTAGCATTTGAAGCAATTTTCCGCGTCTTATGGGGTATTTTGGCAGTGTCATAAAATCTAGCGAAAATCGCTTCAGAGATTAATGGATATCTTTAATATTTGTTTATTTCATTAGGCGAACACGACGACATTCAAGCTGATAAGCCGGCTTATTTTATGCGCGCTATATTTTAAATATTATGCTGTATATTTATTTAACCTAGAACCTTTGGCAAAATTTGTAATTTATTTTTGTTCATCGTAAAGGGGAAACAAATCTAACGTGATAGAAAAAATTAAAAATGCAAAACATACATAATATTTGGAGATGTCTCATAACACTCTGTAAAAAAATAGAACTTTTTCGAAAATAATAAAGTTCCGACAACGGATTCTGATAGAGGGGGTAAAGAGAGAATATACTTGTATCGGTGTTTATAAAATTTACGTATGCAGATCTTTTTAGAGGGGGTGAATAATTCCCCATTGGCACACTCTTTTGCTGAATCGCCATAGGAAACCTTATGATACTTACATTTTAAGTAGAGGACGTTTTCAAAAATATTACTTAGAACTCAGGTAGAAACATTTTTGTGGAATATTTTAACCCTCTAGCTCCTCAATATTGGGATCTTTTTGGCGACTTCTGTGCAAAATTAAAAAAAAAAACAAGTAAGGAAAGGCTAAAGTCGGACGGGGCCGACTATATAATACCCTACACCACAATCTGAACCGAGCATAGGTGTTTCTAGTTCGATTATAAAATATTGTGCCAATTTTAAAGAAAATCGGGTACAATATGTGGTTTCTAAAGCGGAAAATGTGAAATAGAGAACGACATTTGTTAGGAGGCTATATCTAAATCTAAACCGATCTTACCCAATTTCTGCATAGGTGTTTCTAGTTGGATTATAAGATGTTGTACCAAATTTAAAGAAAATCGGGTATGTGGTTTCTAGAGCGGAAAATGTCAAATCGGGAGCGACATTTGTCTGGGGGCTATATCTAAATATGAACCGATCTAACCCAATTTCTGCATAGGTGTTTCCAGCTGGATTATAAGATGTTGTGCCAAATTTAACGACAATCGGGTACAATATGTTGTTTCTAGAGCGACATTTGTATGGGGGCTATATCTAAATATGAACCGATCTTACCCAATGTCTGCATAGGTGTTTCCAGTTCGATTATAAAATGTTGTGCCAATTTTAAAGAAAATCGGGTACAATATGTGGTTTCTAAAGCGGAAAAAGTGAAATAGGGAGCGACATTTGTAAGAGGGCTATATCTAAATCTGAACCTATCTAACCCAATTTCTGCATAGATGTTTCTAGTTGGATTATAAGATGTTGTACCAAATTTAATGAAAATCGGGTTCAGTATGTGGTTTCTAAAGCGGAAAAAGTGAAATCGGGAGCGACATTTGTATGGGGATTATATCTAAATCTGAACCGATCTTACCCAATTTCTGCACAGGTGTTTCTAGTTGGATTATAAGATGTTGTGCCAAATTTAAAGAAAATCAGGTACAATAAGTGGTTTCTAAAGCGGAAAAAGTGAAATCGGGAGCGACATTTGTATGGGGATTATATCTAAATCTGAACCGATACCCGCTTTCACCACAGGTATTTCTAGTTTGATTATTAGGTGTTTAGCCAAATTTGAAGAAAATCGGGTACTATATGTGCTTTATAGGACGGAAAAAGTAATATCGGGAGCGACATTTGTATGGGGATATATCTAAATCTGAACCGATATCCTTCAAATTCAACACCGAATGTCCTTGGCCAGAAAAAATAACTTCTGCCAAGTTTCATGACAATCGCACAACAATTGCGACCCGTAGAGTGCGAATAACTTAGATGGCCAGCAGACGGATGGTCGGACGGACGGAGAAAGACAGACATCGTTAAATCGACTCAGCTGGTGATGCTTAAAGGTGGGTCTAGCTCGATTATTTCTTGGTGTTAAAAACATTTGGCGCGAAACTAACTTATAATATCCTAGTCCACGAAGTGGTGTAGGGTATAAAAAGTCCATGTTCAAGGTCAAAATAGATTTTTTAACCCTTTTTCCTCTGTTCATGTCCATAGTTAGTAAACCCTTCAAAATTCAAGGAACCAATCAACTACAAAAATGTACCTAAGATCTCAATAAACAACCTTTTAGAACACATGTACTTCCTAGAAATGATTCATAAAGCCGTTTAGGAAGGGAAAATATATCTTGCAAGACTGTTTCTATTAATGGTCAGTGCGACTACAGTGCGTATAAGTGATATTATCCTTAATCAGCAGCACTTATACGCTACCTACACACACTACAGCCTATAAGATTTATTCGACAACATTTGCGATTTTGACCTAGAAGATAGACTTTGTTTGATTTTATATGTTCACAATTTTTGTTCTTTATGACAAAAGCTACAACTTTAACACAGAGTGTAAGTCCAAATTCCAAACGTTTTGCCAGATATAAGCCTGAGAAAATGATGAATTTTCCATTGTTCTAATTGTTTTTGTCGCTGTGTTGATAATATAATATTATTATATTATATTATACTATTTTAACAATCAACTAGTTAAGTTTAAGAATCTTTAAAGTAATAACTCACAATCCGCGCAAATATACACGCTGTGATCGAAATGGAGCCACTAAATTTGCGACATCAATCAAAAATATCAAATCGTTTCAATCTTTGAGCGACAGTCGCGAAATGGCTGGAAGACAAAGCTGCACACATACTTCAAAATAATGCAGGGCGTAATTCTATGTTATAACTAATTAATATAAACAATACTCAGGTTTCATTACCAAGTTTTTGCTGAGTAGCTGGCATTCTAACAAAGAAAACAGTGTCCCTATGTATTAGATCAATGAATTACTGTAGAAATATGGCTCTTTTTGCAGCAGCAAACGAATTTAAAAATTACGATTTTTTCAATTCTTGGTTAAACAACGCGCCAAACCCCTTTTAAAAGTAGAACTCAATCTTGCTTTATTTTTGAACAGCGAAGAAAGCAAGGCCCGCTTGAAGAAAATTTATGGATATCTATGGATACATGTAGAAGTTTGCTGCCACGAAAAAAAAACATAAAATTTTGAAAACTTATTTTATTTATTTATTTTTATTTATATTATTTATTATTTGTATAAAATTTAGATTTTTTCAATTTTTTTACACAACGCTACAAACTAGTTCTACAAATTAAACCCCTAGAATATTTTCTTTTATTTCATGAATAGACTTACTAACGAGCAACGCTTGCAAATCATTGAATTTTATTACCAAAATCAGTGTTCGGTTCGAAATTTTTTATCGACAAATTTTGTTCAGCGATGAGGCTCATTTCTGGTTGAATGGCTACGTAAATAAACAAAATTGCCGCATTTGGAGTGAAGAGCAACCAGAAGCCGTTCAAGAACTGTCCATGCATCCCGAAAAATGCACTGTTTGGTGTGGTTTGTACGCTGGTGGAATCATTGGACCGTATTTTTTCAAAGATGCTGTTGGACGCAACGTTACGGTGAATGGCGATCGCTATCGTTCGATGCTAACAAACTTTTTGTTGCCAAAAATGGAAGAACTGAACTTGGTTGACATGTGGTTTCAACAAGATGGCGCTACATGCCACACAGCTCGCGATTCTATGGCCATTTTGAGGGAAAACTTCGGAGAACAATTCATCTCAAGAAATGGACCGGTAAGTTGGCCACCAAGATCATGCGATTTGACGCCTTTAGACTATTTTTTGTGGGGCTGCGTCAAGTCTAAAGTCTACAGAAATAAGCCAGCAACTATTCCAGCGTTGGAAGACCACATTTCCGAAGAAATTCGGGCTATTCCGGCCGAAATGCTCGAAAAAGTTGCCCAAAATTGGACTTTCCGAATGGACCACCTAAGACGCAGCCGCGGTCAACATTTAAATGAAATTATCTTCAAAAAGTAAATGTCATGGACCAATCTAACGTTTCAAATAAAGAACCGATGAGATTTTGCAAATTTTATTCGTTTTTTTTTTAAAAAAAGTTATCAAGCTCTTAAAAAATCACCCTTTAGAAGGCTACAGCTAGAATGATGAAATTTTCGAAAGTCGTACTTTTAAGGAGTAAAATGCGAAAAAGGGATAAAAATGGTACCAACAAAATGGCCGCTGATAGAATCATGGAATTCGGTGTATACATTCCTCTGACTGCATAGCCACGTAAATTTTTTTCCAAATTCGTAATTTATTTTGTTGCTTTTACGACAAAAAATGGTAGAATCATGATGTTGTCTTATACTGCGTACGTGAGAGATAAGGTATTTTCAAAATGTATACTTTTGAAATTAAAATAGGATGGAAATACAACCAACCAAAGGCCTGGAGCTGAAAATACACTCTTTACCCACCAATAGTTAGGGTATTTATGATTGCTGCCTTATATTTACTTTATGAATTGAAGTATTATTTTCATTATATATATACATAGTATAAAAATATTGGTAGCATTGGCTTATTAATTATATTTCTGATTTTCATACATTTGAAATTTGTTGCGGACATTCCTCTTGTATCTTGGAAGCACCACAAAGAAAATAAATGTTTTAGCGGGCGAAATGGGACAAAAATGAATAAAATATAGTACCAATGATACGACAACAGCTATAATCATGAAATTCGGTGTGTACAACCCTCTAATTGCATAAACACGTAAAATAGTAGGATTTTTCGAAATTCTTACTTTTAAGGGATATAATTGAAAACGAGGGATAAAAATGGAACCTTCCAAACCGCTGAAATTGATATCATGAAATTCGGTGTATATATTCGGTGTGTATTCGGTGGTCTGACTATGAAGACTCGAAACAAAAAGGTTTTTTTACCAAATTTGTACATTTGGGCGGAAAATGTGGCGAAAGGGGATATCTTTAAAATTTTTACATTTCTTATCAAAATAATGCAGTCACTTTGTGTGTATCTGAAAATGCTTCTAATGGCGACTGACAATCGCCTAATATTTTCGGCATGTTCACTTTCACAATTACAGCATTGTACTTATTTATAGTAGTAGATTTTAAACAGTGTACATAAGTGTACATTATAGTTTAAATTGTAATCAAATATAGTAATGTGCATAAACATATCACAATTTTCGTAATATGGTTCTGTACTTCTATGTCGATATCCTTTAATCTGCTGGCAACACTGTGGAATGCACTCCGTGGTGGAGGGTATATAAGATTCGGCCCGGCCGAACTTAACGCCTTCTTACTTGTTTTATTTTTTAATAGCTAACATTCTAGTGAAGAAGCCATCCATCCGTCTATATGTAAAAGATCTGTGGATAAATGTAGATATTATGAACGCAAATAATTGTTTTTAAAAAATCATATTTTTTCGGTTAAATAGCGCGAAGAAACTTTTTACAAATTAGATAACAGAATATTTTATAATATCGTAGAATAAATAAACGTTTGCTGTCAAACAAAAAACAGAAACAATTGTAAGAAAATCTGAAAATAATTGAACTAGAAACATCTATGGCGAAAGAGAGTAAGATCGGTTCAGATTTACATACAGCTTCCATACAAATGTCGTTCCCGATTTAACGTTTTGCGCTCTCGAAACCATATATTTTGACAGTTTTTCTTCAATTTTTGCTCTCGATTTGATTTTTTCCACTCTGGAGACATACATATTTTAACGACTTTCTTCAATTTTGTCACAGTATCTTATAATTGAACTAGAAAGATCTGCGGCGAAAATGGGTCTGATCGTTTCAGATTTAGATATAGTTCCCATATAAATTTCGCACTCGATTTAACTTTTTCCGCTCCAGAGACCATATATTTAAACCGATCTTCACCTTATATTTCAATTAGAAACATATATGTTGAAAGTGAGTCAGCTCAGTTCAGATTTATATATATGTAGCTCCAATACAAATTTTGTCCCGGATTTGACTTTTCCGCTATTGAAACAAGATAATTTAACTGATTTTCTTCAAAGTTGTCACCCTTTATTTCAACTAGGAACATCTATGGTGAAAGTGAGCCAGATCGGTTCAGATTTATTTCGCTCTCGATGTGACTTTTTCCACTCTATAGACTGCATAATTGTACCCATATACAAATCGTTTCCGATATCACTTTTTTTCCCGAATTCAATTGTAATGGGGAAGAAAGTGGAGGGTATCATATAGTTGGTCCCGCCCGACTTTAGCCTTTCCTAACTTGTTTAAATCACGATTTTTTAAACTCCTATATTAACTTATTATCACATACCTAATATACATATTATCGGACTTATATTATAAAAATGAGAGCACATATATTAGAGGTATTTTCGACGAAAATTTTGATTTTAGTTAAAAAAATTAAAGAAAAATATCATTAAATTTTTTTAATATCAATTTCGACTTTAGAAAGCCAAAATACATTAAAGAATGTTATACATAAAACTTCGACAAAATGTTTGTTAAGGTAATTTTAAAAAATCGTTACTTTTTTATGAACTAAAATCGCAAAAAATCTAGCAAGCTCACGAATGAACGATGATAAAGTAAACATATTTTACGACAACGCTTTAAACAAGCCAAATAATAATTTTAGAACAACTAGAACTCTTTTGGAGCCATCCTTATGTATGTTGTGTTAATTATGTCTATTAAATAATATTAATTTCCACATCAGTCACATTTTTAGTTTTTATTGAGTAAACAATAGCAACACCACCATGAAACTTATGGAGCATCATACTGACGCTATTAGCGGTCAATAATTATTTTATTAAAATATGAATTAAGAATAAAGTTAAAATATTTTTTTTAAGATTTGATATTTAACTATATTCTTCGATTTTGCCAAAAAAAGTATTCCTATCAGAAAAAAGTTATTCTTGGAATTTGCCAAAAAAGTATTTCTATCTCCTATCAGAAAAAAGTTTGGAATTTTTAAAATTACCTTATGACAAAATTCCTGATTTTCGATCCACACACATTTTTTTTGAAATAGTGAAATACAGTTCAAACTTGCAAATTAATATCAGAGAACTTAAGTAAAATTTCTGCTCCGTTTCACATGAAATTAGTCATTGTTTTCTTACAGCAATAGTTTATTCTACAAGTTTCCCATAGTAAAACCTATCCTCGATTTTCATCATCTTCAATAGCAAACCCTTTCTTTTTGCCTTCCTTAACAATTTTGGAATTTTTTCGCATAGCTGCTTGTGACAGGAACAAAATCAACTAAAACTTTTCCTACTATATTTTCTATTTGAATTGTTTCAAACGACATGGACAAGGAATCTGCGTGAATCTTTTTTTTTTCAACTTTTGTGTGTTTTTTTTCTTGGGTAGGGGAGTGACTTTTTACTGCACAACTAAAGTTTGAAATAGTTTTCATAAATCTGTCAATAACGTTGAACAAGAAACAACAGAACAGAAATCAACTTTTATTCATTCATTTAAAAGTATAAAAAAGTATAAAGTATATACAAAGGACATTTGAGACAGGAGCACTGCTGAAAGTTTGCTAGTGAGTGAGTGAATCAAATGATGTGAAGAAGAAAAAACTCATTCGAATCTTTGTCAAAAGTATGAATTCCGACCCTGGCCTGGAAAATCAAACATGTGACGAAATTAAGTGATATGGAACAACAATCGTGACCTTGGTAGTCGATGAATGCACTAGGCAGCAAAGAAATAGTGAGCGAGGCCTAAAAAATATTTAGTTATTTATCGGAAAAAATTTGAGCGTACGAAAAACCTGTAAAAATGGGAAAAATTTAAAAAAGGGGCCATGACTTATACATAATGTTAGCAATTTAAAAAAATATTTTTTTCCTATATTCTTTTTTTCTCGTTCTTTTCGTGGCAGCAAAAAATTATTTTTTATTTGAAAAAAAAAACAAACAATTTTTTTCATTTTTTTTTGAATAGAAATAGGTTGAAATTTCCTGGCAAGTATGTGAGCTAGTTAAATTATCTATTAAATTGGAGTATCTTCTAGTGAAAATCAGGGTATTCTCCACCCTGTGATATCGTCATCCACCAGCCCTTGTTCGGCTAAACCATACGGCCATTTTCTTCATTGGTTCCTTGGTCTTTCTTGGTATCTTTTTTCTTCTTTTATTTTGCATTTGTGTTGCGTACATACCAGCCAAGCACTTTGTATATTTGATTTCCATTTTTTTGTTTGTTTGTATTTTTTATATTCAATTTTAAACAACATTAACATTTTGCCATCTTATTACGAATGCAATCAACGTTTTGCCCTTCTTTACTTAATTTTATTTTCTCGAGCCATCCATCCACCCATCGAATAGAGGCAAGAAAAACGTTGCCATTGTGTTTTTGGTCGTTCGTTCGTTCGTTGGCTGATATCTCTTATCAATATACAATCTATCGAGACAATGTCTAAAAGAAAATAAGACATGCCGAAAAAACCCCACCACCGCCACTAACAACGACTAAAACTAAATAAGGACGGAACCATAAGTTTTGTGCTGCAGCACACACACACACATGTTGACGAAGACGAAGAACTCCAAGGATGGAATTCAACTCCAGCAGTATTTCATAGTCAACATTGAACTGATAACGTGGCACTGAGGCCGAAGGAATACAAGGAGCTGGCTGGCCATGACTAAACTGTAAACATATAGCAAATGAACATAGCCGACGAGAATATGTTGTCGAGTATTTTAAGGAAATTGGTTTGGTGACTGACTTGATGCTCTGGAAATACATAAACATACAGAAGATAGTCATATATTTATACCACTTGATATCGCATTATATATGAGGAGAGTATGATAAATTTAGGAAATTCAAAAAACAATTTTAATATTGGGCTTCATTTGTCTCTTAGATCGTATTATATATATTTTCAGTCAGACATGGGAGGGCGCTATTAAATTTGAATTCGGTCCAGATTTAGGTACGACCTCCATATAAATATTATTTAAATAACACTATGTAAATTTTCATTCGTAGACGAAATTATCTTTGTCTTCATATAGTATGCCTCTTCATAAAATTTTTATTTTTTAATTAATTTCTAATTTTCTTTGAAGGTAGTTTTAATATTTGTATTTTGAAAATATAAGTTCGATCCCATCCGCATATATAGGGAGGGCCATGTAACATTTTAAATTAGAAACGGCTATTTAAAAAAGTACTGATTATTTTTTCAAATTTCTGGTTTTATTGGAAAGGTTGAACTTTGTTATTTAATAATGGAGCACAATATCAAATGACTACCACGACTGGCTCGGCCTCATCCGATCAACCCAAATTTTCAGCACAAAAAAAAACAAGTAAGGAAAGGCTAAAGTCGAGCGGAGTCGACTATATAATACCCTACACCACTCCCTGCGTATATACCACGCTTTTATTACTAAACGCAGGTGTTTCATGGGAACAATTTTATGTAGTTCATATAAATTATACAGTATCTATATATATAACCAGTAAGGAAAGGCTAAAGTCGGGCGGGGCCGACTCTATGATACACTCCACTTTCAATGCGAATACAATTCAATTCGGTGAAAAAGTGAAAACGGGAAGGTTTTTTGTATCCTGTAAATGTATGCGTTTGACAAAAAATTTTATATCGGAAAGGACATTTGTATGAGGATATATTGAAACCTGGAACGAAATAGGTGAAATATAAAATGTATAGTTTGGCCAAAATCGGTTAAACTTATGGGAGCAACATTTGAATTTGGGCTATATTTAAATCTGAATCCATCTTACCCACTTTCACCATAGTTTTGTTTAGTTAGATTATAAGATGTTGTGCGAAATTCGAGCACAATATGTGGCTTTTAAAGCGGCAAAAGTCAAATCGGGAGCGACATTTATATGGGGGCTATATCTAAATCTGAACCGATCTTACCCAATTTCTGCATAGGTGTTTCTAGTAAGATTATAAGATGTTGTGACAAATTTAAAGAAAATCGAGTACAATATGTGGTTTCTACAGAGGAAAATGTCAAATCGGGAACGACATTTCTATGGGGGCTATATCTAAATCTGAACCGATTTGACCTATTTTCACCATAGATGTTCTTAGTTTAAATATAAATTTTTTTGCCAAATCTGAAGACAATCTGATAAAATATGTGGTTTCTAGACCGGAAAAAGTCAAATCGGGAGCGAAATTTGTATGGGAGCTATATATAAATCTGAACCGATCTGACCGATATTCACCGCGTTTCTAGAGGATATATAAGATGTTTTACCAAATCTGAAGACAATCTGATACATTATGTGGTCTCTAGAGCGGAAAAAGTCAAATCGGCAGAGAAATTTGTATGGGAGCTATATATAAATTTGAACCGATCTAACACATTTTTACCACAGGTGTTGCTAGTTACAATATAAGATGTTTTGCCAATTTTAAAGAAAATATGTTGTAATATGTGGTATCTAGAGTGAAAAGAGTCAAATCGGGAGTGAAATTCGTATGGGGGCTATATCTAAATCTGAACCGATTCTTCAAATTAAATAGCGTTCGTCCTTATCCCGAAAAACATCGTTGTGCAAAGTTTCATTTGGTTCTGTCTACAATTGCGACCTGTATCGTGATTACAAGAATAGATGGACAGACAGACAGGCGGACAGACGGACATTCCTAAATCGATTCAAAAAGTAATTAACAATGAGTCTATCTCCGTTCCTTTTGGGTGTTACAAACAAATGCACAAAGACATAATACTCTCGCGGAGTGTATAATGAATGTTATCTACCTTTCAAAGTCAAAGTAATCGGTAGTTCAAATTTAAAATTTTAAATGACCCACCCTATATATACAATGAAAGATAATTATTATTATCAGACAGCGGATTATTATGCAAATCCCATTTTTAATCCATATTTGTACAAAATATGGATATTTCTACGCAAAATATGTTAATATAAAATTGATTAAAACGGTTTTTTTGAATTGTTTCATCATGAAAATCATTTGTGTGAAGTCGGCATTCAATTATAACCATTCGTTCAAAATATGATTTTGCATATAAATCCGCTGTCTAATTATTATGATGACTATAAATGTTGTAAATATATTTTTCCAATAGAAACAGTGCTTTAGGAAAAGTATCTAAAAAATGAGAACAAATACTTTAAAAAAAATATATTTTTGCTCCCACAAGAAGACCTAAAAAAATTAGAAATTAAATTAGATGTGGAAAAAAATATTTTGCATTCTTTATTATTTAGTAGCTAACATTCCAACGAAGAAAACATATTCTATATGTGAAAGATCTATGGAGAAATGTAAATGATATGACCCTTTTTCTGGACGTAAAATAATTACAAGTTTTTATACCCTCAACCTCCAGGATGGGGGTACACTAACTTTGTCATTCCGTTTGTAGCAAGTTGAAATATCGAAATTAGACTCTATAAAGCATATATATTCTTGATCGTAATAAAATTTTAAGACGATCTAGCCATGTCCGGCCGTTTGTCTGCTGAAAACGCACTAGCATCTAAACGAAAGGATCTAGAGGTCCAAATTTTCTATAGATGCTTCTTATAGTCGTAGATCGGATGGGATTGAAACTGGGCGAAATCGTCCCAAAGGGAAACATTTTTCCCTCACAAGGACTAAAAATACCCATAATAATCTATAATATTTTAGGGTATTTAAGCATGTTTTTTGACTATGTCTGCTTGTATTTGCTTAATATTTGGTATGCACATTCCCCTTATAGCAAAAACGTGCACCATAAAGTGATTCTTATTTGTAGGGGGTGAAATGGGACAAAAAAGGGATAAAAATGGTACATATCAAACGACAACAGCTAGAAACACGAAATTCGGTGTGTACATTCCTCTGATTGAGTAGATACATAATATAAAAGTATTTTTTCCAAATTCGTACTTTTATGGGGTAAAATGGGAATAGAGGGATACAAATGGTACCAACCAAACGGCTGTACCTAGAATAATGAAATTCGGTGTATATATTCCTCTGATTGCGTAGACACGTAAAATAAACAGATATTTCGCAATTCGTACTTTTAGGGGTTAATATGGAAAAAGGGGATAAAAATAGTACCAATCAAATGACCACATATAGAGTCATGAAATACGGAGTATACATTCCCCTGACTGTGTAGACGCGGAGAATAAAGTGATTTTTCGATTTTTACTTTTTGGGGTCAAAGTAGAAAAAGGGGATAAAAATAGTACCAACCAAATGACCGCAGCTAGAGTCATGAAATTCGGAGTATACATTCCTTTGACTACGTAGAAATGAAAAATAAAAGTTTTTTTTCCAAACTCGTACTTTCAAGGGATACAATGGGTACGGAGGGATAAAAATGGTACCAACCAAACGACTACCCCTGGAATAATGAAATTCGGTGTATACATTCCTCTGATTGCGTAGACATTTAAAATGAACAGATTTTTCGAAATTCGTACTTTTTGGGGTTAAAATGAAACAGGGGATAAAAATAGTACCAATTCGAAAACGAGTACTCACGTTAGTTACGAGACACCTCGCTATTCATCTCGTGAAGTGAATGTGAGAAGTGAAATAAACTCACGGTGAGTACCAGAACAGACTTGATTGTTTTATTATTTATTATTTTATTTTTAATTTTTGTGCATTGACGCGTACTGATTCACAAAATAAACACAAACAATTTCCATGGACACTTTTTGAATTTGAATATACTACAATTCCAAATTTTTGTTAAAGGAACCTTTAAGGTTTGTAAAGATAGATGCGACTACACCACACTTATATCTTCAATTCTTTATATTCTTTGTCTTTGTAAATATATAAGAATTAAAAAATCATGATTTTTTAAATATTTGTTTAATAGTGCAAAATTTTTGTTGCATATTGTAATTATAACTTCCTCAAAATTAAAATTGTTGTTCGACCCACCTTGGCATTTCCTTCCTCATATCACGTAACACATATTGTTGCTGCTGTTATCATCAATTGCTGAACTGCAAACAACTGCAGTAGCAATAGAATCAGCAATGTGCATGCTGCTCAACCAAATATAAGTAGACGACAAAAGGACATTACTTCTGTAGTCAATCTTCAAAGACGACACACAAATACTCGCCGAGCAGAAGTAAAGGAAGAGCCTTAAGTACATTGTGAACATGAACTGAGTTGAGTGTGCAAACAAAGAGTAAACAGGCTGAACTGCACAGAAAGAAAAACGACTCTACACATTCATAGATCAACACATTTGAAATAGGAAAAGGTTGGTAGGCCGTTGATTGTAGTTCGTTAAGTTGAGAGGAAAATTGTGATAAACCGTGTTTATATAAATATATGAATATACACTCAAACCTCGTTTTATGTGGTTATTTTCCATCCTCAAAAATCCGAATAAAACGATACACTAGCTCCATATAAAAACTATTGATTCGATCCTAAAATTAAAAGTCGACCTAATTCAAATTCAAGAGTTAAAGTCAAACAAAATCGCATAAAAAAGAAGATTAAAAATGTTTTTAGCTAAACGCCTACCGCATGGTGGGTATAGATGTGGATATTGTTGATAATAAGTTGTAAATTCGCACGATAGCTGCCACGCCCACTTTTCAAATACCGCCCATTAACATTAACTTTCACAAAATTTCAAGATTCTCACTACCCCAGTACCCCGAATATGATGCTTTATAAAAGGGAATAAAAATCGCTTTGTGTGGAAGGTGCCATACCTTCCCATTGAAAATATCAAAAATATATATAACCACCAGTTGAGAAAATAGATACTGCGAAAATTTTAAGAAAATTTGTTATATCGGGTGATTCAACGTGAAGTTTGATCTACAATATTTTTCATGTGTGTGATTTTGTATTTATTTTTGGACATAAATTCCTATTTTATTTTGGGTAATTTTTCAGTTTTACGCCATTTGTTTATTTAAGTCAAAAAAGTATGGAAAATTATCCAAAAATCCCATTCAAAAATAGACGATTTTTCGTATTTTTGGCCAGCAGTTCATATTAGTCACTTGGGAATATGAAATATCGTCCATTGATTGATATTTTGGCCAAATTACTATAAATTTTATACTCTCAAAGATATTTGAAAAAATTCTGCTTAAGAGACTTCAGCCAATAATAGAAAGAATGCAACTGATTCCTAGTCACCAATTTGGATTCAGAAGTCAGAGTTCCACAATTCAACAAGTTCACAGGATCGTCGATGTCGCCGGAAAAGCATTTGAAAACAAAGAAGTTTGTTCAGCTGTCTTGATATTGGTCAGGCGTTTGATAAAGTTTGGCACCAAGGCTTGCTATACAAGCTATATAACGATCTCCCTAAACAATTCTATGAAATGCTATATTCATACCTAAGCCACCGCAATTTTCGTGTAAAGCTTGATAATGACTATTCTAGCCTAAAACCAATAAACGCAGGTGTTCCGCAAGGCAGTGTTCTTGGCCCTATGTTATATCTGCTATATACGAGAGATATTCCGATTTTTACCAATGCAACAATTGCCACCTTACTACTGCAAAAACAGAAACAGAAGCTACTAGCCATCTTCAACAAACATTAAACGCAATAATTAACTGGATCAACAAATGGAGAATGCAAATAAATGAAAACAAGTCCTTCCACATTACATTTACTAATAAGCGTACATCACATTCACCACTGCTGATAAATGAAACACAAATACCATATTCTAACAATGCGAAATACTTGGGAATGAACCTTGATACTAAACTCAAATGGAAAGAACATGTCAAGAAAAAAATAAAGAAATTAAGCTAAAATTCAGTCAGATTTACTGGACAGTAGGGTATCTATTAAAAACTAATTGTTTCTTTATAACCAAACTATAAAGCCAATATGGACTTATGGCATCCAGCTCTGGGGCTGTGCAGCTAAAAAAGAGACAATAAATTACAGGAACATGTAAATCAAGATTTGAGAGATATCGTCCGCTAGAACAAGAAGACTGCTGAGAACTATTCCAATCGACTTAGCAAACTAATTAGATACAAATATTTTATATAAGAGTGTATTAATGTATTACATCTCAACAAATTTTATTGCTAATGTTAAATTATTAGTGTTAAACATAAACTTATTACTAATGTAAAATGACTAAATGAGTCTAAATCAGTTGTAATATAACTAAATAAAAAAACTATAAATTTTTCGCGATTTTCATATGGGTGATTTTTAATTTATGACCCAAAAATATGGAAAATAACCCAAGAAAAGCAAATAATGGATGTTTATTCATAATTTGTAGGAAATATTTCATTTTTACCATTTGCGTGATTTTTCATTCTGAAAAATCGGCCAAAAAGCAAATATGAAAATGAAAGATAATTCAAAAATTCAAATATGAAAAATTGCTATAATTTTTGGGCGATTTTTCATATAAAAATTTTGAGCGATTTTTCATATGGGTGATTTTGAATTTATTTTTTGGACATAAATTCATATTTCATTTTGGGCCACTTTTAATTTTTTTCTCGTTTTATTCTTAGCGAAAATGCCAAAAAATATGGAAAATGAGCCAAAAAAAACAAATAAAAAATTAGTGATTTTCCATATGAAAAATAATTCAAAAAAATATTGGATCTTTATTCAAATGTTTTGGGTAATATTTACTATTTGTTTGCCCATAATTTTGGTCAAATTCCTTGAATTTTGGGAGAGTTTTCATGTGAAAAATTATCCAATTTTTGGGCGCGATTTTCATTCATTTCTGCGCATTATAAAATATTTTTGGGTTATTTTTTTTTTTGCCCATTTTTGACATGGGCAATTTTTCGTTTTGATTTTAGGCGAGTGATTTCATTGAGTGACTTTTTATGTATCTATTTGAATATATAGCCTTAGAAAAATCGTCCAAAAAATTAATCAAACTTTTGGGCTATTTTTTTAAAAATCACTCAATGGGTTGCATTTATGCCCCATGGGCGACTCGCAAATGACAAAAATGAAATATTGCCCACTTTTTGCGTAATTTTTTCATGTGAAAAATCTTCAATATTGTATGGGAATTTTTTTGGCGATTTTTATACACTCCACGAGAGTATTATGTCTTTGTGCATTTGTTTGTAACACCCAAAAGGAAGTTAGACCCATTGTTAATTATACCGATCGTCTTAGAATCACTTTTTGAATCGATTTAGTTGTCTGTCCGTCTGTCTATCCATCAATTCATGTAATCTCAATCTTGTCGCAATTGTAGACAGAACCAAATGAGTCTTTGCACAACGCAGTTTTTCGGGACAAGGACGAGCGCTTTTTAATTTGAAGAAAATCGGTTCAGATTTAGATATAGCCCCCATACGAATTTCACTCCCGATTTGACTCTTTTCAATCTAGATACGACATATTACAACAGATTTTCTTCAAAATGGGCAAAACGTCTTATATTTCAACTAGAAACACCTGTGGTGAAAATGTGTTAGATCGGTTCAGAATTATATATAGCTCCCATTCAAATTCCGCTCTCGATTTGACTTTTTCTGGTCTAGAAACCACATATTTTTACAGATCTTCTTCAAATTTGACAAATTATCTTATACTTCCACAAGAAACACCCATGGTTAATATAGGTCTGATCGGTTCAGATTTATATGCAGCTCCCTAACAAATTTCACTCCTGATTTCACTTTTCGACTCAATAAACCACATATTTTAACAGATCTTCCTCAAATCTTGCAAAATATCGTATACTTCAACTATAAACATCCATGGTGAGAATGGGTCAGATCGGTTTAGATTTACATATAGCCCCCATTCAAATTTCGCTCCCAAAATTTTCCGCTCTGAAATCCACATATTTTAACAGATTTTCTTCAAAATTGGCAAAACACCTTATATTTCAACTGGAAACACCTGTGGTGAAAATGTGTTAGAACGGTTCAGATTTACATATAGCTCCCATACAAATTTCGCACCCGGATTGACTTTTTTCAGGTCATATTAGCCTATGATTAGGAAACATACAAAAAGTGGAGTGTATCATATAGTCGGCCCCGCTCGGCTTTAGCCTGGCCTTACTTGTTTCTTCCCCAGAAACCACATATTATAACAGATCCACTTCAAATTAGGAGAAATATATTATATTTGTTTTATAAACAGCCATGGTGCAAATGGGTCAGATCGGTTCAGATTTATATATAGCTCCCACACAAATTTCACTCCCGATTTTACTTTTTCCACTCTATAAACCACATATTTTAACCGATTTTCATCAAATCTTTCAAAATATCTTATTATATATATACAAATATTCTTTTCGATTGGACAAATTGGACCAGGTAATATTAGCCTATGATTAGGAAACATACAAAAATTCTTCCCGTTTTCACTTTTTTTTTTACAGAGTTGAATTGTATTCGGATAGAAAGTGGAGTGCATCATATAGTCGGCCTCGCCCGACTTTAGCCTTTCCTTACTTGTTCATTTTGATTTTAGGCGATTTTTCATGTCTCCATTTCAATATACAGTCATAGAAAAATAGCCCAGAAAAAATTATTCAAAGTTTTGGGTGATTTTTCATTGATGATTTGGGTGAATTTTCATTTAAAATTGACATTGGCGATATGAAAAATCTCCCAATGGGTTGTATGGCCAATGGGCGATTGTAAATGACAAATATGAAATATTGCACAATTTTTGGGTGATTTTTTTCATGTGAAAAATCGCCCATTTTGCTTAGCAAAGTCGCTCAAAAAACTATTCAAAATATTGGGCGATTTTTCATTCATGATTTGGGTGAATTTTCTTCAAATTTGGCATTGGTGACATGAAAAATAACCCAGGTGGTTACATTTATCCTCAATGGGCGATTCGCAAATGAAAAATATGAAATATTGCAAAATTTATTCCTGTTATATTTTGGAATTTTTCGTCTTCGAAACACTGTCCTTGGGTGTTGTTGTTGTTGCTGCTGCAAAGGCAAATGTAAACCAGAAACATACATTTCGTTGTTTTGTATGAAAAGTTCAAATGCATTCATTCATTTGTAATTTATTTCTTATAACGAGCAATATGAAAACATCAACAACAACAACAATGGGAGCAACATCAACAACAGCAGCGGCAACAGCTACAGCACAACAGCTATCACCACTGCTTCGGTCGTGTTCTAAAGTTCAATGATGATGAGAAATGTTCAACTTGAAAATAATGTCCTGTTGCTCGCTAAGTTTAGATGTTGCTCGAGCTGTTGTTGCTTTGTTTGTTGCCTCAATTGTGGATGGTGGCTGTTGTTTGGTAGTGTAACTACAAGAACAGATTTTCTGTTGTTACGTATGGATGGCCTGGCCGGGCCGGGCTGGTCGCATATGCCAAAATCTCAGGGCTAAATGGAAAAAAGTCAACACGGCAGCAACAGCTACCAACCAAGTTGCAATTGTCTAGAAATCACCTCAAATATACTCCTCCATCGCTTATTGTGTCGTTCTTTTCTTCGCCAGCGCTGCAATCATCGGGCGGAAAATAAATGTTGAAACTTCTTCAGCCACTTCTTTTGTTTGGCAACTCTTTGAAAACTTAGGTTTTTGTTCTTGCAACATGGCCAACCACAAAACACAACTACGGCAGCAACATCTCAACAACAAGCTTTTTGAAATAAACTTAAAACTGATATCAATCGAACAGTAACAATGTCGTGATCTTATCATCCATATGATCGCTCATTGTGATTTGTACGAGGTTGGTTGGTTGGTCGGTTGCAACTGTGATTGTGCTCTAAGGTGGCAGGCTGCTGCTTGTCGCCGGCCACATGCATTTGCCGCAAAACAGTTCGTTGCCTTTCCACTGGTGGCTGCATTATTTTGATTTCATTTAAATAAGTTCGAGAGAGAACATGAACGTTTTTTTCCCTCGAGTTGCAAAAAAATTATTTGAAATCGTCTGGAACAAGTTCAATTTGATTCGGTTTTTTTGTATGGCATTGTTTGTTGCAATTGATTTTGTCTTGCTTCTCATTATTGTTGCTTTTAATTTTTGTTTTTGTTTTGCCAATATCAGTTGCGGCCTGATCTGTTTTACTGATTAGTGCAGCCGGGATCCACTTAGTGTTCCTAATTAGAGACTGATATGTTGGCAAAATTTATGGCTTGCTGCATTTCAATGGAATTTTTATTTCCCGAGATAAGGTTTCGTTGCACTGCTGCTGTACCCTAAAATGGGCTGTAGGACCGAAAGAGTTGTAGCCATTGAGTTAATTTAAATTTCATGCATAATTTAGTTTAATATTAATGGTGGCATTGGAGTGCTGCAACACTTGATGGCTGTTGACTATCCAGGGGAGAGCAGGCGCCATTATTTTATTTCAGCCATTGAACCTAGTGGGGACCTAAGGAATTTGGGAAGCATTGTCGACAGTGTCTGGTATGTCGGAAGTTACTATGGCTCTGTGTGAGTCTACGAACAACATATTCGAATTGGTTTGCTGCTGGGATAGAGAGCTGGATGAGTCCTCACATATAGGGTGGAAAATTTAACATTTTAAATTTAAACTACCGATTACTTTGACCACCACCGGATGGGGGTGTCCTAACTTTGTCATTCCGTTTGTAACACCTTGAAATATCGACCTGAGACACCATATTCTTGATCGTTCTAAAATTCTAAGACAAAGGGCAAACATTTTCCCTCACAAGGACTGAAAATATTCCTAATATTTAGAATATTTCAACATGTTTTTATACCCTCCATCTAAGGATGGTGGTATATTCACTTTGTCATTCCGTGTGTAACACCGTAAAATATTCATCGGAGACTCCATAAAGTATATATATTCTGGGTCGTGGTAAAATTCTAAGACGATATAGCCATGTCCGTGTGTCTGTCTGTTGAAAACACGCTAGCCGCCGAACGAAATGAACTAGGAGGTTCTCTAAATGTGTCTTATGATTTCAGGTCGGTTGGGATTGAAAGTGGGCGAAATCGGCCCAGAGGGAAAAATTTGTCCCTAACAAGGACTGAAATTACCCCTAATATTTAGACTATTTAAGCAATTTTTTTTTGAAAATTTCTGCTTATATGCACTTGAAATTTGTTGCGGACATTCCTCTTGTAATTTTAAAGTACCAAAAAGTAAAAAAAATCGGCAGAAATGGCACAAATAGGGATAAAAATGGTACCTTTGATACAAGAACAGCTAGAAACATGAAATTTGGCATGTACATCCCTCTAATTGCGTAGATACGTAAAATAGAGAGATTTTTCAAGATTCGTACTTTTAAGGGAAGCAATTGGAAAAGAGGGATACAAATTCAACCGCTGAAGTTGAAATCGTGAAACTCGGTATAGGCATTCATCTGAATGTGTAGACACTAAACATGAAGGACTTTTTTTTGGCAGTTTGTCCTTTTTGGCGGGAAATAAGGGCGAAGATGATAAAAATGGTACCAACCGCTGAAGTTATGCATTTGCGAAACATAGACGAATTTTTCAAAATGAAGAAAATGGGGCGAAATGGGATAAAAATGGTACCAACCAGACGGCTGCAGTTAGAATAGTGAAATTCAATGTATACATCGCATTCATTGGAAAAAGTCGGTACCAACCAAGCTATTGTGAAAGCTAGAATCTTGAAATTTCGTGTTTACACTCTGGAAGCGTAGACCCACAAAACAAGAGGATTTTTCCAAATTCGTGCTTTTAGGGTCAAAAGGAATAAAACGCAAAAGGAAGCGAGATAAACCCATTGTTAAGTATACCGATCGATTTAGAATCACTTTTTGAATCGATTTAGCAATGTCTGTTTGTCCGTCGGTCAGTCTGCCTACCCATATATTATTGTATTCAAATTACAGGTCGCAATAGTAGCAATAACCAAACGAAACTTTGCACAACGAAGTTTTTCGGAACAAGGACGAACGGTATTTAATTTGAAGAAAATCGGTTCAGATTTAGATATAACCCCCAATCGAATTTCATTCCCGATTTGACTCTTGTCACTCTACAAACCACATATTTTAACAGATCATCTTCAACTTTGGCAAAATATCTTATATTTCCACTAGAAACACCCATGGTAAAAATGGGTCAGATCGGTTCAGATTTATATAGCTCCCATTAAAATTTCGCTCCCGATTTGACTTTTTCTGCTTCAGAAACCACATTTTTAACAGATCTTCTTCAAATTTGGCAAAATATCTTATGTTTCCATTAGAAACACCCACGGTGAAAATCAATCAGATCGGTTCATATTTATATATAGCTCCCATACAAATTTCGCTGCCAATTTGACTTTTTCCGCTCTAGAAATTTTATCAGATTGTTTTCAACTTTTGCAAAACATCTTATGTATCAACTAGAAACACCTGTGGTGAAATGTGGGTTAGATCGGTTCAGATTTATATATAGCTCCCATACATATTTCGCTCCCGGCCTGACTTTTTTCGCCCCAGAAACCTCTTATTTTCAGAGAATTTCTTCAAATTGAGCATAACACGGTATACATGAACTGGAGGAACCTATTGTGCGAGTGGGTCACACCATTCTATGTTTGGTTATAGCCCGATACAAATATTCCTCTCGATTTGACAAATTGGGTCTTGCTTTTAGGAAGAATACAAAAATCTTTCCCGTTTTCATTTTTTTGCCAATTTGAATTGTATTCGGATAGAAAGTGGAGTGTATCGTATAGTCCACGCCACGCCCGACTTCAGCTTTTCCTTACTAGTCACTTTTCTAAATTCCAGCTCTATTATCTCAATCCATCACAAACATTATCGCTACATCTCTAGGCAACTTCAATTAAAACAATTCCCCTTTTGGAGAAACTCCACCTTTCCCTTGAAAAATTCATGAATAACAAACGACATTGGGCTTAAATTTGTTGGTGAGTTACAGCCTCATTCCCTCCTCCCTCCCACAACGAAACGAAACGACAACATGTAAAAATTGAAATTTTATCTCTTGTCCATCATCAGCGATTGCAAAAGTCTCCACTCACTCACTCCTCCTTCGCCATCCCACCTAGCCGCCGCTTTGCGAATTAAAAATTCAAATTCTAATGTAAACGTAATTGGAAACTGGCAATAACATTTCGCTAACAACGACCCAACAAAATCTCATACATATTAAACTTAGACTTAAACGTTGTCGTCTAAATGGCAAAGAGAACACAAACATATTGAAAATGGCCGAATCTGTGGCATCATCAGCCATCAGTATCTATCTGTAGCCAAGTGCCCTTATTGAAATTGCCAACAACAAAAATAGGTAGAACCGTTAAGGCCACTAACTCTGCGCGACAGTAACGTTGGAAAAAAAGTGGCTTGGCTTGGCTTGGCTCACACACAAAAACCTAACAATTGTCATATCGTGATAAAGTCTTTAATTTTACGATGGCGGGAACATAGCAACCAACATAGCATAAAGAAAGAACCTCGAAACGATTAATTAAATATAAAAATTCCAATTTAGATAAGTTCAGCAAAACCAAATGAAAAATTGAAGGTTTTTTTCTGGGATCTACTCTCCCTCCCTTCCTTACTGTATTAGACCCAGATGGTGTGTGTTTTTTCGAAATTTATCTATGTGACTGTTGTGTGTGTGTGTTCTCATGGCCTGCATGTAAAGTGTAGGAGAGGGATTTGGCCACACTAAATGCCAGCGTTAGCCGGAGCATCCGATGTGTAATGTACCAGTAAGACACCTTCATTATTTAGTGGTCTAATGATACTTGCGAAACCGGGAATTGTAACTAGAACTTGAACACAGTTAAAGGTTCAACTATGCGCCCTACAAATGTAAGGTCATATGACATTATGGTAGTGTTTGTTAAAATGATTGTATTTATGTTCAACTAACATAGTTCAGAAGTGGGATATGTTTGAAAAATCAGTATTCTACCAATGAAAAAGAATTTCTCGCACTAGAGCGAGATAAGCTAGGACCAAGAAACTTTTCAAATAATTATATAGGATTTCAATGGGTGAAACGATGCACAGTGTGGCCTTTTGACTTTTTTCGTTGCAAAAATCATAACATCTGAAATAGGGAACATAATTACAAAAGTAATTTTGTTGTAAAGAAGACATCATAGGTTTTAAAATGAAGCCAAGAATTTATTAAGTAGAGGATTAATGGGAGCTTCAAAATCAGACTTTGAATATGGATTTTCTTTCTTTTCAAAAAACATTATATTTTACATTTATTTTTTTTGTTACCAAACTAACCATTTTTTATTTATTATCGATCTAACATAACATATATTCATATATTTAGTAATATAATTATAGTTAACTAACTGAACCCCGCCCGCTACAGACAAGAAACACGTACCGAAAAATCAAAATTCGGGTTTATATTGCTTTTTTCCGTGCTCAGTAATATATATGTAATAATTTTTATAAAGTTATTCTCAAAAATATAAATATTGCCTATAGATCCTATATCTGTGTAAAGTTCCAAAAAGAGACAAAAGTTTTTATAATATTAATAGGGATATATATTTACTTTATGTGAGAGGTGGCACACCCACTTTTCTCGTACCGCCCACTTTATCCACAAATTTGCACATTAATACTCAATGAACTCACACAATACTCACTCATAAAGAAATATATATTGGGTTCTAATTTTTAGAGAAGTTGCCACGGCCATCTTTCAAGTCCCGCCCATTTGTATCTTGCCTACGTAAGTGAAAACTTAATGAACTTACACATATTTTCAGGAAACTTGGTGTCATGTAAGAGAAAATACTCTATAACTGCTTTTAATTTATTATGGGATGTGCCACGCCCCCTTCAACAATACCGCTCACTTTCTTCCAACCACTCAGATTAATAGTGGATGGATTCACATAAAATTGCAGAATTCTCAGTATCATAGAAATGGATATATTTAATAATAGATTTTAATAATTTCGTATGGGAGGTACCACGCCTCATTTTCATTCCGCCCACAATTAATACACAATGAACTCTCACAAAATTTCAAGACACTGACAGTCTTGGAAAACACCAATTTTTGTTTTATTTCATTTCATATAACGCACCTTTCAAACGAGATCGAATACGTAAAAGTTGGGTAGATAGTTTGTCTGTAACTCAATTATGAATCTTATTTTTTCACTTTTTGTTTTTTTTCTTGAGTTGTGAAGAAATGAATCAACTTTGAGCGGCTATATAAACCACAATTTTTGTCCGATTTTGAATCGGTTTTCGGATTTTTGATCTCTATCAATTGGTATTATCAATTTTTCCAAAAGCTTTTATCAAATTTTTGACTTTTGCCGCTGATTCCTGGCAGAGGCCCCACAGTGCGACGATGCCAATAGGAAGAATTTCGTTTTCATCCTTCAGACGAGGTATTTGACGTAGAGCTTCATCGAAAGACATACAGACTGCTTCTTAAGTTCTACAAATGGGATGCCCTCGTTCAGAATCGGTCAAATTATCTTCGAGACTCTGTGTTTGAGAAACAGGGTGGTGGGTGGTCATTAGAGGTGGATAGTGCACGAATTTTCGATATCGATAAGCTAGAACCACTAATTTTGTGAGGTTAGAGTGGGGTAAGTGTAACTGGGCGCTCATCTGGGTCAAAGGTGATGGAAAAGGGGTCAAAATATACAAAAAGCTACGAAACTGCCTCGGAGTTGCCCCCAGAGGATCGACCCCAAAAAGATCGACCCCAATTAATTTTCCCTCCCCAATTTTTTTTTTTCAAAAACACGTACCTCCTATTCCAACACTTTAAGAACCCATACAAATATTACATTTTTATAAAATTTGCTCCCACCGCTCTTACTAGCCCAAGGAGGCCACTAGCGGAGTCAACTGAATGACCGACACCCCCATATTTTTTCAACTTCCCACATTTTCTCTAGACACACTTTCCTCCCATCTTCAACCCTTAAGGTGGTCGCCATACGAATTTTTTATTTTTTATAATTTTTGTTATGACAGTATGGCCCAAAATCGGGTTAAATATAAGACCGACCTCCATTAATTTTCCCTTCCCAACATTTTCTCAAAAACACTTACCCCTTTCCCCACTCCTTAATGGGGCTCCCATACAAAAACTACATTTTTATAAAATTTGCTCCCACCGCTCCTGACCCAAGGAGGGCCCTAGTGGAGTCAAATGTATGACCAAATCCCAATATTTTTTCAATATTTCCTCAGAACATACATATCCTCCATCTGCGACCTTTAAGGTGGCCCCCATACATTTGTCTATTTTATATATTTTTTTATGAAAGAAAGGCCCAAAACTGCCCAGCAGTAGACCCTAGAGAGGAGACTTCTAAGACTTGCTCCCACCTCTCTAGGTGAATCTCATTATTGGGAGTCTTACATTTGTGCATTTTTGGCTCATAAACTTGTTTCCGATCCTCACAAAATATGGGGTTCTAGCGTATCCATATCGAATTCCCATAGAACACTATCCCACCCCTAGTCGTCATTACATTAATTATACCCTCCACCTCCATGATGGGGGTATACTAACTTTGACAATCCATTTGTAACACCTTGAAATATCGATCTGAGACCCTATAAAGTATATATATTCTTGATCGTCAACAAATTCTAAGACGATCAGGCCATGTCCGTCGGTCCGTCTGTTGAAAGCACCCTAGCATCTAAACGAAACGAGCTAGGAGGTCCAAATTTTGTATAAATAATTCTAATAGTAGTAGATCGATTGGGATTGACACTGGGCGAAATCGGCCCAAAGGGAAATATTTTCCCTCACAAGGACTGAAAAAACCCATAATAACCCCTAATATTTTAGAGTATTTAAGCATATTTTTTCAATATGTCTGCTTGTATTTACTTGATATTGGCTAAGCGTTCCTCTATAACAAAACCGTGCACCATAAAGTGATTTTTATTCATAGGGGGTAAAATGGGGCAAAAAGGGATAAACAAGGTACATATCAAACGACAACAGCTAGAAAAACGAAATTCGCTTGTACATTCCTCTAATTGAGTAGATATAAAATCTGAAATTATTTTTTCCAAATTCGTGCTTTTAAGGGATAAAATGGGAATAGAGGGATAAAAATGGTACCAACCAAACGGCTGCCCCTAGAATAATGGAATTCGGTGTATACATTCCTTTGGTTGCGTTGACATGTAAAATAGAAGGAATTTTCGAAATTCGTAATTTTTGGGGTTCAAATGGAAAAAGGGGATAAAAATAGTACCAACCAAATGACCGCGGCTAGAGTCATGAAATTCGGAATATACATTCCTATCACTGCGTAGCCTTAAAAAATAAAAAGTTTTTTCCAATTTCGTGCAGAGGGATAAAAATAGTACCAAATATATGACTACAGCTAGAATGATGAAATTCGGTGTGTACATCCCTCTAATTGCGTAGACATGTAAAATAAAGAGATTTTAGAAAGTCGTACTCTTAAGGGGGTAAAATAGGAAAAAGGGGATACAAATTGTACCAACCAAATGACTTCAGCTAGAATAATGAAATTCGGTGTACACATTCGCCTGACAGCATAGACACGCAAAATAAAAAGATTTTTCCAAATTCGGCAAAAAATTTTTGAATCATGAAATTAGGTTATTTTGCACTATGTGCGTGAGATAATGGATTTTCGAGATTTGAACTTTTGGAAATAATATAGAATACAAATACAACCAACCATTAACACCCATTATCTACCAATATTTATTTTCACTTGTGGGATATTAGTTTGGATATCCAAGAACAATTGGACAATTTATGGTACCTTTCATTCGACCTAGCCTCGCGAGTTTGTTTTCACCTCGATCTACTTCGCCCAATGAGAACACGTCCATGGCAAATAGTTACGGATGAGAGACAAAAGAGTGGCGAAAAATCTGACACAAAGAACTATGTGTTTTAATAAAATAAACTTTTAAATACAGCGAACTGTATGCCCCGGCATTAACCGCCAGCGTCACCGCGACCACCTCCACCACCAATGAGAAGGAAGAGTCACATCAATGGGAATGTGCTGGATGTGGTAACCACACCACACTCAACCACACCAAAAAAACACACTGTAACGGAATGAACAGTTTTAGAACATTTCATATGGCCACTGGGAAGATGCTTATCAAAAATGCTCCTTCATATACCAAAAAAAAACGAAAACAAGAATCCACAGACAATCCTGCAATTCTCCCAACAATAAACCGTGCAATGAGCTGGAGCTGGAGCTCAACTGTAAGTGGATCTCATTTTGGTGTGGATAAAAGAAACATGATATCCAACTAGGAAATGTGAAACAACCAGTGCAAACCTAGCTGCAATATGGGTGACTTGCCTTCACCTCGTGTTACAGTTTCCCGTAATGTCTTTTTTTTTGGTGAGTCTGGCTGTTGGTGTTTCTCTCCCATTTGTGGCATATTCCCGCTTTAGCTATTCCAAACTGTTTTAATGAATGTATTCACCGTGATTGTTGGAACTTTTCTAAACTGCACAAGAACAAGAAAAATCACACAGTTAGTGGTACAACGCCCAATCCAGATATACCGAACTGAACTGTCCATCTATCCAACCATCCATCAAGCACAGTGGAATGGCAAATCATGAATTTAGATGAATGTTAAAGCACTGTTAAATCAGGAAGCCAACCATAAGGTAAGATGTAGGCTAGTTATCATAACTTGATACGATATCTGGGATAGAAAGACGTATATAGCTAAATCATTATAGTATAAAACTAAAAAGGATGAAAAAACTACAGAGGTAGAGGAGATTACAGTATTAGTACTCTAAGAAACCCAGAGGGTAATATAGCCAAAGAAAAGGTATTCGGACCACATTAAGTAGAATTAAATGGTTGTTTGTGGCCCTATACTCCACTAAGGAACTGGGATAATGATAATGATTGGAAAAACAGAAACACGGAGGCTCCCGGAGAACAGTACGACAAAGAGAAAGAGAGAGTGAAAGAAAGGAAGATGGACGTTTAAACTGATCCTAACCATAGAACAGTGTGTAAATCGAAGTCATGGAGTGGAAAAGTATAATAGGTATCATTTGCCTAGAGACTCTGGTGTATTCTGGTGGTATTCTTCCAAGAACCTCGTAGGGCAGTAGCAAACCTCATAGGAATATGATATATGTAGATATTGTGTTAAGGTCGAAGAACGATGGGAATGCTCTCAGTAAATCATCGAGGAGATACGGAAATCCCTAGTAGAGTAGGGGTTCTAAACCTGATGAAAGAAGAGTATGTGTAACACATCAATAAGGGCTGACCGCCCCGCGAAGTAATACCAGACGTCAGTGCCGCGGAGAGAGTGGATGAGGAATTGTGAGTGTGGTTTTGTGGATTCAGTACGGACTGAAGTACATTTTACACCTCCAGCGATGCAAAAAGTCTGTAGTCTCAACTTCAACAAACCCCTGGGAAAAAGCGATAGAAGTGAACGCGTTGTCAAGAATAATACCAAACATCGGTGGTCCTCGCCAAAGGCGGCGTATACTGACGTCAAGAGTCACAGATGCAGTTCTACTGTATCGAGTTCACTCGAGCCTGACTATATTTGGTCCATTGTGGTTCCCGTATATAAAGACATAGAGAAACGAAGAAGTTGCAGGGGAGGAGAGGAAGATCGTGAGGCAGAACGATGGATTGAGGGAAAAAGAAAGGTAGTTCCGTCATACGACGTTCTTAATTATTCTACTGAAGCAGGTATATTTCTCTATGATTCCGACTAAGGAACGAAAAGCCTGCACCCCAAGAAGGTGGGTTCTTTGCAAGTACATAGCAGGTGCTGCATGCCTCTTGTAAAAACTCTGTAGTCTTAACTTCAACAAACCCCTGAAATATTCACGAAAGAAACCGGCAGGAGTGGCAAACGCGTTGGCAAGAATGATGCCAAACATCGGTGGTCCTAGTCAAAGCCGGGGTATACTGATTGCAAGTGTCACAGATTTATTTCTAATGTCGGAAACACCTATCTGGCAAGGCAAACTAACCATACAGGCCCTAAAAAGTATGATATCCATACAAATACGTAACTTTTTAAGAGACTGCTGCTGATTTAGGACCATATCCATGAATGCAGCAGGCACCGTAGCAGGAATTGAACCGATCGACGTGGCAGCCAGAAGCCAGAGAACTCACTATTATCCAAATTGAAAGCAAAAGAAATCCAGAAGCTCTAGAGAGAAACATACATAAGTCCGAGAAATAAAATATTAAGTTTGAGTGGCGCAGACGGTTGGAGAATTTATCAAACGGACGATGGACCTTCAAAATAGTTCCACGAATTGATGTCTGGGTAAATCGTAGACATTGGGACATAAACTATAATCTTATCCAATTCCTTACTGGTCATGTGGGCAACAAAAGCTATTTGTACAGATTTGGGCACGGCAATTCCCCAAGGTTCGAACAGTGTCCAGCAGAAGACTAGACGGTTGAACACGTACCATTTACGTGTCCAATATTTATGAGACACCGCAGAAGAACTAAATAGGAGAAAGTCAGAGGTCATATCAGTAATATTTGAGGCACTCTAAAATAGGCGTAACACAGTCTGACCCTGATGAACGGCCTGTCGAAGGAGATGTGGGACTCCCACCTGTCACTAATATAGTCTCGTATACGGTCCTGACCGAAGATCGAGAATTGGCATCGATCGCAGGGGAACAGAGCGCGGACACCGAACTGTACGCATGGGCAGCAAAGGGAAGCGCGAAGTCGCCGAGCTTTTAAAATTTGAACTACCGATTACTTTGACTTTGAAAGATCGAATAACGAAATAGGGAAATATTAAAAACTTACTTCCAAACTTACTACTACAGTCTTCAACGCTAACTTTAAGAAATTTGCGTGGACAATTTTCGTGTTTTCAGATGAAGCTCATTTTCATCTCGGTGGCTATGTCAATAAGCAAAATACCGCGTGACTATTGAGAAGCCAATGCATCCTCAACGAGTCACTGTTTGGTATGAATTTTGGGCTGTCGGCATCATTTCATTGCTCGAAAAACTTATACAAATATGCATATATAATATATAGATATATATATAGATATATATATATATATATATATATATATATATATATATATATATATATAATTTAAAAACCGGTTAACCGACATGAAAACACCGGTTTCCCAGGTTTGTCGAAAACGGGGGACGGTATCGGAATTAACACCGATTTCGGTGTTGACATCCCTAGATTTATCCTTATGTTGAGGAGTCTGGAGTACTAACATCCATCATTTTAAAGCTGCTTCAGCCGCTTTAGTATTGTGCTTGTCGAATTGTGGCGCTGACATTGTCTTGATACAGGAACCCTGTGGACTAAGAGGGTTTCAAGGTTTATTTGGCCGCTCTCACTGGAGCGTCAATTAGTGTCGTTATGAAAATTTCAAACTGGAGGACGTAAACCAAGACGATACTATCGTTGAAATGGGGAGGAATTTGGATTTATCCAAATGTTAAGGATACTCCAGATTAACCTACATCATTGTAAAGCTCCTGCAGCCGCTTCATCAGATTGGTGGACCAAGGACATCAAATTTCAAGGTTTATGTGGCCGTTCTCACGGCAGCGTCAAGTAGTGCCTTAAGGCAAAGTTTTAAAGATTTGACACTAGAGGACGGTAAATTTAGATGACGGCGAGATAAGGTTCCGATGAGGGGTGTAAAAACCCGCGGTATCACAATGCAACTCTTCTGGTCTAAATTTGTCAGATTATTACTTTCTGACTGCCACCACAACCTAACCTAATCAAAAGGCTGAGGTTAAACAATATAGTCGAGGTAATGTTAAAGTCTACCGAAAACTGGTCCACAGTAAAGTGGCTCATAGGCAGCATTAACCAGGAACTCCGAGAAGCAGAAACAATAAGAAAGTCACAACAAAGTTGTTCATTAGTAATATAATTTAATGAAGAGCAGGTGCAGAGAGCGGACGTCTCCCGCGAAGTAATATATACCTATAGGCAGTTCCATGGGAAAGAGTGAATAGGGGGTGTGGCTTAGCATGAAGGCTTCGAAGCGGATCGTGCATTTTCTACAGCACGGTTAGATAGTTTGGACGATTCCACACTCCAAAGTGTCAGTAGATTATAGTCAGATGTCTTCTGTCTGTATGTTAGACTGATATATATGAAGTTTATTATACCCTCACTCTACAGAGTAGGAGTGTATATATCATTTGGGACAGAAAAAAGTGTAACGCATTGAAGGAGTGACTTAAGACCCTAAGTATGTTTGGAGTAAATCCGTTTCACGATTTTTTAAGATGTTTGATCTATGTCCGTCCGTCCATCTAACTGGCTGGCTGGTGTACACGATAACTCTCGCAAGGAATCAATTCAAATTTTGCACATGGTAATATTTTTCCCAAACTTAGTTTAAGTTCGAAGATGACCGAAATTGCCACGCCCCTTCTGTTACCCCCACACAAACGACTCATATTCCTATATTAAATTAAAACTAATGTAACTTCCACACGAATAATCGGAATCAGCTATATTTTGGCATAAACTTTGTTTACAATAAAACTGACATAACATACCTGCGGGCAGTCAAAATCATTAGCAATTTGATATTTGAAAATGTTTTTATAATCACTTTAAACCTAAAAAATATTTACGCGTTAGCCACGCCCCTTCTTGTACCTCCCACACAATTGTCTCTATCCTAGGAAATATTAAATCCTTCATAACTTCTATACTGGCGCATGGAATCACTATGACTTGATATTTGATCATGTTTTACAAATCTGGAAGCTGGGACATTGTGGCACGAACCTCCCAGTACCAGTACCAGTATTTGGACGCCACATTGGCATGATAATATAGAAAGTGGACATTCTTATTTACGAAAAATTCAGTTTTGCACAAGTGCATTATTAATAAATTAAATTCAATTGTAAATTTTAACCAAATCTTGCTCTCTATTTTTTTCGTTTTGTACCACTGCCATTTAGTGCTTAGCGCCCTTTGTGAACGTCGCCTCTTCCACCTTGCCACTAGTTTACAGTTATTGGCATCTGTAGGTACTCGTAGTTCGTAGTTTGGAGATGAAACTGTTTTGTGTGCGGTTTTTGCATTTAAATTGAAATGGGATGTTGGAATATCAAACGAACCAACGAGCGAACGAATTTTTAACTTGAGGGCACAAAACGATACCATCAGATTAACATCGGTTTTAAATTGATTGGTCGTGAAGTGCGGTGATGTTAAAAGTTCTCCATGCTGCCTGCCTCCCTCCTCCCGCCCAGCTCTGATGGCGCTGCTCCAACTGACACATCGCACAACTCACATCGCCTCCTGCAGCAACAATCTTCTTCTCCATCACCGTTTCTGGCCGGGATTCTGGTTGTGTGTGTGTGTGTTACACACAGTTTATTGTTTGCGCTCTTTGTGTTCGTTCGCCCAGTATTTAGCCGGAGATCTTTGGCTGTTACTGGAACCCTGCCGCCGCCGCCGCCATGCAGCAGTAGTTGATGGCGTGGGGGCAATTTTGAAGGCAAAGGTTGTAGGATTTGTTTTGAGTTGAAGCGATATGATGTGTACACATGATGTGTTATTTGCTATGAAAACACATAACATCAGGCCATCCAACCAGCCACCAAACCGATTTTCGGGTAATTGGTTTTTTAAATAATAAACGGTTTACTTTTATATATGTACGTTTGTATGTACGTAAATACAATATCGAGAACAAATTTGTTCACACCGATATACATCTAAGGATCAATTAGTGCCAAATGGCCATCTTTACAAAATCTCAAATGTCCTTGGGCAGTGGTGGAGCAGCACACAAGAAATTGGGTCATATTTTGATGGACGAGAAGTGTATATTTATATTCGGTTGTAATTTGATATTTATAGCAGTACGTTTTTTTACAAGAAGACAAATAACCAAAGTAAAATTACTTAGCTTATCAGGTTTATATTCAAGCAGATGGGTATGGTGATTACTTGGAAAAATAATGAGCTTGAAATATATTGAATTAAATTTAAATTGAGGAAATTTTAAATTAATATTACCTTGCACATTTTATATATTTCCACAATTTAAGTTCACAAAACATATTGACACAATTTAAATTTGGTTATTGTTAATTCACTTTTACTTGGAATAGGAAAAAATAGCTTAAATTATTTAATAAATTTCAGGAAGCCTAAATTTAGAGACATTTTAGAGAATTTTCCTCTAACCAAGTGAATTGTTAGTGAAAAAAGTCACATTTTTACTGACAAAATCAAATCAAAGATTTCTGCACTCATTTGGGGGGGATGTTGGGGTGAAAAAAGAGGTTTCTGTTTTCTAAATTTCATAACTTCTGACACAGTTAAGATATTTTGATCCGCGAAGATGCGTTTGATTTATAACAAATAGAAATGACTTTAAGTTCGGCCGGGTCGAACTTTATATACCCTCCACCATGGCATTTTCGTAGAAGTCCAGTAAGGTTACATGAATATATATATTTTTATACCCTACACCACTTCGTGGTCTAGGGTATTATAAGTTAGTTTCGCGCCAAATGTTTGTAACACCAAGAAATAATCGAGCTAGACCCACCTTTAAGTATATGGATCGGCTCAGAATCACCAGCTGAGTCGATTTAACGTTTTCCGCTCTAGAGACCACATACTGAACCCGATTTTCTTTAAACTTGGTACAACATCTTATAAACCAACTAGAAACACCTATGCAGAAATTGGGTAAGATCGGTTCAGATTTAGATATAGCCCCCATACAAATGTCGCTCCCTATTTCACTTTTCCGCTTTATAAACCACATATAGTACCAGATTTTCTTTAAATTTGGTACAACATCTTAAAATCCAAATAGAAACACCTATGCAGAATTTGGGTAAGATCGGTTCAGATTTAGATATAGCCCCCATATAGATGTCGCTCCCGATTTGACATTTTCCTCTCTACAAACCACATATTGTACCCGATTTTCTCTAAAATCTACACAACATTTTATAATCGAACTAGAAACACCAATACTGAAAGTGGGTATGAGCGGTTCTGATTTAGATATAGCCCCCATACAAATGTCGCTCCCGATTTGACTTTTTCCGCTCTAAAATCCAATGGTGAAAGTGGGTATGATCGGCCCCGCCCGACTTTAGCCTTTCCTTACTTGGTTTTTGAATTGACTTGAAGTATTATTTAGATATATATGTAGTGTAAATGAATTGGTAGTCTTGCCTAGGAAGCGTGGTTTGAAATAATAAAAATATTATATTTATTTATAAAATTATTTTTTCAATATTTGTATTTGTTTTGGTTTGGCTATATTAAAAATATATATTTTCCTGTCATAACACTGCACTTCTACGAAAATCGACATCCTCTGTGGAATGCAATCCGTGGTGGAGGGTATATAAAGTTCGGCCCGGACATACTTAACACCGTTTTTTCTTGCTTTAAATTTCACTTTCCAACAGCATTTTTGGAACAGAGGAACGATCCTACAATTCTGAAAGGGTTGGCGTGTAATTTTGCTATTTAAGCGTGAAGAGCTTTATTTACAACGCTGGTGTCTTTGTAGACCCCCACTGAACTTTTCCGGTAATTTTTTTTTTGTAGAACATTTAGTCCTTAAAAATCCTCTGTGAAAATACTTTTTTCGAAAAAGTGTCAATACTGAGAGGAGCTAGAGGGTTAAGATTCCCATCTTTCCCACATACATCACTCTCCAATTTCAATTAAATACACTTTTGGCCTGGCAGTTCAATTCATTGACTTTGAATTTGAATCAGTGCACCACGACACATGGTCCGTGTTCGTGTTCACATTTCATGTTTTCCAACCATTTAAGGGTACATGTTAGTCCATTTCCGAAGATTTATTTACTCCGCTGGAAAATAATGATCTCTCCGCGGTGTATCTGTAACTTAAGATCATTTAAGAAGAATTTGAATAACAAATTACGTTTGTTGTTGTTGGCTCAGTCAGGCAGTCAGTGGTTGTGTTGTTTTCCGTTTTGTTTGAATTCGAAAATCTTCGTTGTTCCAAGAAACTCTTGTTCGATGTACTGCTGCTCCATTTAATCCCCCACCAAATGTTCACTTGCCATAGCCACAGCCATGGCTAAAATGCCCAAATGGTGTCTCACCAGCAGCAGGCAAACAACTTAAATCGTCGATGGCACCACAACAAGTGACAAATAACATAAACACGAGAAAAGAGTTTTGTTTTGTATTTTGTTGATTTTTTATTTGGAATTGGAATCATTTGAATTTACAAATTTTACCAATGTTGAATTTAATTGGTGATTAACCACCTATGGTGGATTCGTTGACTTTGATTGCGTTTCATTTCGTTCAGCAGATGCCCGGCCAAATATCATTTTGAGGTTACTTGGCTGGCGTTGATAATGATGGTGGTGGCAGCGGCGGCGGTGGTGGTTGTCGGTGTGGCGATGATGATGATGTTGTTGCCGCTGCTACGGCTGGTGTTGTTGTCGTTCTTGTGGCTAACAATAAATTCCCTAAATATAAAACAACAACGCCGTTTGAAGGCACCAAGAAACAAGACCATGAAATATTTCGAATATAGCCGAATTTTGGATACCTTTTTAGTAGTGCTTTGAATATGTAGATATATTTCAAAGTTAAGATCAAATTTTAAAAAATTCTCACACTCTATCTTTAATTAAGAAAATTCTCGTACTAAAGAGGATGACTTTACAGAGATGTCTATCCCACAGACAGTTTATCAAAGGGTATTTTAATGATTTTGCCTTCTTTAAAACTTGTATGCCATCCACCTTGGGATGAAGTGTATATTCACTTCATCGTAGATCCCATAAAGTATATATGTACATATATTCTGGATCATAGTAAAAATCCGCATATTAGGCTTAAAATGGCCGATATCTGGCCAGTTGTGATAGAGTTTCCCTCGCAGGGACTTAAAATACCCTCTAATTATTGTAGTACTTAAGCACATTCGACAAAGATGGTTCCAATCAAACGACAACAGTTAGAAACTTGAAATTCAGCTTGCACAATAGGGCGGTTAAATTTTTTTCGCACAAAGCTTCAAGCAAAAACGTAATCTAGGGAAAATTCTAAGAACATGTCTCCAAGAAATCATGGGTCTACTTTAAATTCCCTCAGAAACCGACTTCAAATTTGAGACATACAGACGAAGATATAGTCTTCACAGAGCCAAAAGACCACATAAAATACCCTATAAATCAGAACAAAGTTTAAAAGATTTCTCTATAGTTTTTCTCCAAGAAGAGCTCCGTCTAAATTTTAGAGGGAATTCCTTTTCAATAAAATTTAGTAGATAACCCGTAAAAATAAGAAGAAACCTTATTAATATTAAGAAGGTGACTGGTAGATATTAGAAGGAAACCTTTTAAATAAAATTAAGATGATTCCTCGTAGAAATATGAAGGAATTCTTCTTAATAAAATTAAGACGGTTACTAGTAGAAATTAGAAGCAATTCTTATTAATAAAATGAAGACGGTTACTAGTAGAAATTAGAAGGCATTCTACTTAATAAAATTAAGACGGTTACTAGTAGAAATAAGAAGCAATTCCTATTAATAAAATGAAGACGGTTACTAGTAGAAATTAGAAGCAATTCTACTTATTATTTTCTTTTTAAATTATTGTTTTTATTAATTCATTCAATTGTTACAATATGTACTTATGATATTTATACATTAATTATAAGTATATAATACAATAAAAAATAAAGGTCATGTTTTCCATATTTTTTGGCTCTTATAACTTTTAAGCCATTATTTAAGAGGTAAAAATGTATGGGTGGTCCATCTAAGGAATCAAAGTTGATAACTGTGTAATTTTGTGTCTCAGAACCAACTAAATATGATTGAAATCTCTCCGAAAAATGTATACATACATGATTTTTAACTACAATACTGACATTATTTTCTTTCATTACTGTTATAGCTTTTTGAATATTTAGTATGTCTTTCCTGGAGAAATGTGGATAATTGTGAAGCTCAAGGGTAAATGCAAGAATTGAATTTTTGAAATTCGATAGACATGTAAGTTGAGACTCTTCAGGATGTTGTAAAGGTGTAGAATTTTCTTGTGAAACTGATGCTCGATTAGTTACAAGTATTATAAACTCTGATTGGGCGTCAGCAATTGTTGGTTTATTGGTTTTGGTCAGACGTTGTGGTTGAAGAACAGCATGGAGCAGCAACAAAACAAGAGCATATATAGAATCTGAAAAAATTATAAAAAAGAAATTATTTATTATTATATAAATTTTAGAAATTCTGATTTTTTTTATACCATTTGATAAATTTTTTCACCAAGTTTCGAAAGTAAAAGCTCTCGACTGGCTTGGTCTTTAACTTCTGTTGCTAAGACAGGGAGTATTTTTTTTTGAAGCTGTCCAACTTCAAAAATTGCCGGTTTCCCATACCTGGATGCATTCTATCAAAATCAATGTCAACCTATTAGAAATAAATATTTTTTAATATTCAAATAAAAACTTTTAATTATTTCTTACCAATTCATAGCCCTGAAAATCATTGTAGCGTGGCCAATCTGCCAGTAAATTCGAAAGAGAGCCCTTATATTTGCTTCTTAAACACCATGTATCCACCCAAAATTGTTTAACTTTTTCCCAAGGAGTACAGTTATTAGCCAGCCAACATTTTTTTCGAATACATCACCTAAATAAATGATATCGGATAAGTTAAATATTGTCAAAAGGACAAAGTAATACGACTGATAAGAAGCACATACCATCAAAATCATCTACATCAGATTCTTGTGTAGTAGGAAAAGTTTTGTTTTCTAATTTGATGGTGTTGGCCCAACGCGAGAACAATTTTCCGCTGGGATTCTTTTTCCCCTTTTTTCTCTCCATAAAGTAAAATTCCTAAATTAAAATAATAGATTACAATTATTTTTTTAGTTATTATTATCAAATTCAAGTACTTACTGGGGTTTCTTTAGGAAATACTTTGGAAATTTCATTCGCCCATCGCCTCATTTCGGAATATTGCATTTTACGACCAGAAGCAATATAATTATTCACAATACAATGAGTTAAAGATGTTTGATTTCTGCTATCCAAGCAGCCATTCTTTTCTTGGTATGTCAACACAAGTTGTCCTTTGACTGTTTTTTTCAACAACTCAACAAGATTGTAAGAGGTCGAATTTTTAGAAGAAGCAGATTGGCATGGAGTGCATTCTCTCGATTTAGAGATTGACACATCTTGTGACAGTTTTTCAAGCCAATTGAGAATTCTGGAGTTCACCGATAAAGTGTCTTGGTCACAAATGAATGGAATGTTTTTTTGTTTCCGACACTCCCTCAAACCTGCCTTAAATTTTTTACGCTCTCCGAAATATTTCTCATCGACTTTATCAAAAAACAAGTCAACATCTTCAATTTCGGTTTTCTCGAGCACGAAATAGGAATTAATTCCACGCTCAATTAAAGTTGATATTATTTCATTCAACAAGCCCCAAGATTTAAAAAGTTCCACTATTTCATCTTTCCTTGATTGAGAAGAAATAAAAATATCGGCTGAAAGTTCATCACACATTATAAAATGTTCAACACATCAATGTTACTGAAAAAGTTATAAAACGAAGTGGAAAAATTTGATTATAAACACTTCGACGAAATGAAAAATCTTCATATTTGCATAATTAACACTCTATAATTATAAAAACATCGCATTTCTATAATAAAAGTTATTTATAACTTAAGCGTAGAACACAAAGGCGAAGGAATTTGGAGTGCTATATAAATATACAAATGCCAAATGATATAAATGCATTCGTTTAGTACACAACAATTGTTAATAGTGAAGAAATTTTAACATTTATTTAACATCAACTCCTTCCAAGAATTACTTAGCCTCTGTGACTTTGACTTGAAAAATGCGCACAAAAAAACTGTATACTGACACAAAAGCAACTACGTGCATACATATGTATATATAAGGCGCAGGTCGTGACAAAAAAACACTTGCGCTTACCCAGAAACTTTGTCACAAGCCACCGCTGGTATATATGTATATGTACATTTGCTTAAATATGTATTAACTTTCTTTAAACTATTCACTTATGTAATTATGTTTTACAATTTCACTTTTTAACGACCAAAATTCTATTTTATGTATATTAATTTGATAAAATTCACTACCTTTTACAACACAAAATTCACAAAAAACCTCGAGGAACTAACACAAATCGAAACACTTCATTTCACAGCTCAAAGTTGAATGATCGAATGTTCTCTTCTTACTAGTTTAAAATTAAAATTGGCTGATGCAAAAATAAACTACAGTTATTTTGATGTATGTATACGCATTTTAGTAGAAGAAGAGCGAATAAGAAGTTTTCTCCTTATTGTTAGTCGATCTCCTTTTCAATAAAATTAAGATGACATTTACAAAAATAAGAAGTTTAGCATCTTAATAATAAGAAGGTGAAAATCTGTTAGAAACAAGAAGTTTTTCATCTGATTAGCACTTTTTATGCTCATATTAAGACGTAAGAAACATATTTTTAAAAGAACAAGAGCAAATGAGAAGTTATCTTCTTATATTTAGCCGATTTCCTTTTCAATGAATTTTAGATGAAATTCAAGATAAAAATGAGAAGATTTTTTAGTAAATATTTCGTCAATCTTGTCCCCTGTCGCTCTCCTTTGTCACCAAGTTTTTTTAAAAGTCGATCTCCTTATTTTTAGGTGACATTTTTGGCTCTGTGTTATACAGGGTGGGCCATTTAAAATATTACATTACAATCGGCTATAAAAAAGTACTGATTATTTTCTAAGATTTCTCATTTTATTGGAAAGGTTGAACTTTGTCATTTAATAATGGAACACAATATCATTCATATGACTACCACGACTGGCTCGACAGTACCTCGTCCAAACAACCCACTTTCAGTATATTTTCGATTGTTCCGGCTCGAATCTCCCTAATGGCACCTTCGATTTCATGTTTCGATTGTCTCTGGATGGTTCCCGTACCATTTATCCTTAATGACTCACCACAGAAAATCATCCAAAGGTCTCCGAGGCGGCCAATTGACATTGAATATTCGATTTTCAAAAACAGTGCGTAAAATATCCATGGTTGTGTTAGCTGTGCGACATGTGGCCCCGTTTTGTTGAAACCAAATGTTGTCCATGTCATTCTTATGAATTTTTGGAAACAAAAATTCATTGAGCTTTCTCACCGACTGGCTCCTTGCTCATTTTCGAAAAGAAAATGGCCCAATGATGCCGCCAGACAAAAATTCACACCAAACAGCGACTTGTTCTGGATGTATAGGCTTCTCAGCAGTCGTGTGGGTTATCTGAACCCCATATGCCACAATTTTGCTTATTGACATAGCCACCGAGATGAAAACACGATTTTTCGGTAAAATTCTTCATCTCCTGCCAAACATTCTTCAGGCTTCAGTTGTTGGACCAATTGAACTTTGTAAGCCTTCATACCGAGGTCTTTATGCAAAATTCTTCTCGAAGAAGTGCGAGAAATGTTCAGTTCCTGAGAACGATGACGAGTTGATGTTGATGGATGTTCTTGGACATTCACAGCCACAACAGCAACGCTTTCGATTGGACGTTGTCCAATAACGAATCATTTTCATGAACTCGCCTCACAAATTGACGCACAAACTGAACTGAAAGCCGTTGCGTTAAAGACTCACAACTTTGGAAGAAAGTTTTTAATATTTCCCAATTTTGTTCGAGCGCATAGCGTGCCATTAATGTTATTCTACCTTTCAAAGTCAAAATAATCGGTAGTTCAAATTTAAAATTGTAAATGACGCACCCTGTAATTTAAAGTTGATTTCCGAAGGCTAGGAATTCATCTTAGACCCATGGTTTCTTGGAGAGGTGCAAGAGTATTTTTTTATTTTTTAAATAAATTATGATGTTTCATTATTATAATTTTGAATTCAAATTAATTAATTAATTTTAAAGATCACGCTCATCTTTTGGGCTATTCTACAAAAATGTTTTATTACTATACATATCTAAATAATAAATCAATTGTATCCAAAAAGGCGGTAATCCTCAAAAAGTATGCTTATATTCATTAAATATTAAAGATTATTATGGGTATTATCATTAGTTGTTAGTGGAAAAAGTTTTCTCTTTGGACTGATTTCGTCAATTCCAAACTTCCACATAGTAAGAGGAGCAGGCACATCGTCCTTCGTTCAAGTACGAATGTCGAAAATCCATTATCTTTCGCGTTAACAGTGGAATATACACACCCAATTTTACGATTCCAACTACAGTCATTTGTTCGGGAGCAGTTTTATCCCTTTTTGTCCCTAGAAGTACGAATTTGGAGAAAGACCTTTATTTTGAACGTCTACGCCATTTGCCATGCTTTACCTAAAAGTATAAATTTCCAAAAATGTCTTTATGCTACGCGTCTATAAAATTGTTGTAAGGGAATTTTGGGAATTCGATTTGGTTACGCTATCCCCTTCCCCTTACCCCTATCTCTATACAAAACAAATTTTTATAAAATTTGCGTCCACTGCTTTAACTGCCCCAAGGACACCCCTAAGAGAGACCAATCCCAATATTTTTTCTACTACCTCATTTTCTCTGAACAAACCTACCTACTATCTTCAACCCTTAAGGTGGTTCCATACTTTTTTATATTGTTTTTACAAAATAAATTATACTTAGGGGGCTCCTATACGAATGCAAAATTTTTGTAAAATGTATGGGGACTATATCAAAATCTGAACCGATTTGCCTCAAATTAAATAGCGTTCGTCCTTGATCCACAAAACTTACTTGTGCTAATTTTTGTTAAGATTGGACTATAATTTGATTACAACAATAGATGGACAGACGGGCATTGCTAAATCGACTCAGAAAGTGATTCTAAGCCGATCTGTATAATAAACGACGGGTCTAACTCGTTTCCTTTTGGGTGTTACAAACAAATGCACAAAGATATAATACTCACGTGGAGTGTATAAAAATGTTTCTGCAGTTGCATAATCATAGGCATCTATAAATACACCGCCTCTATCTCCTTTGACCTCGATGAGCGCCCACTTACACTAGTCGCAACATCCTCATTTTTTGTCTCATGGATTTTTTCCGATCCTCACAAGATTAGATGTTCTAGCATATCAAAATCGATATGCTCCTGCAGCCATTTGGGAGGTACCAATTTTATCCCGTTTAGTCCATTTTGACCCTAAAAATACGAATATCAACAAATCGCTTTAATTTTCGAGTCTACGTAGTCAGAGCGAGCTAAACACAAATTTTAATTTTTTTGGCCTTGTTTGTTTTATCTAAAAATATAAATTTCCAAACATTTCATTATGTTCCGCGTGAACACAACCAGAGGAATGTACAAACCGAATTTTATGATTTAGCTACACCCATTTGGACGGTACTAATTTTATCCCATTTTGGCGTGAAAAATTAATGAATTTTAAAAAAATTAATGAATATGGAAAAATCTATTTTTTCGAGTCTACGCAGCCAGAGCGAGGTATACACTGATTCTCATTATTCTAGCTGCAGCCGTTTGAGTAATATGATTTACATCCCATTTTGCCCCGTTTTCCCTAAAAGTGTAAATTTCCAAAGATTCCTGTATGCTGTTTATTTTTATTTTAGCTATTTTGACTATAAAAGTATGAATATCGAAGGATTTTCATTATTCTGGCTAGTATGTATACATGGAATATCACGTTACTAAGTATATCGCTGTCCTGGTACCATTTGTATCCCTTTTTGTCCCATTCCACCCTCTAAAAGTGTGAATCACGTTATGGTTGGCTTTCAAACTATAATAGGATTTATTCTATCAAATATCGGAATGTTAAAAAAATGTGCTTAAATACTGAAGATATCATGGGTTATTGGGTGTATTTTCTGCCCTTTTTGAGAAAAAAATTACTTTTGGACCGATTTCGCTCATTTTCAATCCCAATCGATCTGCAACTATTAGTCGTATTCTTGGAAAATTTGGACGCTCTGGCTCTTTTTGTCCAGATGCTAGCGTTAGATGGTCGGACATGGCTAGATCTCCATAGAATTTTATTACGGCCAATAATAAAATATTCTTTATAGGGTCGATATTTCATGGTGCTACATACAGAATGCAAACTTAGTATACCCTCATCCTAAATAAAGAGCAATGATGTTGAAGTTCTCCAATTCACAAAAGTTTTAGTTTTATATTATACATCTATCCTCATATAAGGGCTGAGGTTAAAAACTGTTACTAGTTCTCAGAGGAAATTATTATTTTTTGTTTTAGTGTTTTCGTTTGTTTTATTTGGTCAGATAAAAATGAAAAATAAATAAAAATCAAATCAAAAGAAAATTAAAAATTTGATTTGAACTCGGATATTGTCCTGGCCCAAGACCATTTTGCATCTATATTTAATAGAATGCAAATTTATTTACAAATGGCATGGTGACATTTATTATTTGGCTGCAGACTACCACTATCATGATTTCCACCCTGTCTAAAGGTCTCATTCAGGTAGCTTCGAAGCGACCCTTCATCATCAAACCCGGCCTCTATAAGGAGATGACTTTCACAAACGAACGAGAATCACAACCCTATAACTATACCTGCATATACACATACTTACATATGCAACTCAATGAGATGCTTGTAAGATGGCATGTGTACTTTATTACTTGTTGCGTTTTTTTAAACGCAAATTCGGCAAGTGGGTTGTGATTCTCGTTCGTTTGTGAAAATCATCTCCTTATAAAGGCCGGGTTTGATGTTGAAGGGTCGCTGCGAAGTCACCTGAATGAAACCTTTAGACAGGGTGGAAATCATGATAGTGGTAGTCTGCAGCCAAATAATAAATGTCACCATGCCATTTGTAAATAAATTTGCATTCTATTAAATATAGATGCAAAATGGTCTTGGGCCAGGACAATATCCGAGTTCAAATCAAATATTGATTACAGACCAAAAAAAAATACAAACGAAAAAATTAAAAGAAAATTAAAAATTTAAAAACATAAATATGAATCCTAAGAAAATTATAAAATAATAAATGACAAATATTAGATTTGATTTGAAGTGGGATATTCCCCTGGCTCAAGACCATTTTGCATCTATATTGTATAGAATGCAAATTTATTTACAAATGACTTGGCTGCACACTACCAATTTCAAGATTTCCGACCTGTGAAAGTCTTCGTCACAAGTCTTTGCATCGACTTTACAACAACATAGACGGCCTCTTTAAGTAAATGATTCTCACAAACGAATGAGAAGCACAGCACACTTTTCGAAAAACAGTACCACCAAGTAACAGGGCATATAACAGTCAACGACTTGCATGTATGTTATTACTCTAGTTATACCCAGCATAACTTTTTATTATGTCACGCGCTTCATTTAAATGTTTTCCTTTGGTGAGCAAACATCTTCGAATCTTCCATAATCTGCCGGTGATTTTATGGAACATCTTTGGATATATTATCATTTTCGATTCAGATTACATTGGTTTTATCGTTTGGCTTATATTTAAATTTTAGATTTTGCGATATTTGAGATAATTGAGATATCTATGTGGCGTTTACACCTTTGTGGCAGTCACAAAACTTAGAAACGCGGCTTTGGACGATTTGTGGTGGCTTGCAGCAAAATACGCCCATTGTGAGCGAACAGGTGGCCCTTTGAGTTGTTCTACTTCCATAAAGTCCTTGCGTGTTACAAACGGATCAAAAGGCTGCAATGCTCGAAAATAGTTAACACATGCACCAAATGCTTTCTAACATACACAAGTCATTTACAATAGGTCTGTTTTTGTTGAAGCCGAGAAATTGTTGAAACCAACAATAAATATATGTTATTCGGCTTAAGCAAAAACAAACCCAATAAATCAAAACAATAGCGTTCCAAACAATTTTCGATGTCGTGCTTGAGACGAAAGTTGCGCGTTGCATGGGACGCTATTTAAAGATCCTTGGCACTAACTTTCGCAATGATTTTCGTTGAGGGCCGGTGCTATTCTCTCCCCCCACCTCCTGTGCGCCGCTGGATCCTCTCAGCCGTTGTGTTGCTTGAATGCATGGCTAATGCGAACTACAACTGCTATCGTATTACCAAAAGGGCGTTTGAATTTCTTAAGAATTCATGAACAGGAACAGCCACCGCTTAGTCTGTCTTTCTTCGATTCCATTCCAACGGCTGGCTGCTTGGCTGGGATGGATGGTTGATTTTTTTTTGTTTGGTTGGTTAATGAAATAAACTTAGAATAAAATTCAAATGGAAAACTTTAAGATGCGAATGCTACGAACAAATACTATTGCGGGCTGAATGCCTGGCTGGTTGAATGGCTAGCCTTCGTTTCGCTGTTTGGAAAGGACTCTGTTTCCAAGTTAGATTTTTTGCGTCTTCCGTTTCGTTTGGCTGGCAGACAGTTGCCGGGTAGACGCTGGTGTGACTGTTGTTTGCCAGTAATAAAATCATGTCATGCAACAATTGCTAAGACCTTCTGGAGTGTGGAAATGATAATTCCTTTTACTATTTAGAGTGGTGTTGCTGCTGCATCTTCGGCTGTTTGCAATTGTGTCTGTCTGTCTGCAGCAGTCGGTCGGTAGGTCGGTTTGCTGGCTGGCTGTCGGGCTGGTTGTTTGGTTGATGCTGCTGCTGCAGCTAATGATGATGATGATGTTTTTAATGGTGTAATGGTGCTTTTGCTCTGCTTTTCATTACTTTTATTTGAATGTCGAAATAAGAAGTCAACACTAAGTTGTACACAGTCCTGTGTTTGACTATCGTTGTGATGGGGTCACCTCCCATCACCCAGCAGACATAGTCGAGGGCAATAAAAGAGCAGACCACACCAATAGTAAACTGACGAAAATCACTCCACCTGGTTGTCTCTTATGGTTCGAATGATATTGTTTTTCAGTTGATCAAATATTCTTAGTTTTGTTGAAATAAATCAGCGACAAAAAGTCACATCACACAATTTTTACGGATATTCCGGATATTCTAAAGTCGGGCGGGGCCACTCCCTGCGTATGTACCTCGCTTTGATTACTAAACCCATTTATTTCATGGGAGCAATTTAATTATACAGTTACTATAATTTCATCTTTAGTCATATTTAACGAATATGGTAATTGATCTAATTATCCTACAGACAAATACAAATTATACAGTAGTAATAGAACCGACATTTCAACATTCTGGGCCTGGTCCAAAACATGGGCCTATATATTTCTCATTCACGGTAGGTATTCCTGGTTGAAAAATATCATGATCTGCAAAATTTGATGAAGATCCGATGTAAGCTGTAGATTCTAGAACTGTAATAGATCGGAATGGGCCCCATTTGGGTTATACCAAAGTATGGACATATGGGCATCACCCAAACAATTCTCATTATAATTCAATTCGGTAAAAAGTGAAATCGGGAAGGCTTTTTGCATCCTGTAAATATATGCGTTTGACAAAAAATTTTAAATCGGAAAGGACATCTGTATGAGGGTATATTGAAACATGGAACGATGAGTCCCACGTGTATGTTTATAGGTGAAATATAATATGAAAAGTATGGCCAAAATCGGTTAAACATTTGGGAGCGACATTTGTATGGGGGCTATATCTAAATCTGAACCGATCTTACCCAATTTCTGCATAGGTGTTTCTAGTTGGATTATAAGATGTTGTGCCAAATTTAAAGAAAATCTGGTGCAAGAAGTGGTTTCTAGAGCGGAAAATGTCAAATCGGAAGCGACATTTGTATGGGGGCTATATCTAGATCTGAATCGATCTTACCCAATTTCTGCATAGGTATTTCTAGTTGGATTATAAGATGTTGTACCAAATTTAAAGCAAATCGGGTACAAGATGTGGTTTCTAGAGCGGAAAATGTCAAATCGGGAGCGACATTTGTATGGGGGCTATATCTAAATCTGAACCGATCTTACCCAATTTCTGCATAGGTGTTTCTAGTTGGATTATAAGATGTTGTATCAAATTTAAAGCAAATCGGGTGCAAGAAGTGGTTTCTAGAGCGGAAAACGTCAAATCGGGAGCGACATTTGTATGGGGGCTATATCTAAATCTGAACCGATCTTACCCAATTTCTGCATAGGTGTTTCTAGTTGGATTATAAGATGTTGTATCAAATTTAAAGCAAATCGGGTACAAGATGTGGTTTCTAGAGCGGAAAATGTCAAATCGGGAGCGACATTTGTATGGGGGCTATATCTAAATCTGAACCGATCTTACCCAATTTCTGCATAGGTGTTTCTAGTTGGATTATAAGATGTTGTGCCAAATTTAAAGAAAATCGGGTGCAAGAAGTGGTTTCTAGAGCGGAAAACGTCAAATCGGGAGCGACATTTGTATGGGGGCTATATCTAAATCTGAACCGATCTTACCCAATTTCTGCATAGGTGTTTCTAGTTGGATTATAAGATGTTGTATCAAATTTAAAGCAAATCGGGTACAAGATGTGGTTTCTAGAGCGGAAAATGTCAAATCGGGAGCGACATTTGTATGGGGGCTATATCTAAATCTGAACCGATCTTACCCAATTTCTGCATAGGTGTTTCTAGTTGGATTATAAGATGTTGTGCCAAATTTAAAGAAAATCGGGTGCAAGAAGTGGTTTCTAGAGCGGAAAACGTCAAATCGGGAGCGACATTTGTATGGGGGCTATATCTAAATCTGAACCGATCTTACCCAATTTCTGCATAGGTGTTTTTAGTTGGATTATAAGATGTTGTGCCAAATTTAAAGAAAATCGGGTGCAAGATGTGGTTTCTAGAGCGGAAAATGTCAAATCGGGAGCGACATTTGTATGGGGGCTATATCTAAATCTGGAGCGATCATACCCAATTTCGGCATAGGTGTTTCTAGTTGGATTATAAGATGTTGTACCAAATTTAAAGCAAATCGGGTACAAGATGTGGTTTCTAGAGCGGAAAATGTCAAATCGGGAGCGACATTTGTATGTGGGCTATATCTAAATCTGAACCGATCTTACCCAATTTTTGCATACGTGTTTCTAGTTCAATTATAAGATGTTCTGCAAAATTTAAAGAAAATCCGGTACAATATGTCGTTTCTAGAGCAGAAAATGTCAAATCGGGAGCGACATTTGTATGGGGGCTATATCTAAATCTGGACCGATCATACCCAATTTCGGCATAGGTGTTTCTAGTTGGATTATAAGATGTTGTACCAAATTTAAAGCAAATCGGGTACAAGATGTGGTTTCTAGAGCGGAAAATGTCAAATCGGGAGCGACATTTGTATGGGGGCTATATCTAAATCTGAACCGATCTTACCCAAATTCAATACCAATGGTCCTTGGCCAGAAAAAATAACTTCTGCCAAGTTTCATGACAATCGGACAACAATTGCGAACAAGCGTGTAGAGTGCGAACAAGCTTAGATGGACAGCAGACGGACGGACGGACAGACATCGTTAAATCGACTCAGCTGTGATTCTAAGCCGATCGGTATACTTAAAGGTGGGTCTAGCTCGATTATTCCTTGGTGTTACAAACATTTGGCGCGAAACTAACTTATAATACCCTAGACCACGAAGTGGTGTAGGGTATAAAAATGGAACGATACACGCTTCAACAACTCATTGAAATTATTAAATTCATGAATGAAAATGATCCGGAATTCCATCGAAAAATCATCTTGACTGATGTGGCCCATTTCCACCTCGGTGGCTACGTCAACAAGCAAAATTGTAGCATTTGGGGCTCGGAAAACCCAAGAGTTTATGATCCGGCGGGGTCTTTGGACCTTACTTTTTCGAAAATGAGGTTGGATAAACAGTTACGGTGAATGGATTGCGATGATTAATGATTTTTTATGGTCGGAGTTGGATGGTATTGATCTGGACAATGTTCACTTTCAACAAGACGGCGCTACGTGCCACACAAGCAACGAAACCATTGCTCTTTTACGGGAAAAGTTTCCGGACCGTATTATCTGTCGAAGGGGTGATCACAATTGGCCACCTAGCTCTTGTGATTTAAGACCTAGTGACTTCTTCCTTTGGGGCCACGTGAAATATAAGGTCTACGCCAACAGCCCAGCGTCGATTCAAGACCTCAAAGATAGAATTCCTGAGGCTATCGAGGACATAGGGCAGCCACTTTGCGATTTGGTTATGGAAAATTTCATGAAAAGGATATGGTCCTGTAAGCCAGTTGACTGATGTTGTTTTTCATTATTAACGGCATTCTTTCCTCTTTTTTATGAAATAAACATCCGATCATTTATCTCAAAATATGGCATTTTTATTTGAATACCAAAATAACACCTCTTGTTGGAAAACCATTTATATGTGGTCAAACCATGCATCTTGCCGAAAAAAATCCCCCTAAAAAATCTAATAGATGCAATAGAGTCCTTTCCAGGATGATGTGTACGCGGACAATGTCGAAGTAGATGTGCAAGCTATGTATCCCACACCTTTCATATATATTCTTCGGAATGGTCTAAACAAACTGAAACTATGGTTTAGGAGTAAATCCGTCCAAAAACTGGCCCTTCAGGCCTTAACCACAATGTTTATCAGATTCCGCTGTATCATGGAGAGACCGTACCATGGCCCTCTAAACCTGCAAAGTAGCCATCGGGACCTCCGCGGCGATTCATCAGATTCTACTCTATATCTGCAGAATGGTTATCGGCTCCTGCAACATCCACCAAAAAATCGTTTATTGGATCTGCATGGCGGTGGTTCTTCAGATTCTGGAGAAGGTGAAAAAAATCTACTATCGTCTTCTATATTCTGCTGAGGATTTCTCGTCAATCCCCTTCGATGTCGCATCACTTACTGCATCTACACCGCGGCGGTTCATCAGATTCTACTCTATATCTGCAGAAAAAATCGTTTATTGCATCTGCATGGCGGTGGTTCTTCAGATTCTGAAACAAATCTACTATCGTCCTCTACATTTAGCTTAAGATTGGGGAGGCTAAAAATCGACCATAACCTTCTATGGCTGCAGAATGGCTATTGGTCCCTTTTTCCCCAGTAGAGGCCCCAGTAGGTCATATGAGGATTTCTCGTCAATCCCCTTCGATGTCGCATAGGGTGCACTACACCATACCGGTAGCTCTGCTTGACAAGAACTATAGTACACACGTCCTAGCGAGGGATGATTGTGGTGGTGGAATTCTTTATATAAATCGTTATAAAAAATTTACACAGACTTGATGGGCTACACTGCAAGGAACTGGAGGTAAGCTTGTCTCCTAGGCTACCCGAAAACTGACGAATCACAGACGGCTCCAAACTGAATGTATGTTTGTCTCGTAGGCTATCCGAAAAGTGACGATCACAGACGTGTCCAAACTTGGTGGTAGGACGTCTCCAAACTTGGTGCTAGGATGAGGCAAGGGCTACTCTGTAACAAACTGGAGGCAAGCTTGGCTCGTAGTTTACCCATTACCTGATGATCATAGACGTTTCCACAGGTTAGGCATGGTAACTACTCTGCAAGGAACTGGAGATAAGCTTGGCTTCTAGTAGCTGGTAGTCCGGCTGACATTGGATACATAGATTTAGGTAATTTAGGCTAAGAAGATCAGTATTCTCCTAATTTGGTTGTCAGGACATTGGAGCATCCCAGAGAACTATGAAGTTAATGAGATTAGGAGCGTATCTAATGACATGTAAGCTACAGTTCAGGCCGAAGGCTTTGGTATCTGCGAACAGAAGATGGGAGACCTAGGCATCTGCCGAGTCATGAGGATGGTCCGGCAGAAATATGATTTTACTTGAAATATTTCGAACCTTCGAGACAAACGATCTTTTATGAGCTGAGAGGACCAGAGAACTATGAAGTTAATGAGATTAGGAGCGAACCTAATGACATGTAAGCTGCAGTTCAGGACGAAGGCTTTGGTATCTGCGCACAGAAGATGGGGATGCCTAGGCACCCACCGAGTCATGAGAATGGTCCGGCAGAAGTATGATTTCACTTAAAATATTTCAAACCTTCGAGACAAACGATCGTTTATGAGCTGAGAGGACCAGGAGAAGGTGTAGGAGAATGTCGAACATCTTCTACATGAGGCTTTGACCACAATAAGGCTAGATTTCTTTAAAGGCGTGGACGAAATGGTCAGCGAGATAATATCTACGAAGAACATTTTGGGAGACCTAAACACATACCGATTCCAATATTTGTAGGAGCAGTGAGGAGGAGGACGAGGAGAATGTTGAGAGTGCTGAACATCTTCTTCCTCCTACTATGACAAGAAGACGGCTAGAGACACTGGATTCATAATTCTTTGAATGCGTAGGCAACTTTGTCAGTAATTCGTCAGCAAGCAAATGTCTCGTGATTAGCTTGTAGAAGCACGGAGACCTCTCATAATCTATCTGCTTTATTTCTGACTTCCTTCACAACCTCATATTGTCGTAGTTAACCCTTTCGTGCTTCCTCATGAAATGATACAACCAATAATGTGATCCATCATCCCAGAATATGATTTATACCCAAAATTTAGATTTCTTTTCAACTACTCCAGAGCTTAATACTTGGCAAAGTCTTCGGGCAAAATACGATAAGTTAAGTTCGCTGACAGATCGACAGGGCAGTCGTCAGCAATGCTTAATCTGCAACAGCATCGTACAGGATCAATGATAGAATGCGGACCCGTAATAACTGTCAGGGTTGTCATCTGAAGTGTCAGACTTTTTATAAAGACATAGCTGTTGGATCCCTTTTTTGGAAACTATTTGAAAAAAAGAAAAATTAAGTAACCACTTAGGTTAGGTTGAAAGGGTTGTCCGCTGGTAGCGAGTTTCACTCGGAAACCTATAGACGACCATTGTGGTACCCATAAAGTTTAGAGGAAGAGAAAAGAGAGGAGAATATAATGAAAATTATGTAAAGAGGTATTGTTGGTAGAAGAGCTAGATCTAATATGATGTATACTCTTACTTCATCGATCGCTTCTATCTGAAAAGCGTTTTGTTTTGTAGATGAAGTTGAGCAGATCGCGTAGAGGAACGTTTTCTAGGCCCGTCAGATCAGCGAAGAACATACTAGGAAGGATAGTTTGCGTTATTGCAGTCCAATGCAAGTGCATAACAAGTTGCTCCACCGATTCTTCTTCATTCTCGTCTGAGCAGCTCCTAGAGTACTCTTAAGTAACCACTTAAGTTCAATTGAAAGATCTTGTACTTGAACCAAGGCTACCAGTGCTTAATAGCTAATAGTACTGCTCGTCAAATGCTCTCAACTGTCCATCTCCTCAGTCTTCACAGACATTGTGAATGTGGCATGTACCGAGTACGTCCGTCTGTCTGTGTCATTGAATTTTCTTAAATTTTCCGTGTTTTTTTCTTCTTGGTGTGGCTTTTTGATATTGTTCTGGTGAAATGAATGCCATGCCATGCCACGCCATGTATGCTACATATGCCAGTGTGGTTGCTGCTGCCGCTGCATGTCGTGCCTTCTCTGCTCGCGCCTTTTCGTCTTCCCAGCAGCCAGATGCATTTTGGGGTGGCATAGCATCCGCAGCAACCTGTTATACCTACAAACAAACACTCTGCACTCTGTACTCTGCGTGTTCTTCGTTAGAAAATGATAAATTGCCGAGATTGTTGCATTGGTGAACAAGCAACGAACGAACGAGCGAACGAATGAAAAAGATTTATTCGAACATGCTGCTGCTGTTGCCTATTTTTCTTCTTGTTCTTCCTCTGCCATATCACACTTTCGTAGTCCCATCATTCCATATATTAACCACGGTGTACTTTCTAGAGTAGAAAACAAAAGACCTTAAACGATGACGACATGGACGGGAAGAAGTTCCTAAAGCTAAAGAACATTGTCTATGGCCTGTCAGGCTGCCAGCCAGCCAACCAGTCAGGCCGCCATCCATCCATTGTTATTGGGTGCTGGGAGTGTGCGGTGTTTGGAGGGGCTCCACTCCACCACTATCGTACTTGAAATGGCGCGAACGTAAACTATTAAACGTTGGAAATTAATTTGAAAAAGTCAAAATGTTCTTTGGATGAATTACTTTTTCGTTGTTGTGGTCTTTGCTGCCTTTCACTGGACCCATTAATTACGGGCGCCGCAGCAGGGATTGCAATGAATGTGAAAACACACAATAGTTTCGATTGGGAAACTGCACCAGAAATTTATGGGAAAGTTTTGTGAAAATCACAAATAAAAAGGAGCGCAGTGCAACTTGAAGCTTTTGCTGGTTGGATGCAAGATGCAAGTGCAAATGTTTCAAATGAGGGAAATAGTGAAACTTTTCCAATGAGGGAAAGGAAAATCGTGGACAAAGTGATTGTTTGGATAAGGATCGCGGAATTAGATGAGCGTATCATTCAATCAGAGGGAAACGATTAAAAATTCTACGCTCAAGACACACTTAACCAGCGACCAGTCTTCACCTCTACTTGAAGAGTTTTATTAGACAAGGATCAAGAAATGATTAGCTGAGCATATCGTTCGCCAGTAAACATCTGAGTATTCTCAAAGAACTGCTTACGAAATGCCACGATCAAGACAGTCTGCGATCAGTCTTATCTTCTTGTGGAAGAGTTTAATTGGGAAAAGTTCAAGGAATGATCAGCTGAGCATATCGTTCTGCAGTAAAAATCAGAGTGCATTCAGAGAGTTGTATAAGAAATAGTACGATCAAGACAATCGAATGTAAGTCTTTATCTCTGGCCAAAGTCTTGAATGATAAAATGATCATGCACAAATCGTTGCAGACGAATGTTGGGAGCCTATAGTTCATCGGGACCAGAGCTCTTATCAACACAAAATCGAAGAAGCGTATCACGAGTGGAGACAGATCATTGGCCACTCGAAACCATGTGCGATGAAGCTATAATCAAACGATAGCTATAATCCTGCGACAACGAAGAAGAAGATGAGACAGCCGAGTACTTCTTATGTGACTGTCTATTTTTAATAAACCAAACAGGATTCTGGGAAAACAATTACTGCGCGACATTGGTGTGATATCAGAAATGTATGCTAGAGATCTAATCAAGTACCTCGATCATTAAGGCTGGATATTACAGAATTTTTCGAATTGCGTGGTCCATTCAAAATGTTGAAAGTACTACTTCATGCTCCGATGATGGATAGTGGCCATTTAAGCCATCTAACCATAGTGAATAAATCTACTCGAAAAGTTCATAGAGAAATATTTATTATTTCCACGATCAAGATTCTCTTCTGGTTTAAGTTGACGATCACCATCACCGCAGACTCATGCAGTGCCTTAAGGCACTGTTTTGATTGGTCTTTTTCTCTAGACTTCCGAAACTTATCAACACTTTTTAGTTCTATTCAGCCAAAGTTGAAAAACGATCCAAATATATTGATGTTTTACTACTGTGACTTTTGTATAACAAAGCCTGAGGTGGGGGGGGTACCTTTTTTGGTTAAATTCATTTCATCTAACGTTCCTTTCACATGACACCAAAAACTTAAATATTGGATAGATGGTTTGTCTGTAACTCAATTGGGAGTCTTTATTTTTTCACTTTCTGTTTTTTCTTGTGTTCGGCAGAAATAATCTACTTTGAGCGGCTCTATAAATTCCGATTTGAATCGGTTTTCGGATCGGATTTTTGATCGATAACAATTTCTTAATCAATTGCTATTATTTATACAGTTTTACCAAAAGCTTTCATCAAATATTTCACTTTTTGTCAGTGATTCCGGGCAGTAACCCACAGTGAGTCGCCAGTTTATATTGATGGGGTGGATCATAAACGATATTATTTTTGTAGCAAAATAATTTTATATTTATATATTTTAATTTTATATTTTTATATTGATTTATATTATATTTATATTTATTCTTTTGCTAACGACAGCAATCTGCTTCACTCATATTCTTTCGATGGGCGAACTTGTTTTTCTGGGGTGAAATATGGTGATATTCTTTCAATGGTGATCTGTCAAGTGCCTTGGATTTTTGAAGTGGTGCAATAAACCTTTCACTTAACATCCGACCGAAGGTGGAATATAACATTCACAACCGGCCAAGGTTCTCTAAAATCATCCTTGGATTTGATTTATCGTGTCCAGAGAAGAGCGATGATGTTCACTGGAGATGATTGGATAACCAGTTCACTCAATGTAACAACATTCAACTGCCACCCTGTATTTCTTTAGAGTCCTAAGTAGAGAACACTCTAAGGGAATTTTTGAACATGAACAAGTAAGAAGTCGTTAAGTTCGGCCGGGTCGAATCTTATATACTCTCCACCACGGAGTGTATTCCACAGTATTACCAGCAGATTAAAGGATGTTGACTTTACATAGAAGCACAGTACCATATTACGAAAATTGTGATATTTTTATGCACATTTACTATAATTGTTTACTATTTCAAACTATAATGTATACTTATGCGCACTGTTTCAAATCGACTACTATATATAAATAAAATGCTGAAATTGTGAAAGTGAACATGCTTAAATATTAGGCGATTGTCAGTCGCTATTAGTAAGAAGCATTTTCAGATACAGACAAAGTGATAAGAAAAGAATAAATTTTAAAGATATCCCCATTCTCCCAAATGTACAAATTTGGAAAAAAAAAACATTTTTCGAGTCTTCATAGTCAGAATGTATACACCGAATTTCATGATTTCAACTTCAGCGGTTACATTTTTATCCCTCTTTTTTAATTATATCCCTTAAAAGTACGAATTTCGAAAAATCCCTCTATTTTACGTGTCTATGTCAATTAGGGATGTACACACCGAATTTCATGATTCTAGCTGTTGTCGTATCATTGGTACCATATTTTATCCCTTTTTGTCCCATTTCGCCCGCTTAAACTTTTAACTTTTTTGTGGTGCTTCCAAGCTACTAGAGGAATGTCCGCAACAAAGTTTAACTGTATGAAAATCAGAAATTTAATTAATAAGTCAAGGCTACCAATATTTGTATACTATGTATATATAATGGAAATAATACTTCAATTCATAAAGTAAATATAAGGCAGCAATCATAAATACCCTAAATATTGGGGGATAGAGAGTGTATTTTCAGCTACAGTCGTTTGGTTGGTTGTATTTCCATTTTAATTTCAAAAGTATAAATTTTGAAAATACCTTATCTCTCACGTACGCAGTATAAGACAACTTCATGATTCTACCATTTTTTGTCGTAAAAGTTGGTACCATTTTTATCCCCTTTTTCCAATTTTGCCCCCTCAAGACTACGACTATCTAAAATCTCTTTATTTTACGTATCTACACAATTAGAGGGATATACACACCGAATTTCATCATTCTAGCTGTATTCGTTTAGTTGGTACTATTTTTATCACCTGTAGCCATTGTATCCCTTGATAGTACGAATTTGGAAAAAAACGTTTTATTTTTCGTGTCTACGCAGTCAGAGGAATGTATACTCCGAATTTCATGATTCTATCTGCGGTCCTTTGGTAGGTACTATTTTTATCCCCTTTTTCCATTTGAACCCCAAAAAGTAAGAATTTTGGAAAGTTCTTTTATTTTATGTGTCTACGCAATCAGAGAAATGTATACATTGAATTTCATTATTCTAGGTGCAGCCGTTAAGTTGGTACTATTTTTATCCCTCTAACCCCATTTAACCCCTTATAAGTACACGTCAAATTTCGTGTTTCTATCTGTTGTCGTTTGATAGGTACTATTTTTATCCCTTTTCGTCCCATTTCGCCCCCTACAAATAAAAATCATTCTATGGTGCCCTTTTATGCTATAAAGGGAATGTGAATTGCAAATATCAAGTAAATACAAGCTAATATGTTCAAAAAACATGCGGAACTAATCTAAATATTAGGGGTATTTTCAGTCCTTGTGAAGGAAACATTTTTCCCTCTGGGCCGATTTCGCCCACTTTCAATGCCAACCGATCTACAAACATAAGACACATTTAGGAAAAATTTGAACCTCCTAGCTCATTTCGTTCGTGCTTTCAACAGATAGACAGACGGACATGGCTATATCATCTTAGAATTTTACCACGACCCAGAATATATATACTTTATGGGGTCTCTGATGAATATTTCAAGGTGTTACAAACGGAATGACAAAGTGAATATACCCCCATCCTGGAGGTGTAGGGTATAAAAATAATCGATATCAGTACTATTATTTAAAATGTATATAATATAAGATATACATGGCATTGCATGGAAATAACGAGATTTGTTTTCCAAATTGTATGTATTTCCATCAGTTTGTAATCGTCTCTTCGAATCAAGGCTAGGTTATGTTGAAAGACGTCACACGGAATATTTCTCGCTAAGAATTTTGAAGAGCCTGCACCAAGCTGGCTAGACGATACTCTTGCAGTCTTCTGTAATAACTTAGAAGGTACTGCGCTGATTCATCCTCTTCTCCATCTAACCAATTTTTACAGAAGTTCTCAAATGGAAGTCAATGGAAGACCTATCGTGCAGTGCCCGCTGTTGACACCTGTAAGAATAGCCCATCTATGATCAATGAAGCAGTTCATAGTACAGCGTGACGTGTTGGATGTTTATTACGAGGCCTTTAGAGCTGACCGACTGTCAACATAGATTTTCATTTCGGTGGAGGTATATCATGTAAAGAAATAATAATGGCATAAATCTCTGCGTGAAAGACCGTGGATGTCTGGTAGAAATTCCGAGATTCAAGTACTCGGAGTACAAACCCCATCCTGTGCCAGTATCCATTTTTGAGCTATACCTGAAGATTGAGATTTCATCGGCATCTGAATCAAAATTTTAAAGCTGTTATCCTGAGTTGTCTCCGGTGCCTGGAGGTCAGGACTGAGTCATTTATATGATTCAGTCACATCGCATCCAGTGCCAATTAAGGTGTAGATCCCAGGGCACCCGTTATAGCAACACATGTTAGTCTCTGCACCTTGGCCAGGTATGACAGATGTTTTTCTACAGCTTCACACCAGAACACCGATCCGCACGTCATTATTGGTCTTACTATCGATGTGTACATCCAGTGGATTATTTTGGTTTCATCCAACCCCATTTTCGTTCGAACATCTTCTTTACCCTTCCCTCCACATACCACTTCCAGGACAGCTTGATTCTAGTGTGATGTCTAAGTATTTCGTCTCTTTCAATAGTTACGGAACAATTTGGATCAAGCTTCAGAATACTAACCGGAAGCGAGAAAATTTCTCCAAAATAGGTAAAATAGGTGAGGGATCGTTTGTAAGAGGTAAGACAATGTCTATCGATCGAAATCATGAACTAGAGGACCATAGCGGATTTATTGGTAAGATAGTGTAATTTTACCCCAAAAAGTAATTCAGAAAATGAGAGGAAACATAATTTCAGGCATTCAGGCTGGAAAAGTTCCAATCAACCTTTCTTTCAATTTAATAAACATTTATTAGTCATTATATTATTAATTCCTTTTAAATTTTGCATTCATAATAGACTTTCCGTATATTTACATGAAATTGTTTCCGTTAAAAGTCCTTTAAATATTTTTCCTTATTTTTTTGATATCAATGTTTTTTTGAATTCAATGTTCCTTTCAATTTGAAAATTTCCATTATAGCAGATAATTCAATCATTTATAGCTGTTTTAACTTGTCCATCAAATGAGTTTAGCATATTTGTAGTTTTTAGCCAAACGCCACCACCACCACCAACAACATCACACCATACCAAACAAAAAACCAAATCATGTTATTGAATATCATTTCCATATTTATGTAAAGTTTTGCAAAAATAACGTCCATATATTGTTTGAGAGGAGAGAGAGAGAAAAAAAAAAGTGAATTGTTAGTGAACATCACTCAGCGCGAATTTGCCACAGCGGTACAATGTGGAAAGGAGGTCTAATTAGTTCGAGATGATGCATTTGACAAGGGGATAACTAAGATAATATGGAGGGACATTAGTTTTTACATCCTCAATGAAAGGGAATTTTTTAACTTTGGCGATATAGACATGTCCACCGTCCTTCCTTTTCTTTGTATATCGATCTGTCCATGTGCCCATCTTTGGATCAATCAGCATTTCACTTCATCTGTCGCTTCGTCTATCTGTACTTCCTTCTGCCTATCTATGTGGCCGCCCGAATATCTGTCCGTATATCTAAACGACTGCTTGTTTGTCCTCCATGTGGCCTCCTCCATTCATACGTCCGTTAAATACGTTCGTCTATCTGTTTACCTTTTCATCTGTCTTTCTATATATCTTTCCGGCTGCCTGTATATATATTCATCAATCTACCGGTCCGTTTATTTGCTGTCCTCCATTTGAACATCCATCCATTCCACACGCTAACATCTGTCGCCTCTTCTATCAGTCCGTCCTTCTGCCTATATATTCGGCCGTCCGTATATCTGTCCATCAATCTCACTGTCCGTCTATCTGATCGACCGCTTATTTGTCCTCCATATATGCCTTCCTCCGTTCGTTAAATACGTTCAACTATCATCTTTCCGTCTGTCCTTCAATATATCGGTCCGCCTATCCGTTCGCCTGCCTGAATATATATCCATCAATCTACCGGTCCGTCTATTACTCGTCGATCTGTCCACCTGTCTGTCCTCCATCTGAACATCCATCCATTCCACATCTAAGTAAGTTGCTGGATGAATATCTCCAGCTTTTAATTTGACACTGACTCGAAACTCCAAAAATCACCCTATTTAAGCTCGTGTAGCGAAGAATCCTCCAAAAAAACATATGACTAAAATCTAATAGAGTACCTCCTGTGATCGTCCTTGCCGTCTTACTCCAATTTAACTGGTCGTAATTAAAATACACCATTGAGGAGGGAACTTTCAAATGAATCGCTCTAAAACTTGCCGCACTATACAATTGTGATTTTCTATGTATGTGTGTGTGTTCGTATTTTTGCTCAGGAATAGAAATCATGCCTCACTCACTCACATAAAAGTAAATTTATATGCAACCAGAAATTGGAAGAGGAGGAGCCGCCGCCGCTGCTGCTGGCACTCATCGTTAGTGTGAGCACAGAAAAGGACATGGACGCCGAACGATAGTTATTCGCGGTACAACTGATGTTGTTCGTTGGCGTGTTAGTGTTTTGTGGCGCTCCTCGATGATTTTCATTACGGTTTTAAAAATGCAAAATTTTCCAATTGAATTTGTGGCTGGGAATGTGTGAGTGCGTGCTTTTCCCGAGTACAGGACATTGGCTCCAAACAATGATATATGTGATAATGGAACAGTTGCACTTAATACATTGACTGAGTCTTTGGAATCAACCAACGGTTTAAACAAAAACGATGAGGGTTTGGAAGGCAGCCTTAGGAATTTCATTCATAATTATTCTCGAGGGCTCCGATAGAGCCAGCACTTCTGAACTTAATACCATTTTTACGTCTTTATAGTAAGATGAGTTAACTCCTCGAATTCGCAGATTGCACCTCTTCTTTGTTAGCAAATCGCTTACCTCCGAGCTATTTTTTGTAATTTGAAGAGTATGACTATGCTTCTATTGGATCTGCGATTATCTTTATGAAACACAATCCTTTTTATGCCAATTTACAAAAAATTCGATTTTTTTTAATTCCTACGATAGCTAGCTCGCGCACTCTTAGTCGTCGGTCATCCGATACAATTTGGCATAGTCAACTTAATTGTTTAGTCATCTAAACAGCTGACACATCTCATAAAAGCAAACTCCCCACTATCTCCGTAGACCGTTTTTACGAAGCAAGGTCAAGGAGAAGTTGGGATCGAAGTTCCTGATCGAAATTGCAACGTTAACTACAGCATTCAACAGACGGAAATATATGTAATCTAACTAGCTGCAGATTGATATTAGATTCAGCTGATGAACTAGAAGGATATCTGCATTTTCACTGACCTCTCCAGAGGTGTAGACAAAGTTAGCAAATCGATTCATGGATAAATGAAAAATCTCAATGAACTTGCGATTAGTTCTAGATTACAACTCCTCCCAGCGGCTATAAATTCCCCATAGCTAGAGAAATGGAAAGGTCGCCAATACACTCACTGATTCCAAAAGTTTCATAGATTCAAAATTCACCGAAATCATGGATGACAGACGGAGGTGCCCGCACTACATTATGATATGACCCTTAAATGACACAAGAAGATCCAGGGCAGCCCTACCAGGATATGACAAATTGTGCTACAACGCAAAAAGAATGGCGCTGCCTCAATTAAGACGAGGAACAAAGCTCTCTACATATGAAATTTCAATATCCGTTCATCACAACATTGGCAATACCTATTTCCTGTCAGATTTTACATGATCGCCCAAACGAAACTATTAGACGTAGACATTGAGGACACGAACATTTTCGCGACCAATTTCGTATGGCGTTTGAGGTGTTGTACAGGGTGTTACAAGATAATTTCCTTATTGCCTCATTGGAAACGTTTTCGAGAAGTACTTCAGATACGAAATTCACCGGGCAGCCGCATGTTTTCGAGCAGAACCCATTGGACATTAAAGCGCCTTGAGGTACCAATTTGAAAAAGCGATTACCAATTTGAAAAATCGATTACCGAACTGGAACAGGGCCCAATGGGGCTACACTGAAGCAATTTCGGAGTGAAAACTACACATCCACGGTTCCACACCGCGATCTTCGGTGAATACAAAGGTGTTTGGCAACGGGCTTACTTGCTGAATAAAACAATCATTGGGATCGCTTGAGAAGTGCTTCACATGCGTTCATACGAGAAGTGCAGTCATTCGGGAAAGTTCCTGAACAATCGCCCACATGTATGGATGGAGCTTCATAAAGAATTCTCCTCAATATACGATTTCAAATTCCCAGAGCAGCCGCATTTTTTCGAGCAGAACGCTGAGGGTATTGAAGAATTGAAGCTCTCAATGCGTTTGAGGTGTTGTAGAGGGTCTGACAAGTAAATTTCCTTGAAACTTGAAACTGTCTCATTGGGAATGTTTTCGAGAAATATTTCACACACGTTCGTGATTCGAAATTACAGGGCAGTCGCATGTTTTCGGCCCGAACGCTTTGGGTATTAAAGCTCTCTATGTCTTAATGTTGGCTGGTGATCTGATGGGCCGATGATTCTAACGCTATGTCTTGTTCACCTCCTGGTTTGCCTGTATATAGCGACCCAAGAAGCAATAAATTTCCGAACCGGAGCAAGGTCCAGGTTTGTTGCCATAAACGCCTAGGTGGAAATGGACTTCATCGCGGAATAAAAAGTTATCGAGGAGTGCTTCATATGCTTTCAGAGGAGAATTGAAGTCACATGGGCGAAGTCGCTGGACAATCGCCAACATATGTGAATGAAAGTGAAGGTCGTAATGAACAATTATCCTCACTGAACTATTCAAAATTCCCAGGAACGCTGATACTCTCACTGCCTCAATGTTTCTCGATGATCTCATGAGCCGACGGACTTTGCAGTACTCCCGGTTTCTCTGAATGTAGCGATCCTAGGAACAATCGAATACCGGTTCGGAACAGGGCCCAACGGGGCTACATTGAAGCTAGTTCGGAGAGCGAGCTTGGTTCCAATCTCGGAGTCGCCGTTTGTAAAAAATGCCTTGAAGCTCTCACTGCCTCAATGCTCGCTGGTGATCTGACGGGACGAAGACTTTTTGGCTTGTCGTACTCCTGGTTTGCCTGTTTATAGAGACCCAAGAAACAATCGATTTCCGATCCTGAACAGGCCCCAACGGGGCTACAATGAAGTGTGTTCGGAGAGCGCGCTCGGTTGGAATAGCCGTTTGAAAAATACGGCTCCACGGAGAAGGCTCATTGCTCGTTACTCCAGCACATGATCACGGCCGAAATGTGTGACCGAGTCATCGAAAATTGTGGCCACCGAATCGACTGCTGCCGACGTGCCCGCGTTTGCCATATATGAACGAAGTCGAGTTAAATTCATAAATGTTCAAACTATTTCCAATAGTTTGTGTTTTATTAAAAAAAAAAGTTGTCAAGGCCTTATTGGAAATCCCTTTATAAGTCGTTCACCATTGAGGAATTGGAAGCCAAATTCGTCAAGTAGCACTGGATATGCTCGAATGCGCTGTCAAACCTTGGAACTCGAATGCCTTTGCAACCTCCGAATGGGCAATGACAGCCTCAGTTACGGTCAACATTTAAAAGAAGTAATCTTTAAAAAAATCGACTAAAGAACATTCCATTACACCAACCTAAGTTGGTGAATTGAAATTGAAGAAAGTCGTCGTCTGTAATTGGAGAACGATAAGAACGATAAGTAAATAAAGACATATTTAGGGCGATACTGAAGAAAGCCAAGAATATTTGGAGAAAGTACACGTCAGTAGCTGGAGACGACATCATTTTTATAGAGACTCACCTCAGATTGATGCGATGGAATTGAAGAAGTAATTACAGAACGATATCATTAGATGAAGATGGAGGATGCCAAGAGCAGTGGGAAAGAAACGAGAGAACGAAATCAGTAGTTAGAGATGTATGTAGAGCGATGCTGGAGGAAGCCAAAACCCAGCAAGTATCTTCAAAATCACCTGAGCTACTTGAGGCATTACTCTCCTACTTTTGAGTTAAAATATGTTATCAAAAATTTAATTTTCTGCACATTTCTATCATGGGAAATACAGCTAAATCACCACTGTGCACTGTTGAATTATTGAAATATGTTTGGATGCATATTTCCAAAAAGATAAAACGCCAACGACCGAAAATGCTCTGTCCAGCATCCTGTACTCCTTCGCACATCCATCAATGCACTAATTCTGCAACGCCCGCCAAAAGGAATCAAATGTAAATGACGAAAAAAAAATCGAGAACTTTTACATTAAAAGCAGACCCACAGTTGCAAAAGATACAGAGATGGATGGATGTATGGATTGAATGCTGGCCATGGAATAGATGAACAACTCTAGCGAACTGTATGAATGAATTGTTGTTTGCGATGTTGGTATAGTTTTCGGACATAAACATAGATGGATGTAGTAAATATGGATAGTTAGAATGAGACTGTATGGCAGAGCTTCTTGTTTGCGGACTGAATGTTTGTTGGTAGTCCTTTTGCCCAATTTGTGATGAGTGTCGGCGACGGAGGAGGGCCGTGAAGTGGCCAAATCCATAAATGACGATAATGCATCATTGAATTCCCTTTTAAATGCATTTTCATTATAATGATCAACATCATCATAATGAACTTTAGTTAAGCACCACCAGCACCGCCACCACCATTAGTGCTGATGCCATGCCAATACCAGGGAGGAATGTCATGGCGGCCACTGCCGCAATTTGTGGCAGCAAATGCATTTAGCATTTACACTTAGCTAAATGGTATAGAAAGCTGTAATTTTGTGAAATGCATTTGCCTCATGCGCCTTCATACTTTTCGCTGCGACTGTATGTTCCCTCCGAGTATGCTCGAGATTGTGTCTAATTGGCATTTGCATAAAACATTCCTCGATTCATTTGAGTGACATGATAAATTCGAATGTCTAAAATAATGCCATTCATAGATTTTGATATGCTGTTCAATAGGTTTATGGGAATATTTTGCATAATTGATGCTTAAGGGACTGGGGAATTTAAAAACAAAATATATTCTATTTTCCAAATAGAAAGTGCTTTAGATTGGATCACTTGAGTGATATCAGGGGAAGGGGGAGATGTTAGGTCATCTGGCATGCTGTATTGAAATGCCTTTCCATGTATCCAGGCAATCGAAAGCTTTTAAACTGTTCAAAGTTGATGAATTTCAGTAAATTTCTCTGTTTGAACTTCCCACTTCATATGACACAATTAAATCTGTTCATCTACTTCGTGATGCATCGTCATCTCCTGGCGATGGCACTTCCTATCTCACCTGTTGTTGTAGGCCTCTTTATGCTCTGCATCCTGAAAGAAACATCAACGAGCCCAAGCCAATACATCCCATTTTATCATATCGTGCAATGCGCACGTTACCCCTCCTCAAGAAAAAATCAATCATTAAGAAATGCATCGTTATATCGTAAAAAATGTTTCTTTTCAATTAAATTAAATTCGCCTGCCTGCGTGTGTGTCCAGTCAAGTTAACAAATAACCGCTGAAATAAGTGTTCTTACGCACTGCAATTATCCGTGAATCACCAGAATCTGGTGAAGATAATCAATTTATATTGTTCCACTTTGGAGGAGATGAAGCTGCACAGTGGCTCTTAAGAAGCAAAGAATAAAACTGGTAATAATTGAAGATCGCCAAAAATAATTGCATAAAATGAAATTTATGGAAGGAAAGTTATACTGTGCAACTCAATAATCTGAAGCCATGATATGTGCAACTGACTCACTTAGATTAGATTTGTGATATCACGGTCGTTATTCCTCTTCTTCCAACTTTATGGACTTTAGGGAATAATTTTACAACTGGGTGCGAGTAAGATACATATCAATGCCTTTTTCGAATTATTGGAAAGGCAATTCTGTTTGACATGTGCAATCATTCAAATGCCGCCTGGGTCTTAAATGGAATGGCGCCCAACCGATAGGGGACCAATCTTCGCTCACTCTGAAATTTGAGCGATACCACGAATGATGTGCTTTGAGTTATAAATCCAGTCTTTTTACGCTTTCCAGTTAGCCGATTTTCGCCAGACGAAAATATTTTACAGGAAACGCCTAAGAAAAATTACTGACGTGTTCAAATCGCACAATATCGGTCCCGAGTTTATTTCATCCATTTATTACTACAAAATATTGATTATCAGCGATTGGTAGACCTCTCCGTATCGCCTCAAATCCAGATATAGAAATAAAAACCAAAATAGAACCTCGAAAAATACAATCAAAATTGTTTTCATGTCTTCTCAGATCGATGATGTCCAGTGTTTGGATATCGAAATACTAAAAAAAATCGCGTTATCCGCTTTTAACGATATTTGTATCATCTGAAAGGTATTGCTTGGTACCAATTTCATCCCAAATATCGAAAGACAGACAACAAACAGTCGGAAAAATAAACAAGTAAGGAAAGGGTAAAGTCGGGCGGGCCGACTATATGATAGACTTCACTTTCTATCCGAATATAATTCAACTCGGTAGAAAAGTGAAAATGGGAAGAATTTTTGTACGTTTCCTAATCATAGGCTAATATTAACTGGTCCAATTTGTCAAATCGCAAATATTAATATCGGTGCTATATCAAAACAATGAATATAGTGACTAACTTTCACAATAAGTTCATCCAGTTCAAATATAACGTGTTAAGCTCATTTTGTGAAAATTCGTGCTTTCTGGAGCGGAAAAAAATTATCCGAAATTTGTATGGGAAAATTTTGGGGCGAAATTTGTATGATAGCTATATGTAAATCTGAACCAATGACCCATTTTCAAGATTTGATGAGGATCTGTTAAAATATGTGGCTTCTAGAGCAGAAAAAGTCAAATCGGAAGCAAAATTTTAATGGGAGCTATATATACATCTGAACCGATCAGACTTATTTTCACCATAGGTGTTCCTAGTTTAAGTATAAGATGTGTTGCCAATTTTGAAGACAATCTGATACAATTTGTGGTTTCTAGAGCGGAAAAAATCAAATCGGGAACGAAATTTTTGTGGGAGCTATATATAAATCTGAACCGATCCAACACATTTTTACCACAGGTGTTCCTAGTTTAAATATAAGACGTTTTGCCAAATCTGTGGTTTATAGAGCGGAAAAAGTCAAATCGGGAGCAACATTTGTATGGGGGCTATATCTAAATCTGAACCGATCTTACCCACTTTCTGCATAGTTGTTTCTAGTCGGATTATAAGATGTTGTGCCAAATTTAAAGAAAACCGGGTGCTATATGTGTTTCTAGAGCGGAAAAAGTCAAATCGGGAGCGAATTTTGTATGGGGACAATATCTAAATCTTAACTGATTTGCCTCAAACTAAATAGCGTTCGTCCTTGATCCACAAAACTTACTTGTGCCAATTTTTGTGAAGATCGGACTATAATTGCGACCTGTAATTTGATTACAATAATAGATGGACAGACGGACATTGCTAAATCGACTCAGAAAGTGATTCTAAGCCGATGTGTATACCACTTCGTGGTCTAGGGTATTATAAGTTAGTTTCGCGCCAAATGTTTGTAACACCAAGAAATAATCGAGCTAGACCCACGTTTAAGTATACCGATCGGCTTAGAATCACCAGCTGAGTCGATTTAACGATGTCTGTCTGTCCGTCCGTCCGTCCGTCTGCTGACCATCTAAGCTTGTTCGCACTCTACAGGTCGCAACTGTTGTCCGATTGTCATGAAAATTGGCAGAAGTTATTTTTTCTGGCCAAGGACCATCGGTATTGAATTTGGAAATCGGTTCAGATTTAGATATAGCCCCCATACAAATGTCGCTCCCGATTTGACTTTTTACGCTCTAGAAACCACATCTTGTACCCGTTTTCCTTTAAAATTGGCACAACATCTTATAAGCCAACTAAAAAACCTATGGTGAAAGTGGTTAAGATCGGTTCAGATTTAGATATAGCCCTCATATACTTCAACTAAGAAGACATATTATGAAAGTCAAATATATGGGTCCATATTTTTGTATAACCCCCATACAAATTGGGCCCCCATTCCATTCTATTACATCTCTAGAACCCACATCGTGCATTAGATCTCGATATAATTGTGCATATCATGTCATATTTCAACTAAGAATACCTACTTTGAAAGTGATCAATATGGAACCACTTTATAATGTAGAGCCCTTACAAATGGCGCCATTTTAGTTTTTACCCCTCAAGAACGCAAATTTTACATCGGATTTTTTTTTTCAAATTTTGCAGTTTATATTATATTTAAGAATACAAAGAAACTACGTCTTACATCGGATCATGATATATTTCAACTATGAATACCTACAGTGAATGAGAAATATATAGGCCCATGTTTATACACTCCACGAGAGTATTATGTCTTTGTGCATTTGTTTGTAACACCCAAAAGGAAACGAGATAGACCCATTGTTAATTATACCGATCGTCTTAGAATCACTGTCTGTCCGTCCGTCCATCTATTCTTGTAATCACGATACAGGTCGCAATTGTAGACAGAACCAAATGAAACTTTGCACAACGATGTTTTTCGGGATAAGGACGAACGCTATTTAATTTGAAGAAAATCGATTCAGATTTAGATATAGCCCCCATACGAATTTCACTCTCGATTTGACTCTTTTCACTCTAGATACCACATATTACAACAGATTTTCTTTAAAATTGGCAAAACATCTTATATTGTAACTAGAAACACCTGTGGTAAAAAATGTGTTAGATCGGTTCAGATTTATATATAGCTCCCATACAAATTTCTCTCCCGATTTGACTTTTTCCGCTCTAGAAACCACATATTGTATCAGATTGTCTTCAGATTTAGTAAAACATCTTATATTTCCACTAGAAACACCCATGGTGAATATCGGTCGGATCGGTTCAGATTTATATATAGCTCCCATACAAATTTCGCTCCCGATTTGACTTTTCCGCTCTAGAAACCACATATTGTATCAGATTGTCTTCAGATTTGGTAAAACATCTTATATTTCCACTAGAAACACCCATGGTGAATATCGGTCGGATCGGTTCAGATTTATATATAGCTCCCATACAAATTTCGCTCCCGATTTGACTTTTTCCGCTCTAGAAACCACATATTGTCTTCAGATTTGGCAAAACATCTTATATTTAAACTAAGAACATCTATGGTGAAAATCGGTTCAGATTTAGATATAGCCCCCATACAAATGTCGTTCCCGATTTGACATTTTCCTCTGTAGAAACCACATATTGTACTCGATTTTCTTTAAATTTGGCACAACATCTTATAATCTTACTAGAAACACCTATGCAGAAATTGGGTAAGATCGGTTCAGATTTAGATATAGCCCCCATATAAATGTCGCTCCCGATTTGACTTTTGCCGCTTTTAAAGCCACATATTGTGCTCGATTGTCTTTAAATTTCGCACAACATCTTATAATCTAACTAAACAAAACTATGGTGAAAGTGGGTAAGATCGGTTCAGATTTAAATATAGCCCAAATCATATGTTGCTCCCATATGTTAAACCGATTTTGGTCAAACTATAAATTTTATATTTCACCTATTTCGTTCCAGGTTTCAATATATCCTCATACAAATGTCCTTTCCGATATAAAATTTTTTGTCAAACACATACATTTACAGGATACAAAAAACATTCCCGTTTTCACTTTTTCACCGAATTGAATTGTATTCGGATTGAAAGTGGAGTGTATCATAGAGTCGGCCCCGCCCGACTTTAGCCTTTCCTTACTGGTTTGAGCCGGTGTTGTTGTAGGCCTCCTTGCAAATGTCGGTCCGATTCATCCTATTACTACTGTATAATTTGTATTTGTCTGCCGGAAAATTGGATCAATTATTTACCATATTCGTTAAATATGACTAAAGATGAATTTATACTGAATAATTTATATGAACTACATAAAATTGATCCCATGAAACACCTGGGATTAGTAATAAAAGATATGTATATACGCAGGGAGTGGTGTAGGGTATTATATAGTCGGCCCCGCCCGACTTTAGCCTTTCTTTACTTGTTTTTATTAATATATTTATATTTATTTTTTTCTGAGCAAAAAACCACTGTGCGTGCACTGTTATCATGAAGTTGCAGATGGGTAGGTCGTGTTATTGGGTTGTTGAAGATGACAACAATGTTACTGGTATTCCCGATACTGAAGCCGTTGCTGCGGCTGCTTCTCTTGACTTAACTTGATTTCACCAATCATTGAAGTTAAAACTGCACGAATATTATGGCATCGTCTCGACTTTCTGGGCTTGGATTGCAACATATGTGCATGTATATGGACACACAGGGGTGTCCTTGTAGATAAAGGCACGAGGCACATATTGATGAAGGGGTTAAACTATCTTAAACAAATTTTGAAAACTTGGGTATTCAAAAATGAGAAAACGTGGATAGATTTGAGATGATAAACCTCTGGTTCAGAATTTTGATTTTTTTAAGGATAAGGGATTAAACAACGAGTCAGCAAGAGTTTTAAATTTAAAACAGCCTGTGTTCGTTCCTCTCCCATCATCATACTATCCTCATACCATCATCACTGCTGCCTTGCCTTTCATTTCCTTTTTATTGTGAGGTTTTTCAACATTAAGGAAATTTTATATCCCTGACACTCACACACATACACACTCGCTCGCTCACTTTGTTTATTAAATTGTTTTCACAATTATTTTATGGCTTATAATAATATGTATTTTAATTAAAAATAAACAACATTCTCAACAACAAACGAATTGATTATTTTGTGTTTTGTGTGTGTGAGTGGCTCCTCTTGGCAACTTTGCCGTGGCGATGTTGTTCACATTCTACGTTAAATCCATTCAACCTTTTCATTGTGGAGTGTGATGCAGTCAAGTCCATAATGCTGATGATGACGGTGCTGTTGTTTAATAAATTTAATCATTGGACAACAACCATATCAATTTGACATAACCATTTTTTCCTTGATGTGATAGAGAGAGAGTATTTTTGTATCCTTTTTACAAAATTACTGATGATTGCATGTGTTGTTGTTGTTGCTGCTGTTGTCTTTATTAAATTATGTTCAATTACACTATTTTTAATTTCAATTTGCCAGAAATCAATAAAGAAATTAAGAGCACAATTTTCATCGATAAAAGGTTTGGGAGAGGGGAAGGATTAATATAAAACAACATGAGAAAGGACGTACACAGCATACAGATACAGTAAAACCTCACAATAGTGGAACCTCCCTCAGGTGGACACCTTCCTTCAATGAGAAATTATCAGAAAACGAAGTGATTATTTGGTACCACTAGAGGACAACTCCCTACAATGGCCAAATGTCGGCCGACCGTGGCTGTAGACATTAAGGAGATTTCACTGTAAAATGGCATATCAGGAAATTTAAATTAAATGTCCTTTATTGGTATTTATATCGATAGATCTGCGAAGGGAGTTATCGTCAACCCCATTAAACCTATAAAGCTCCTAACGAAATTTTGGAATTATGTAGAAAAAATGTCTCCGAAAATAAAGGCTATAAACGTTTTGCATTTTTTCCAACAAAATACCCAAATTCCCAAAGTAGGAAAAATATGTTCCAAAATTTGGGATTTTTACTAAAATGGTCGCCATTACCTTATTTACCTCTGGGATGTGGTAATACTTTATAACTACACTGAAAGAATTTTCCTTCATAATATTTATGAAGCGATTTAATAAATTTAAGGGATTTTTTCTTAATGTGTATGAAAAATTCATAAATAAAATGAAATATTTCATACAAATTTTTATAAACATTTCATATTTCAAAAAACAAAATTGTTAAATTAGTGACACATAGGTTCATTGATGGATTGATGGATGAGTCACTTAGCCAGGATTTGATGGCCATTTCTGAATGAGGTCGAGAGAATAGAGTAGATTTTAATGCACGTAAGACCCAGTGCTCCTTGTTGTCTCACAAGCGATTCACTGATCCAACGGTGTCGTCGATTTTAATGAACGGTGTAGATATTGAGCATTCAGATGCTCTCGATTTTCTCGGCATGAAAATACAACGTGATGTTCGTTGGACAAAGCATGTATTTGATGTGTCGAAAGATGCCTTCAAATGTTTAGGCTTTTTAAAAAGATGTAAGAAATATTTCACACCCTCTGATCTTCTCAATATCTACACTACCTACATCACACCAAAGATGGAATACAACTCCCATATATGGTCGGGAGCTCCAGCTTCATCACTGGAGCTACTTGACCGTGTCCAGAGGAGGGCGATGGTGTTGATAGGTGACATTAGGATATCCAATTCTATTGTCTCCCTTGAACACCGTCGTAATGTTGGTTGTGTGTCATTGTTCTATCGATACTTTCATGGTGTTTGTTCTTCGGAAATTCGTGATCTTATACCGCCCGTGAGAACGTTCGGTAGAGATACGCGACTCTCCAGGAACGCTCACCCATTTGTTGTCGATTGGACAACCGGCCGCACTACACATTACAGAATAAATTCGTTCTTCGCCCGTACTATCCGTATGTGGAATCGACTTCCGGCAAATATCTTTCCCTCCAATTACAACATTCAGAGATTCTAAACAGATGTCAACAGACCCTATTCCCTCTTTCCTCCTTCCAATACCTTATCTTCCTTCTACCAACGCAATGCACTGCATTTAAAGGGGACATCCCCTGAGTGTTGGTTCAGTGAAAAAAAAAGTTCGATGATGGGCGAAAATGCCACGCCCCTTATGGTATCTCCAAACTTTCACACGGATAATCTGATATATTTTGGTATTCGATAATGTTTTGATAATCACTTTAAGTGTACTAAATATTACGGGTTTTGCCACACACCTTCCAGTACCTCCCACACAAATCACGCAAAACTACGTAAAATTAAAGCTGTTATAACTTCTATACTAATGGTGGGAATACTGTGAAGTTTGATATTTAGCAATGCTTTTTTAGTCGTTACATTCGCATGGAACATGGACGAAATTGCCACAGCCCTTCTAGTACCTCCCACACAAAGTGGCATAAACTTTGGTTACAATAAAACCGATATATCATCTGTACGGGTAGTAAAAATCATTTCCAATTTGATATTTATAAATGTTTTTATAATCACTTTAAATATAAAAAATATCTAAGCTTTAGCCACGCCCCTTCTTGTACCTCCCACACAATTGTCTCTATCCTATTTTTAAGGAGGGAAATGTGGGGAAAATTGATACCGACCAAATGGCTGCAGATAGAATAAAGAAACTCAGTATGTATAGACGTGCAAAATCTAGGAAATTTTCAAAATTTTTACTTGTATGGAGAAACGGCGAGAAAAGGGATAAAATTGGTACCAATAGATAGATTTGAAATATAGTGCGACATTTTCATACTCGTACATTTGGAGCCAAAGAGGGATGGAATTGCTGCCGACCAAATGGCTGAAGATAGAGACTCATAAAGTTCGGCGCGTACTTTCCTCTGATTGAGTAGTTTTTTTGTAGACGGAGCAAAAAGGGGATACAAATGGTACCAATGAAATGGTTGAAGCTAGAATCATGAAACTCTATTTATAAATTTCTCTAGGCTTTGTAGACGCGCAAAACAAAAGTTTTACTCTAAATTCGTACTCTTAGGCATAAAACGGGGTAAAAGATTTAAAACTGGTACCAAGCAAACGGCTGTAGCTAGAATCTTAAATTATTTAACAAATATCGCTATCAGCAAAAATCTTAATTTTGTATTGCTCTATAAGTCGACAGCTTCTATTCTGCACAATAATATTATGGAATGCAATCCATGGTGGAGGGGGTGGCATGTCATAACGTCTAAAGACATAATGTCTATAGACATAATGACACTCCAAAAGTGACATAATGTCTATAGGCATTATGGCACTTTTGAAAGTGACATAAAGTCAAAAAAAAAGTGTCACAAACTCTTTAGACATTGTAACACTTTTGGAAGTGACATAAAATCTTTAGTCATATTGACAAGCCATTTTACCGGCGAACTATAGTGGAGGATGGATTTGCTTACAGCATTTTCTTATCGCCAACTATAGAAGAAATTATTTTGAAGAAACCTAAAGGCCGTCGATTTTTAATAGATGGGACATTTCGGACTGTGCCATCTTGTGGATACAAGCAATTGGTCGTAGTCCATTTCCATTATATTGATCATGTAAGTTGCCCAAGACTTCCCGAAGTAAAACTGCTTGCAGTAATGTGGTGTTTCTATTACTTTACAGACGTTTCCCTTCATTTACATCTTGATGACTAAAAAAACGAGAGAAGCTTATGAGCATGCATTTCAATTTATAGACACGAACTTATTCAAGTTCCAGGCTTCCACATTTCATACTGATTATGAAATGGGTTTGAGGAAAGCCTTACGAAATGTTTTTCCAACTGCGACATTAAAAGGTTGTTGGTTCCACTATTGCCAGGCTATGCGGCGCAAGTCTCAAACTATAAAGGGGTTTGGCGCTATCGTCAGAAATAGCGTTGAGTGCAAAGAGTGGTACCGAAAGTTTTTGAGTCTTCCTCATACTAAAAACTGAATTATTGGAATTCCCGGTAAAACAACGGGAATGCCTCAAAGTCTTTGCGGAATACTTCGAAAAACAATGGATGCGATGGTAAGTGGAATTTATTTAATTCTCAACAAAAAACAAAGGTGGTACACCGCAGGATTATACCTTGCGAAAAATTTGGTATATACAAAGTGAAATACTAAAGCGGAGGGGGTGCGATAAAAGATATCAAAAAGTAACGGTAATAAAAAATCTACATATTCCGATTAAATAAAAAATATTTGGAAATGTTTCTTCATTTTTATAATCTTAAATATGAATAAATTCGAATAACAAATACAGTTTTTTTGTATTCGATGAAATGCAAGAAGAAGCAACTAGAAATTTTAATTCAATAAAACCAAATAATTGGTATTTTAGAGTTTCGTTTTCCTACGTAGATCCAAGTTACTGAATTTGTTGTTTCTCTTTTGAATAATGCTTGTTACATATGTACAAAAAATACTAACTCTGAAAAATATTTGACATAAGTGATAAATATAACAAAAATTTTAGTAAGTTGAAACTCATTTCTTATTTATACTTCGAAAAACAATGGATGACGATGGTAAGTGGAATTTATTTAATTCTCAACAAAAAACAAAGGTGGTACACCGCAGGATTATACCTTGCGAAAAATTTGGTATATACAAAGTGAAATACTAAAGCGGAGGGGGTGCGAAAAAAGATATAAAAAAGTAACGGTAATAAAAAATCGGCGCCGATTTTGTGTGTGTATTTCACTTTGTATATACCAAATTTTTTTTAACTCCCCATACATCTCCTCCGATATAGCATTTCACTTTCTACATCCCAAATTATTTTTGTTTTAGATTACACCTTCTGGATTTTCAGTCAGCCAGGAACATGTGAGAACTACAAGTGCGCTGGAAGGTTTCAACTCGCAACTGTCGAGGAAACTGGAAAAACACGGGCGCTTTTTCAAGTTCCTTGAGGTCATCCGCGATGAGGACTTCGCTCACTCAGTTTCCCTAGCCCAAGTGTGCGCTGGCGTTTTGAATGTTTGGCCAAAAAAGCGTAAACCACAGGCGGATAAGGCTGAAAAGATATACCAAATGACCCAAAAGCTTATTAGGGGACAGATGGCGCTGGCAGATTTTTTCCAACATATCATAAATAAAGATAACCACATTCTACAAGAGTGTCGCGTAATGGAGGAAGACGATGAATCTAATGCATCGGAAGCAGAGGATATTCCCGAAAATGAGGAACCATACACTCCGACAACAGAAGTGTTTCAATGCATAATTTGCACTGTTGAACCCAGGAATGTCCTTCTGCAGCCCTGCCGACATTTCAAAATTTGTACGGCGTGTTTGGATGTATTGCAGCAAAAATCTACAACTAAAAATTCTTATTTGCTTTGTCCGTATTGCAAGCAAATTGTTGAAACCCACTTGAAAATATTTCAATAAATTGTAACTAGCATTGATTTAAAAATTGCAAGAAATAAATTTTCCACCTTAAAATAAGAAAAAATCTTGTTCTACAGTTCATAGACATTGTGTCACAGCTGGAAGAGTCTTAATGTCTATTGACATTATGTCACTTTTGGAGTGACATAAGGTCTAAAAAAAGTTTTTGGTGTGTCTTAAAATCTATAGGTATTATGTCACTTTCAAAAGTGCTGTAATGTCTATAGACATTATGTCACTTTCGGAGTGTCACAATGTCTATAGACATTATGACCTTAGACGTTATGACATGCCACCGGAGGAGGGTAAATAAGATTCGGTTTGGCCGAATATAACGCCCTTTTACTTATTTTATTTTCAGATAATAAAGACAAACCTCTATTGTAATCATCGAGCAAAAATGATAAAATTTGGATTCAATTTTTGATGTTCATTTTTGATGATCAAGAATTTCCACACTAGGTCGTGTGATTAGTCCCTCCTTAAAATTTAACTTGTGGTATTTCCCTTCATGGTATCAAATTTAGTCTGCTGTATATAACTGATTTTTTTGGTTACATGCACAAGCACTTTTGCGGCCGAAGACAAAGAGTAGCACATAATTCAGAAATGTTCCAATTTCAACATTTCATATCAAATTTATTATATCTGAAATATTTCGGTTTGTAATTGCCACTGATGATATTTTGTGGGTAAGCGAGTGAAACTTTAGTTTTTTTCTTCTGATATTTCCAAATCATTTAAACCCTTTAACATGGTTTAGAGCTAAATGAAGAAAAATTTTGTTTAAACATGAAAACCGATAATTGATCTCTTAACCGCGAATATATAATCATATCAAGCCGCAGTGCATTTCAAAGCAACAACAACAACAACGAAACCGAAAAGAATGAAGCATTTCCTGTTGTGGATTGAACGGCGGCAGTAAAAGCTCAACGAAAGCAAATCACAATCAACCCAAAACCATCAACGCCCGTCGTCGGCATCATCATCATCATCACGGGCAGCAGCAACATTAACTGCAGAAGCCGCAACAGCGCAACACTATTGTCTGATTGTACCTTATTGCTCTACTTAAGCATTGAAATTGTTCAGAAAACCGAGCGCATTACAGAAAACTGTAAGTACCAGCGAGCGTGCACATATAATTTTCCGATACTTTTCTTTACCTTTTCCCTTTTTTCACCCCGGTGATTTTGTTTTTTTTGGTAAGTTGTAATTACAAACTCATAATCGTATATGGCTGGTCTACCGCAAAATAATGAAAAGGGAGAACGACGGAAAGCAAGCAATTGAAGAAGTTTCTCTGATTGAGGAACGTGTTGCCCAGCACCAACAACAACAGCAACGGCAACTACTCCCGGCCACAATGGCACAAAGCGTCAATGTGGTTTTGAACAATGCACCCTGAAAACCGTTAGAAATTTAAATCATAACAATGATCTAATTTCGGTGGTTTGCCCGTTAAGAGATCTGGGAGATTTGATCCATACAAGAAGAAAAAATTAAATTATCGTTAAGGTGTACTGACTGACTGACAACTGTTGAAGAAGAAGAGCGGCATTGACGAACCGAAAAAGGTGCTACGCAAACACTACACACAAAAAAAAACTACTATTAAAATAAAAAACTACTAAAAAAATAAAAATAAAAATAAAAATAAAAATAAAAATAAAAATAAAAATAAAAATAAAAATAAAAATAAAAATAAAAATAAAAATAAAAATAAAAATAAAAATAAAAATAAAAATAAAAATAAAAATAAAAATAAAAATAAAAATAAAAATAAAAATAAAAATAAAAATAAAAATAAAAATAAAAATAAAAATAAAAATAAAAATAAAAATAAAAATAAAAATAAAAATAAAAATAAAAATAAAAATAAAAATAAAAATAAAAATAAAAATAAAAATAAAAATAAAAATAAAAATAAAAATAAAAATAAAAATAAAAATAAAAATAAAAATAAAAATAAAAATAAAAATAAAAATAAAAATAAAAATAAAAATAAAAATAAAAATAAAAATAAAAATAAAAATAAAAATAAAAATAAAAATAAAAATAAAAATAAAAATAAAAATAAAAATAAAAATAAAAATAAAAATAAAAATAAAAATAAAAATAAAAATAAAAATAAAAATAAAAATAAAAATAAAAATAAAAATAAAAATAAAAATAAAAATAAAAATAAAAATAAAAATAAAAATAAAAATAAAAATAAAAATAAAAATAAAAATAAAAATAAAAATAAAAATAAAAATAAAAATAAAAATAAAAATAAAAATAAAAATAAAAATAAAAATAAAAATAAAAATAAAAATAAAAATAAAAATAAAAATAAAAAAAATAAAAATAAAAATAAAAAAATAAAAATAAAAATAAAAATAAAAATAAAAATAAAAATAAAAATAAAAATAAAAATAAAAATAAAAATAAAAATAAAAATAAAAATAAAAATAAAAATAAAAATAAAAATAAAAATAAAAATAAAAATAAAAATAAAAATAAAAATAAAAATAAAAATAAAAATAAAAATAAAAATAAAAATAAAAATAAAAATAAAAATAAAAATAAAAATAAAAATAAAAATAAAAATAAAAATAAAAATAAAAATAAAAATAAAAATAAAAATAAAAATAAAAATAAAAATAAAAATAAAAATAAAAATAAAAATAAAAATAAAAATAAAAATAAAAATAAAAATAAAAATAAAAATAAAAATAAAAATAAAAATAAAAATAAAAATAAAAATAAAAATAAAAATAAAAATAAAAATAAAAATAAAAATAAAAATAAAAATAAAAATAAAAATAAAAATAAAAATAAAAATAAAAATAAAAATAAAAATAAAAATAAAAATAAAAATAAAAATAAAAATAAAAATAAAAATAAAAATAAAAATAAAAATAAAAATAAAAATAAAAATAAAAATAAAAATAAAAATAAAAATAAAAATAAAAATAAAAATAAAAATAAAAATAAAAATAAAAATAAAAATAAAAATAAAAATAAAAATAAAAATAAAAATAAAAATAAAAATAAAAATGAATGTTATTTATTATAAAGAGTGATTTTTTTGAGGTTAGGATTTTCATGCATTAGTATTTGACAGATCACGTGGGATTTCAGACATGGTGTCAAAGAGAAAGATGCTCAGTATGCTTTGACATTTCATCATGAATCGTCTTACAAACGAACAACGCTTGCAAATTATTGAATTTTATTATCAAAATGCGTGCTCTGTTAAGAAAGTTCATTGCGCGCTTCCATTTTATGGTCAGTTTAATCGACCCACTGAAGCGGCTATTCGGGCTATTGTGACTAAATTTCGCACCAAATTTACATTGTTGGACATTAAACCACCAACACGCTTACGTAGAGTGCGAACTGAAGAAAATATCGCAGCTGTATCGGCCAGTGTTAATGATGACCACCAATTTTCGATTCGTCGCCGTTCGCACCAATTGGGTCTCTGTTACTCAAAAACGTGGAAATGCCAAAATTGGACTAAGCGGATGGACCACCTAAGACGCAGCCGCGGTCAACATTTAAATGAAATTATCTTCAAAAAGTAAATGTCATGGACCAATCTAACGTTTCAAATAAAGAACCGATGAGATTTTGCAAATTTTATGCGTTTTTTTAAAAAAAAAAGTTATCAAGCTCTTAAAAAATCACCCTTTATTTACCTTTCAAAGTCAAAGTAATCGGTAGTTCAAATTTAAAATTTTACATAGCCCACCCTAGTATCTAATCATATATTGAAATTTCTTCCAGCTTGTTACATGTCACACCTACAATCTAAATACCTGGTCACCCACTGTACCGCACCGCTGATGTGGTTAAGTACTTGGCAACACACACACTCATCAAATTTCGATTACAGCAATGATTAGAAATTACCTTAAACCAGGAAAAGGAAAAAGCAAGAAAACAAGAAGCACAAAAGAGAGCTCTATAAAATTGGTAATACAAAAGAAAAAGAATTGAAGAAAAAACAACAACAAAATTCTATGGCTTTAAATCAAATCAAATACTACTGGTTAAAGTGAAGCAAAAAGCTGGTGATCACAATGAATATCGTGGCGATCATGACGCTCATAACGTTATTGAAGTGGATCATGGTGGTGCTGGTGTTGTTGGCTTAGACGTTTGTATGTTTGTTTGTACGTCTGCCTGTCTCACATACACCAAATAATGATTTATAATCATTATAATTTAACTTCAATTCACAGCTACTGACAAAGCAAATCTTCTTTTGGAAACCCTAGAAGTTCAAGAAGAATAAAGAATTCCTTTTATTCTCTCCACCCATTGTGGGTTTATTCATTCATTGCCTGAACTTTAACATACTTTTTCGTTTCGTTTTTTGTTTTCTCAAAGCGGGCTAAACTTCTCATACTGTGTTCGGAATGGAATTTGAAACCCCAAAGGGGCAGAATTTATAGAATTGTAGTTGGGTATGATGACTTCGAGTAACAATTAAAGCAATCTCGTTGCTGGCCGAGCAATCGAAGTGTACGAGGTTAGATACGGATGGTATGGATGGACTTAGAAAGTGCCGAAGGAAAGTGCTAATCTCGTGGTTAAGATCTGGGTGATTCGAAATCAAGAAGTTCGGAAGTAGTGAAAATAGGGATCTACGCCAATGAATTTAACGTGGATTTGTCATAGGCGGGATGATGTCTTCTAAGCTGAATAATTAACCCTACTTAATTTTATTAATATTATATAGTATTAATAAAAAATTACATATTTGAAGTACATTAATAAAGCAGGAAATTTTTATTTTTTAAGCACAAATATTTAAATTGTTAAAATTATACAAAATTAAAGATTGTTTTTTCTAAAAGTAATAATAATAAAACAAGTAAAAACGGTGTTAAGTTCTTATAATGATAATTTGCAGTGTTATGAGGTTACAGACACAAAATAAATGTTTATTTGGTGATATGATTTTAATTACTTAAGAAATTTCACATTTTTTGGATTATTCGACATTTTGGACCGGTCAAAATAATAGCAGTGTTCAAAAAATCTCAAGAAAATTGAACTTTTATCTCAATTTTTCAATTCGATTTGATGTTATAAGTAAGATATTATGAAATTTACACTACTTCTGAAATGTTATTGTATTATTTTTCTTCATAAGTAGGGCGAGGAGAGCATTGTGGAGAAGAAAATCGAGTTCATATGAAAAGTTTGAAATCTGAGGGAAAATCATATAGTGAAGTTCGACTTTTATTACAGTGTTCTATTAAAATTATCAGAAATTCGATGTTATAAGAAGAAAAATCAAAAACTCGTGATAAAAATCCATTTATATCACCTACAACCATTCGCCGAATAATAATGTCTAGTACAAAAAAAACCCACTTACGCCCGCCACCGAAATAAAAAACAAAGTCTGTCCATATTTGATAGTCTAAAATGTTCGTAGAATACTAAGAAAACATAATCTATAAGTCAGAAGTCCGAAAAAAGTTCCACTTATAAATAAAAGACATGGCAAAAAATTGCAATTAGCAAAAACACACCTTGTGTAGCCAACCAAGAAGTGGGTGCACGTTTTATGGTCAGTTGAATCAAAAATGGTTTTGTATGGTGGGATAGGCCCTCGATAGTTCGTAAGTCATCCACAGAACACGTAGTACATCTCCAGGTATGGTACCAAAACTCTCAAATAGGGAGGATCAAACATATGGCTTGGGCGTGTTTTTCATATTATGGAGTTGGGTCAATACATTGGCCCAGAACTACCATGGACTCTGCCCAGTACATCAAAATACTGCATAATATTATGCTTAAGTATACAGAATACGGAATGCCCCTTAAATGGGTTTTCTACCAAGTCAATTATCCCAAAAACACCAGCCGACTCGCAAAAAGGTGGTTTGAAGTCAATAATATCGATGTTATGGAATGGTTCAGGCAGACACCGCACCCAAATATAATCAAAAATTTTAAATGTAATGGCTAAAATGAGGTCTCATTAGCAATACTGAAAAACAATATGGAGCTTTGACACGATATTATAGTAGTATGTACAAAAATATCGGGTAAAAATTGTAAAAGACTAGTCGACTCTATGACTAAGTATTAAATTCAAGGAAATATCCTTATTTAACTTATTATTCAAAAAAAGTTTTCAATTAAAGTGAATTGAAACAAAATATTTGTAGTTTTTATTAGCGCTGCTATTTTTTAGGCTGGTCTCATTTTTACATAAATGGTTCTAAAGGCCTAATCTCAAAATTACAAAAACTTGATTTTTTATTTAAAACCAGATTAAGAATGGCACAATACCACCGTTCAATCACCGTAAAAACTTTTAGGATTTTCGAAATAAAACTAATATTTTTTTGTCGACATTTTTTATCTCGTCGCTGCTATTTTTTTGACCGCAGCTGTACATACATATAATATTTTTATTATTTCCAACCACGCTTATAAGGCAAGGCTATCAATACGTGTACATATCGAAATAATACTTCAAGTCAATTCAAAAAATAAATATTCTTATATTTATATTTTCAAAAAGCTTAAATGCCATAAATATTGATAGATAGTGGGTGCTACAGTTGGTTGTATTTCCATTCTATTTTAATTCCAAAAGTAGACATTTGTAAAATCCATTATCAGACGTACATAGTGCAAAATAACCTAACTTCATGAATCAACCAATTTTTTTCGTAAAAGTAAAAAGTACGAATTTGGAAATATATTTTTATTTTGCCTGTCTATGCAGTCAGAGGAAGAGCAGGACTTTATACAATTTATTATTATTATTTTACGTGTCTACGCAATTAGCGGGATGTACACACCGAATTTCATCGTTCTAGCTGTAGTCGTTTAGTTGGTACTATTTTTATTCCTCTGTACCCATTGTATCCCTTGAAAGTACGAATTTGGAAAAAAAAACTTTTATTCCCGTCTCTACGCAGTCGGAGGAATGTATACTCCGAATTTCATGGCTCTAGCTGCGGTCATTTGGTTGGTACTATTTTTATCCCCATTTTTCATTTTAAGCCCAAAAAGTACGAATTTCGAAAAATCCGTTTACTTTACGTGTCTATGCAGTCCGAGGAATGTATACACCGAATTTCATTATTTGGTACTATTCAACCATTTCAGTTGGTTGTTACTATTTTTATCCCCCTTATCCATTTTAACCCCAAAAAGTACGAATTTCGAAAAATCCGTTTACTTTACGTGTCTATGCAATCAGAGGAATGTATACACCGAATTTTATTATTCTAGGTGCAGCCGTTTGATTGGTACCATTTTTTATCTCTATATTCCCATTTTAGCCCTTAAAAGTACGAATTTGGAAAAAATACTTTTATATTATGTATCTATTCAATTAGAGGAATGTACACACCGAATTTCGTCTTTCTTTTTATCCCTTTTTGTCCCATTTCACCCCCTACGAATAAAAATCACTTTATGGTGCACGTTTTTGTTATAGGAGGAATACGCATACCGAATATCAAGTAAGTACAAGCAGACATATTGAAAAACATGTCTAAATACTCTAAAATATTAGGGATTAGTATGGGTATTTTTAGTCCTTGTGAGGAAAAAAATTTTCCCTTTGGGCCAATTCGCCCAGTTTCAATCCCAACCGATCTACGACTATAAGACGCATTTGTGGAAAATTTGGACCTCCTAGCTCCTTTCGTTTTGATGCTAGCGTGCTTTCAACAGACGGGCGGACGGACAGAGCTAGATCGTCTTAGAATTTTATGAAGATCAAGAATATATATATTTTATAGGGTCTCAGATCGATATTTCAAGGTGTTACAAACGGAATGATAATGTTAGTATACCCCCATCCTGGAGGTGGAGGGTATAAAAACAAAAAAAGTTTTTTTCCCGAGCCACCATTCGACCCCGAAACCTTGTGGGTGCAAAGCGGACACCTTACCTCTGTGAACCCATACACAAATTCGATTCATTCACTTGTGAAAATTATTCTTAAAATGTTGCATATTATCGACTTTTTTGGAAGTTATTTAAAATAACTTCCTCAAAATCGGGGAAATGTACTTTTGGATTTTGTGATGGGATTAAAATGTGCTTGCTACGGAAATACTTACAATTTTTTGATGTGTCTGCAACACAATGTATGTCGAAGTACTGCGATTTTTTATTCCAAATGGGATGAAAATTATAATCTTTGTGGACGATATTTCCATCATCAAGTTTGTCGAACATATCCACCAGGTAGATGCAATCACTAGCACGGTTATTAAAATTGACCGTTGAGGATAAAACTATCCGATCCAACCACTTACTAAGATATTTGTCAGTCGTGGCTGGTAATTGGATAAATTTCAGCATGTACATCAGGGACAAAACAGTCAAATAAGCAGGTCTCCTTGGTCAGGATATTACCCAAACTTGTGAGTAGAAAATTACTGACAACAGCAGTAAAATTCTCTTTACATCTCTCAAATCGCGGGAGATTTGAATCTCAAATCTTGTAGGTTGTATATTCTGAGATCTTGGGCCAATTGTCTGTCCGTCCGTCTGTCCGTCCGTCTGCTGTCCACCTAAAGCTTGTTCGCACGAGAGAGGTTGCAATTGTTGTCCGATTGCCATGAAACTTGGCAGAAGTAATTTGTATGGACTAATGACGATCGCTATTGAATTTTGTTCAGATTTAGATATATCCTCTATACAAATATTCCACCAATTTTTCCTATTACTGCTCTAAAAAGCACATTTTACATTGGATATTGATGAAATTTCCCACATCATGCTATATTTCCACCAAAAATACCTACTATAAAAGTCAACTATATGGGTCCATGTTTTGGTATTTCCCCCATACAAATGGTCCCCCAATTTACACTATTATCGTTCTAAGCCCACATCTGACATCGGATCCTGACAAAATTTTCATGATCATGTTATATTTGAACTAGAAACAGCTGATGGGAAAGTAGGCTACATGAGTCCATGTTTTGTTATAGCCCCCATACACTTTTTGGTGTAGTCCCCTTAAAATGGGCCCCAATCTTTAGTATTACCGTTCCACAATCCACATTTTATATCTGAAGTTGATAAAAGTTACGATTTGTTTGCATAAGACTTTAGGGCGGAAAAGTAGTAGGTCATTGTTACTTAGGATTCATCGAATACCCATATATTAATACCACTACTGTCTTTACTGCGTTGTACTTTTTGGTTGCTATAACGCATAAAAACACAGTAGATTTGCTACATTCAATCTATTCCGATTCCACAAATACCAGTTAAATACCTGCATATGTATGTCATCTGTCTCTACACTCTCAAGAATAATGACTTCCTTCACCTCTCACCCAAACCTCGTTTAAATTAAAACCCATTGAATCTGTACAGTTTGATTACTTTACTGTAACACTTTCGGGTGGTGATTAAAGAGATACCCAAGAAGTCATAGCATTTTGACCAGCGTGGTCATCAGCAACAACAACATCATGAACATCATCATCCGCGCCGCAGCCATCGGCCGATACAATACAACGCACCTTTAGATCTCTATTATTAACCATCATCTTATGACAATGAGTTGAAAACAGGAGAATGCCAAGAAAAGAAGGTATGACTGACTGACTGCCTGTGTCTGCCCATTCGTCGATGAGTATTGAAATGCGTGAACGCGGATGATGTACGTCGCCACTGCCACCAGCTACCAACACCACCACCAACAGCAAGCACTACCATGAAATATATGATTATTTGGATTTAATGGTTGAGAACGAGATGGAAAAAAGCGAAAATAATAAAAGTAATGTTCATTAATGCTTCTACGGCAAATCAGAACTTGAGATAAGTGAGCTAAATGATGCAGATGATGGTCGATCGATAGCGATCCGAAGATACCCTACCGAATGGTCAGATCTTGTTCTGGGCTAAGAAGCTTTAAACAAAATAGTTCTCTTAAGACATATATAACAAATAAAAAGGGCGTTAATTTTATACAGCTTCAAGGATGACGCACAAGAAAATGGAAGATTTATTTCTGCAGATAAAAATCTATTTTAATTGAGCCACTAAATATGTTCATTAATTCAATTGATTTTCAAATTTATTTATAATTGTCCCATTTGAGTCCCCATTTTGGACTCAATTAGTACGAATTTTTTGATTCTACTCTTATGTTGGTACCTATTCTACTCTTATGTTGGTACCATTTTTTTATCCCTTCCTCCTCAATTTCCCCCAAAAGTACAAATTTCGAAAAATTCTTCTACGTTGCGTATCACACATTCAAAGCAACATATAAAGACCAAATTTCATTATTCCAGCTTCATCCCTTGGTTGGTACCTTTTTTGTCCCCCTTTCCCATTTTGGTCGTAAAACTTAGATTTTCGAAAGAAATATTTATTATGCTGCTGTAAGCAGACAGTACGACGTCCCATTTGAGTCCCCATTTTGGACTCAATTAGTACGAATTTTTTGATTCTACTCTTATGTTGGTACCTATTCTACTCTTATGTTGGTACCATTTTTATCCCTTCCTCCTCAATTTCCCCCCAAAAATACAAATTTCGAAAAATTCTTCATTCACACAGTCAAAGCAACATATTAAGACCAAATTTCATTATTCCAGCTTCATCCCTTGGTTGGTACCTTTTTTGTCCCCCTTTCCCCATTTTGGTCGTAAAACTTAGATTTTCGAAAGAAATATTTATTATGCTGCTGTAAGCAGACAGTACAACGTACACATTGAGTTTCATGATTCCAGCTTCAGTCGTTTGGTTGGTACCATTTGTATCCCTCATTTTCCTTTAAAAGTACAAATGCCGGAAATGGTCTCTATTTTGCAAGCAACACAGATGAATGAATACACCGAATTTCATGATTACAACTTCAGCCGTTTGATTGGTACCATTTGTATCCCCTTTTTACATATTTTGACTGTAAAACTAAGAAGTTCCAAAGATCTTTATATTTTGCGCGTCTATGCAGTCTGAGAGATGTACAAACAAAATTCATGATTCCAGATTTAGCCTTTTGGCTGGTAACAGTTTTATCCCTTTTTCCCATTTTGTTCATAAAACTACAAAACTCTTTATTTCGCAAGTCTACGCAGTCAGACCGACGTACACAACGAATTTCATAATTCCAGCTGCAAATTTTCAATCGGTACCATTTGTATACCCTCTTGCCTCATTTTGCCCTAATACTGCATTTACGCACTCAGAGGAATGCAAATACTGAATTTCGTGAATCAAGCTTTGTCAGTTTGTTGGGTACTATTTTTATTCCTTTTCCCCATTTTCGCCGTAAAACTGAGAATTTCCGAAAACCTTCTTATTTTATTCATCTAATCAGTCGGAGCGACGTACGCATCGAATTTCAATATTATATATTTCTGTAGCCGCTTATTTGGTACTATTATTATCCCCTTTTTCCACATTTTGAGTCTAAAACTAAGAATTTCGATATTTTTATTTTGTAAGTCTCAGCAGTCAGAGCGACGCACACATCCAATTTCGTGAATCTAGTTTCAGTCATTTACTTTTTACCATATTTATCCCCTTTTGCCTAATTTTACCCTAATACCACAAATTTCTAAAGATCTCCTTATTTTGCTTGTCTGCGCACTCAGAGGATTGTTCGGTAACATTTTTATCCCTTTTCCCCATTTTGGACGTAAAACTACGAATTTAGAAAGGTCGCTTTATTTTGCACGTCTACGCAGTCAGAGAGAAGTATGAACCGAGTTTCATGAATCCAGCTTCAGTAATTTAATTGGTACCAGATTTATCCCCTTTTGCCTAATTTTCCCTTAATACTGCAAATTTCAAAAGATCTCTTAATTTTGCTGCTCTACGCACTCGGAGGAATGAATATACCGAATTTCATGATTCCAGCCTTATCCGCTTGTTGGGTACTATTTTTAACCCTTTTCTTTTGGCCGAAAAACTAAGAATTTCTAATTCTTATTTTACGCTAAGAATTCTTATTTTACGCTTTTAAGCATTCAGATCGACGCACACATCGGATTTCAATATTATTGCAGCCACTTGTTTGAACCATTTTTATCCCCTTTCGCCTCAATTTCTTCCAAAAGTACGAATTTCAAAAAGTCCCTTTGGTGCGCATCACACAGTCAGAGGAATGTATTCATCGAATTTCATGAATCTAGCTTTTGACTTTTGTTTGGTACCATTTTTATCCCTTTTCCCATTTTGGACGTAAAACTACGAATTTCAAATGGTCTCTTTATTTTGGACGTCTATGCAGTTAGATCGAAGTATACACTGAATTTCATGAGTGCAGCTTCAGTTATTTGGTTGGTACCATTTTTATCCCCTTTTTCAAAATGTTACCCTAAAAGAACAACTTTGAAAGATCTCTTTATTAGGCTCCTCCAAACTGTCCGATCGACTTAAACATCGAATTTCACGAATTCAGTTTCCGCCATTTAGTTGGTACCATTTTTATCCCCCTTCGCCACATTTCCCCCTAAAACTACGAATTTCGAAAAAATGTCTCTATATTGCGGGTCACACAGTCAGAGGATTGTTTACACCGAATTTTACGAATACAGCTTCAGAATTTTGATTGGTACCAATTTTATCCCTTTTTCCCTTTTCCTCCTTTACAAGAGACTGGTGGAAATAGCATAGCAGGCGAAACGACATGAACTCTAATCCATTATTTGAAATATCATTAGAGTGCAAACTGCAACCTTTGGTCCAGTTTCAGCCTTTTTGTGAGTACAAATTTTATCCCTTTTCCTTCTTTACAAGAGAGTGGTGGAAATCGTAGTAGGCGAAACGACATGATCTCCAATATTAGAAATATCCAATCTTAGAAATGATCCAATATTAGAAATATCATCAGAGTTCCAACTGCAACCTTTTGTCCAGTTTCAGCCTTTTAGTTGGTACAAATGTCTTCCCTTTTCCTCCTTTACAATAGTGTTGTGGACATTATAACATGCAAAACGATAAGATCTTTAATCCAATATTAAAAATATAATCACGGTTCCAACTGCAATCTTTTTTCACACCATACCTTCTTCCTTCATGTAGGGTGTACCCTATACCTTTTGTTAATTTGTATCGCACTGGGTTCCTCCGAGTATTTCGCCTGTGCACGATCTCCCGGCCATAATTATCAAATTCTAATTATTTGGTTACGTTTTTAAGCTCAAATGAAAACAGAAACGGGTTAGACACAGACAGCGATTGGTGATCGTTGATCATGATGATGATGGTGATGGCCTTTTCCTAGACCCAGAATATTTTAATGGTTTTCAGTTCAGTTGGTGTTGATGTAGTTGTTGTTGTTTTTAATTTTAACTTTGTTTTCTTTTCGATTTTGTATTCCATTCGCGGGTCTCGTTTTATAATTGAAGTAATTACAGCAATATTTTTAACACTTCGTTTTCAATGGCGTATAATTTAAATTATTTCTAAACGTGATTTTTAATTTAACGATCTAATTGTTCTCTCTACCCGTACGTACGTAAGCGGCAACGGCGTACCGTATCGTACCTACCGTGTTATGTTCTTTTCATTCTTCTTTTCTGTATATTTTTGGGGGTGTTTTCTGGCGATGAAATCATTTGGAACGCACCGAGAGGAAATGATTTTGGAAAAAAAGAAACAAAAACAAAAACTATACCGTTCTAACAACTTAATGAGGTAGTAAGTCTACCGTAATATGTTTGTTCTTATAATGGGCAGCAATTTCAAAGCGTTTTTAAATACTGCAGCTGCTGGCCAATGCACCGGACTTATCTGTCAACTCATAGTTGACGTTGACGATGTGCTTAGGAGTTTGAGAGAAAGCGGAAGCGTTCGGTGTTTTGATATCATTATCCAGTGAACATTTAGTTGTTTTATGTGTTCGACTATTGGACAAAAAATAACTTCGGAAACAGTGACTATGTACATTGACACAGGATTTGCCGGTATCTTAACATTCCAACATTTGTTGGGAATGTTACATAGCGTAGAAATTTTTAATTCAACTAAAATTATGAAATTACATAATTTCCAACTGAAAATTGACGTTACTAAAAAATAATTTTATATACAATAATTTGAATGACATATATGGCTCTGATGTGGCGAACTCTGGATGTTAAATTTTTGGTCACTTGACGTTTTAACGTTTTCGCCGTTCTCATTTATAAAGAAGTAAGGACCAACCGGTCCATAAAGCTCACTAATCTTTGAGTTTTTGTTGATGTATCAATGTCTCGCGAATCTTTCGTGGATTTTCTTCAGACCAAATGCGGCAATTTTACTTATTGACAACGCCACTGAACATAATATTACGATAGAAATAAATTTTCAAGCGCCGATACAGCTACAGAACATATTTTAAAAATAAGTAGTACAATGTTAAAGGGATCATATAGTACTCTCCATCACTCTGTAGCATATTGCTTGTCTTTGTCAGAGGAAAAGTATCAATAATGGTTGGACCAACAGACTGACGTGGTTAAATCGATTCGTCTAACATTTGTCATCTCATAAGCCATCATTGACCTGTTGTTACAGTGGCACGTGAAGTAGACATCAATCCATTTCAACTACTATTTACTGAGATATATTTTCCTGACGGACCTCGGTCCATGACAGATTTATATATCTAGAAACGATAGGTCAGCCGTAATGTCCCACTGCATACAAATGCTATTACTAGTGACTAGCAGTACCCGTTGCTTCGCACGCGAAAAAGCCAATTATTTGTTAATTTAAATTTCGAAAGTCCAATTTCACTGCGCTTCTACGTGGTCAGAGGAATTTACATACTAAATCAAGAAATCAATTTCTGATGCAAGTCTACGTTGTCAGAGGAATTTACATTCCAAAATTTTCGACTATAGCTGCAATACTTTAGTTGGTACCATTTTTATCCCTTTTTGTCCCGCACGCCCCTTTAAAGTACAATTTTCGAAAAATCCAATTTTACTTCCGTTTTATATGGTCAGAGGAATTTACATACCAAATTTCACGATTCTAGGTGTAATACTTTACTTGGTACCATTTTTATCCCTTTGTGTCCCGCTGGCCCTTTAAAGTACAAATGTCGAAAAATCCAATTTTACTTCACTTTTATATGGTCAGAGGAATTTACATAACAAATTTCACGATTCTAGGTGTAATACTGTGGTTGGTACCATTTTTATCCCGCTCGCCCCTTAAAAGTACAAATTTCGAGAAATCAAATTTTTCTTCGATTTTATATGGTCAGAGGAATTTACATACCAAATTTCACGATTCTAGGTGTAATACTTTAGTTGGTACCATTTTTATCCCTTTTTGCCTTCTAAAGGTACAAATTTCTAAAAATCCCATTTTACTTCGCTTTTATATGGTGAGAGGAATATATATACCAAATTTATTTATTCATTCATATGTCTATGGAGTAAAAAAAATTCTCGATTCTTGGTGTAATACTTTAGTTGGTACCATTTGTATCCCTTTTTGTCTCTTTCCTCCCTTAAAAGTACAAATTTCGAAAAATCCCAATTTGTAGCTCGTCTGCATGGTCATAGCAAGGAACACACCGAATTTTATGTTTCTAGATACTACAGTTTGGTCAGGACGAAGGTTCGATGTTTATCCATTTTTGTCCCATTTTACCCCTAAAAGTACGAATATCGTAAAACCCTTTCTTAGTCGACGTCTGCGTCATATTTGGGAACTACCCTGAAAATTTCATGACCCTGGCTTCAGCCGTTTGGTCTGGGGGCTGGTCAATGATTAGTCAGTCAGTCAGTAACGCAACTCTTTCATATATAGATAAATTCTATAACTTTTGATCTACTGGAAATTTTTTGACGATTTTTTTCACAGTCCACCTCCCATTAGTAAATGGCCGTTTAATTTATATAGAAATTCAAACATAGTTTTGTGGTGCTCGAAGAGGACTTTAAATTATGATTACTACATTCGAGTAGAATCCTCCCTATAGGGTTATATAGTTGCTACAAATAGTCGACTTGAAAATTTCAAATGTCGAATTGTAGATTTTTCGACTTTTGGCATAAAAAAGTAGATCAATCAGGGGTGTCATAAATTGCGATTGTTGTTGGAATCGTAATTGATATTGACGTGGGGTTGGAAAAAATAAAATATTATACGATTTCATGACATCATCATCATCATTTCATATAGGAATTGGTTCTCAATTCCGATAAATGAACCCTTTCAACTTGGATGTTGCAATAAACTCGATTTTTTTGTGCAGATTTTAATTCCGATGCCGAAAACTATCACATTTTATGACACCCCTGAATGCCCGTAATCTATCAGTACATAGATACATATACAGATACATATTGTATAATCCACATTTACTAATTTTAACTCTTAGGTACACTGAAGTTTGTACACTAGGGCGTACCTCAAAAAAAAAAGTTCGTCGTACACTATCGAATATGAAGTATTATTGAAAGGTAGTTTCAAAAATTTTTTTTTTATTTTTTTATGCCGAACGTAGGGGTCGCGCTTTAACATTTTTATACCCTACACCACTTCGTGGGCTAGGGTATTATAAGTTAGTTTCGCCCCAAATGTTTGTAACACCAAAAAATAATCGAGCTAGACCCACCTTTAAGTATACCGATCGGCTTAGAATCGCCAGCTGAGTCGATTTAACGATGTCTGTCTGTCCGTCCGTCCGTCCGTCTGTCCGTCTGCTGTCCATCTAAGCTTGTTCGCACTCTACAGGTCGCAATTGTTGTCCGATTATCATGAAACTTGGCACAAGTTATTTTTTCTGGCCAATGACCATCGGTATTGAATTTGGAGGAAATCGGTTCAGATTTAGATATAGCCCCCATACAAATGTCGCTCCCGATTTGACATTTTCCGCTCTAGAAACGACATATTGTAACCGATTTTCTTTAAATTTTGCAGAACATCTTATAATCTAAGTAGAAACACGTATGCAAAAATTGGGTAAGATCGGTTCAGATTTAGATATAGCCCCCATACAAATGTCGCTCCCGATTTGACATTTTCCGCTCTAGAAACGACATATTATACCCGATTTTCTTTAAATTTGGCAGAACATCTTATAATACAACTAGAAACACGTATGCAAAAATTGGGTAAGATCGGTTCAGATTTAGATATAGCCCCATACAAATGTCGCTCCCGATTTGACATTTTCCGCTCTAGAAACGACATATTGTACCCGAATTTCTTTAAATTTTGCAGAACATCTTATAATCCAACTAGAAATACGTATGCAAAAATTGGGTAAGATCGGTTCAGATTTAGATATAGCCCCATACAAATGTCGCTCCCGATTTGACATTTTCCGCTCTAGAAACGACATATTATACCCGATTTTCTTTAAATTTGGCAGAACATCTTATAATCCAACTAGAAACACCTATGCAAAAATTGGGTAAGATCGGTTCAGATTTAGATATAGCCCCCATACAAATGTCGCTCCCGATTTGACATTTTCCGCTCTTTAAATTTGGCAGAACATCTTATAATACAACTAGAAACACGTATGCAAAACTTGGGTAAGATCGGTTCCGATTTAGATATAGCCCCCATACAAATCTCGCTCCCGATTTGACATTTTCCGCTCTAGAAACGACATATTATACCCGATTTTCTTTAAATTTGGCAGAACATCTTATAATCCAACTAGAAACACCTATGCAAAAATTGGGTAAGATCGGTTCAGATTTAGATATAGCCCCATACAAATGTCGCTCCCGATTTGACATTATAATCCAACTAGAAATACGTATGCAAAAATTGGGTAAGATCGGTTCAGATTTAGATATAGCCCCCATACAAATGTCGCTCCCGCTCTAAAATCCACACATTGTACCCGATTTTCTTTAAATTTTGCAGAACATCTTATAATCCAACTAGAATTACGTATGCAAAAATTGGGTAAGATCGGTTCAGATTTAGATATAGCCCCATACAAATGTCGCTCCCGATTTGACATTTTCGCTCTAGAAACGACATATTATACCCGATTTTCTTTAAATTTGGCAGAACATCTTATAATCCAACTAGAAACACCTATGCAAAAATTGGGTAAGATCGGTTCAGATTTAGATATAGCCCCCATACAAATGTCGCTCCCGATTTGACATTTTCCGCTCTAGAAACGACATATTGTAACCGATTTTCTTTAAATTTTGCAGAACATCTTATAATCTAAGTAGAAACACGTATGCAAAAATTGGGTAAGATCGGTTCCGATTTAGATATAGCCCCCATACAAATGTCGCTCCCGATTTGACATTTTCCGCTCTAGAAACGACATATTATACCCGATTTTCTTTAAATTTGGCAGAACATCTTATAATACAACTAGAAACACGTATGCAAAAATTGGGTAAGATCGGTTCAGATTTAGATATAGCCCCATACAAATGTCGCTCCCGATTTGGCATTATAATCCAACTAGAAATACGTATGCAAAAATTGGGTAAGATCGGTTCAGATTTAGATATAGCCCCCATACAAATGTCGCTCCCGCTCTAAAATCCACACATTGTACCCGATTTTCTTTAAATTTTGCAGAACATCTTATAATCCAACTAGAATTACGTATGCAAAAATTGCCGATTTCACTTTTTCCGCTCTAAAATCCACACATTGTACCCGTTTTTCTTTAAAATTGGCACAACATCTTATAATCGAACTAGAAACATCTGTGATGAAAGTGGGTAAGATAGGTTCAGATTTAGATATAGGCCTCATACAAATGTTGCTCCCGAATGTTTAACCGATTTTGGCCAAATTTTACCTATTATATTTCACCAATAAACAGATATGGTGAAAGCGGGTCACATCGTTCCAGGTTTCAATATACCCCCATACAAATGTCCTTTCCGATTTAACATTTTTTGTCAAACAAAAATCCTTCCCGATTTCACTTTTTTACCGAATTGAATTGAAATGAGAATTGTTTGGGTGATGTCCATATGTCCATACTTTGAAATGAGTTTGGTATACTACTGTATAATTTGTATTTGTCTGTCGGACAATTAGATCAATTACCACATTATTTACCATACTCGTTAAATTTGACTGAAGATGAATTTATAGCATATAAATTATATGAATATAATTTATATAATTTGTATGAACTACATAAAATTGCTCCCATGAAATACCTGGGTTTAGTAATCAAAGCGAGGTACATACACAGGGAGTGGTGTAGGGTATTATATAGTCGGCCCAGCCCGACTTTAGCCTTTCCTTACTTGTTCTATATAACTTCTGCATTATTAACGGATTTTAAAGTGTGATACATCGATGTTTTTGCCTCGACGAGGCCGATTTTTTGTCTTTGAAGTCATTGAGCTCAAGCACCCCCTTCTGGTACTTACCCATCATATCTCAGTTGCTACTACCCTAATGTACCACTCTAATATCAGAAAATTAAAGCTCGCATAAAATCATGAAACTCTTCTGACTTCAAAGACAAAAAAATCGGCCTCGTGGAGACAAAAACATCGATGTATCACACTTTCAACCAATTTTTGCCGCAAAAGTAAAAAAGTATGAATTTGGAATAATCTTTTTATTTTGCGTGTCTATGCAGTCAGAGGAATATATACACCGAATTCCTTGATTCTAGCTGCGACCAATTGGTTGGTACCATTTTTATCCCTTTTTTCCTTTTGGATAGAACTTTTTATTTTGCGCGGCCATAAAGTCAGATGAATGTATACACCGAATTTCAATATTCTAGCTTTACCTTTTTTATCCTTTTATCTCAATTTTACCCCCTTAAGGATACGACTTTCTAAAATCTAAATAAGACATGTATATTTTTGTAGTTTATATTTGCTGCTAATAATTTAATTGGAACTCTTTATTTTAATTGTCTACAGAATTAGAGGGATGTACAAACTGAATTTAATCATTCTAGCTGTAGCCGTTTAATTGGTACCATTTTTATCCCTCTGTTCCCATCTTTAGCTGCGGGCATTTAGTTGGTACAATTTGTATACCCCTTTTTCCATTTTAACCCCAAAAAGTACGAATTTCGAAAAGAGTCCAGCTATTTTATGTGTCTATGCAATCAGAGGAATGTATACACCGAATTTCCAACCACCAACACGCTTACGTAGAGTGCGAACTGAAGAAAATATCGCAGCTGTATCGGCCAGTGTTAATGATGACCACCAATTTTCGATTCGTCGCCGTTCGCACCAATTGGGTCTCTGTTACTCAAAAACGTGGAAATGCCAAAATTGGACTAAGCGGATGGACCACCTAAGACGCAGCCGCGGTCAACATTTAAATGAAATTATCTTCAAAAAGTAAATGTCATGGACCAATCTAACGTTTCAAATAAAGAACCGATGAGATTTTGCAAATTTTATGCGTTTTTTTAAAAAAAAAAGTTATCAAGCTCTTAAAAAATCACCCTTTACAAGCAGACATATTGAAAAAACATGTTTAAATACTCTAAAATATTAGGGATTATAATGGGTATTTTCAGTCCGATCTACGACTATACGCATTTATGGAAAATTTGGACGTCCTAGCTTTCAACAGACGGACGGACATGGCCCATACGTCTTAGAATTTTTTGACAATCAAGAATATATATACTTTATAGGGTCTCAGGTCGATATTTCAAGGTGTTACAAACGGAATGACAAAGTTAGTATACCCCATCCTGGTGGTGAAGGGTATAATAAGAAATTATTTATTGAATTTGCTTTTAGCACTTGGCAATTCTATACCATTACATAGTACGACAATTTTTTAAAAAAGAGTAGTTGCTCTTGGCCCGAATAATATACGTCTGAAACTATAGGTAAAATGTAGTTAGTTGGCTTTTTCGGTTTTTCATTTCTTCATCATTTTGCCCCAAAATTTCAAAGGATAAAATTTTTCTAAAATATATTTTAAATATTTATTCGCACCCTAATATACCTCTATAAGTGTCAAATTAAAGAGGAGAATATCTAGTTAAAATACTTCAAATATCATGCTTCAATATGTATCAGTTTATCATTTATACCCATTTGGAATTCCTCCCTTAATTTATTTAGTTTATTCATAATTTACTTCTTGTATCACCCAATAATTATTTGAACCCATTTTTTGGTGATTTTTCATATGAAAATATGGTTTTTGATCATTTTTCATTGGACAATTTTTTAATAGAACATACTCCTTTAATATAACATATTCGTAAAAAAAAATTCTATGGAATGACCCATATAAAATTCCACTTATATCGAAAATTCCCACTGACAGGTGTTAGTGGCAAAGCATCTGCCAACACTTCACAGAATTCTTACAAGAAGATTCGACGTTCTGATGCACATCTTTTGTTCGCTTCACCAATACGGCCGCTTTTCAGCCTCTTTATCAATTTCTTATCAGATTTTCCGTAAAGTGGAATGAAATCAAGAGGCCTTCGGGGCGAAAGCGGAATAAACTAATTTAACAACAGATGGCGTTCACACTAAAAAAGAAAAAAAAAAACAAGAAACCAGAAATCTGTCTCAACAGCATATCGACACTTCAGAAGAACGAACGAACGACGAAGGACGAAAGTCCAAGATGGTCAAGACATTGAAAAGAAAAAATAAATGGAATCACCGGGGAAGACAGGTACACTGCAGGCTCTTGTCTTGCCTTGGCTGGTGTCTGGCTGTGGTGGCAGGTCACAGCGTGAAAGGCGGACAATAAATGCTGAAGGATGTGCAACAACTATATTCGATGTCGAGGTATTTATTGTGTTGCAAGGTAGGACACACAATGCATGTTGCCAAAGGAAGAAGAAAGTACGAGGAATTTGCCAATAACAATAAAACTAGACAAAACAAAAGGCGTGAAACGGGTAAATGATTTCCAAGGTTGCTGCAACGCACACACACACAGACGCATGGACAGACACGCTGTCATGCTTGCAACAAGAACGGTTTAGTTTACTTTTGCGTGTCTTGTTGTGAAGGCAATAAAAAGGACCTCATCTCCGTTTACAATATGATCCTTAGTTGAATGGTTGCTTGTTTCTCTTTTTTGTTTTTTTTTTTTTTGTAAGTTCATATCCTTGACTCGCCTTGGGTTGCCTACCAAGGACTGTGTCCTGTCGCAGCAGCGTCTCTGGTGTCGTCTTGTTGCTGGGTGTCATGCTGTGGTGAAATTGTGTGAAATTGCCAAACCATTAATATCTCATCATTACTTTGCAATGACTAAAGCCAGGACAACGAAGGCGATGATGATGATGATGGTAAGATGATGACGAGGACATTGATGTTCGCCATAGTCCTGCCAATAGTGTCAGTGCTGCTGCTGATGGTTATGGTTATGCTCTAAGTTTTTGCCATGGTGTTACATTTATCCTTGTTTTTCTATTGTCCTTTTCGTGCTTGTCCTTTCTCTTCCTCTCCTCCACAGTCATCCGATCGACTGCTGTGAATTAATGGGAACTTTGTAGGGATTTCGATTTCCTCCTCTCCTTGTGCATCATCGTCATCATCATAGCCATTGACGAGTTTAGTGTTAAATCCTTAGAAATTCGTTAGGTATTTCCTTTCACAATCACAGCTCACCCAAATCCCCTGTATATCCCAAACTCATATGCATTTTTAATGCCTTTGCAATGTTCTCGGGGATTTGTGTTACTTCATCACCATCTCGGTCCCTGGTCCCGTGGAGCTCAGCTATCTTGTTGTTCGTTGGTTTCATCGCTTTATGATGTCCACAATTTCAAGGATAATGGCATTATAACCATAAACTAATAAAGAGGCCATAATTGGTAACGAATTTGCCATTTAAAGTACGCTGGTGGTGGTGGTGGTGCTGTGCGTCTGGGGTGTAAAAGGATGCAAGGCCGCAAGGATGCAAACATGCTGGCAATGCAATGCATTACAATTCCTTCTTATCATGGCCAGAGAAAATGCGCAATTTTATGGAAATTAACACAAATCGATTTACAATTTGCTTGCCATTCCCCAGGGCAGATGCAGGAAATGATTCAGGCTTTTTTGTAAGAAATCTTTAAGGAAAAGATGACAGCGCAAAAGAGGCGGGCATAATCGTTGGCCTGCAGCTAATTAATTCTTTGGTCGGGAAAGGTGTTAGGGAGGGATTAATAAAACTATGGCAAGTTTTGCTCGGCTACCTTTTGGTTAGGTAATAAAATCTATAGCCCAACATTTATTTGTATATCTTTCAACATTGATGGCAGAGAGATCGATTTGATCGTTAAAAATTTTTAAGATGATGTAGCCTTGAAAGTCTATCTATCTGTTGTAAATGCAGTAGCATGTAAATGATAAGATTTGCCCACATTTGCCAAGTCTACTTGTAACAATTATAAATCGATTGAGATTGTAAACTTACTTAATAGGTCCAGAGAAGAAATAACCCCAACATCCCTCAATATCTTTCTTTAAGATTTGTGGCTTATACACAGGTAAAATACGTACGTACCAATGAAATCATTCGAAATGGTTACTTTTATGGGAAAATAAGGGCGAAAAGGGATAAAATGGTACCTAAAAATGGTCGGAGCAAGAATTTCGAAAGTTTTACTTAATGTTTCTTTGACTGTGTGGACGCACAAAATGCATAGATCTTTCGATATTCGTAAATTTAGGGTCAATATGGGTAAAAGGCATGGAAATGGTACCATCGTAAATCGGTTAGGATCGAAACTGAGGGAAATCGGTCCAAAGGGAAAAAATTTCTCTCACAAACACTAAAAATATCTATAATAACCCGTTATATTTTAGAGTATTTAAGCACTTTTTATATGTCTGCTTTGCGCATACCCAATATGCGCTTTTCCCCTATAACAAAAACGTACACCATAAAGTGATTTTTATTCGTGGTCAAATAAGGGATAAAAATAGTACCTATCAAAAGACAACACCTAGAAACGCCAAATTCGGTGTATACATTCCTCTAATTAGGTAGATAAACATATAAAAGTATTTTTTGCCAAATTCGTACTTTTAAGAGGTAAAATGGGAATAGAGGGATACAAATGGTACCAACCAAACGGCTGCACCTAAAAGAATGAAATTCGGTGTATACATTCCTCTGATTGCCTAGACACGTAAAAGATGTGATTTTTCGAAATTCACACTTTTTGGGGTTAAAATGGAAAAAGGGTATAAAAATAGTACCAACCAATTGACCGCAACTAGAGTCATGAAATTCGGAGTATACATACCTCTGACTGCGTTGACACGAAAAATAAAAAGTTTTTTTCCAAATTCGTACATTCAAGGAATACAATGGGAACAGAGTCATAAAAATTGTACCAACTAATGGGCTACAACTAGAATGATGAAATTCGATGTGTACATTAGGGCGTACCTCAAAAAAAAAGTTCGCCGTACACCTTCGAATATGAAGTATTATTGAAAGGTAGTTTCAAAAAAAATTTTTTTATTTTTTTATGCCGAACGTAGGGTTCGCGCTTTTACATTTTTCTATATAACTTCTGCATTTATAAACGGATTTTAAAGTGTGACACATTGATGTTTTTGTCTCGACGAGGCCGATTTTTTGTCATTGAGCTCAAGCACCCCCTTCTGGTACTTACCCATCATATCTCAGTTGCTACTACCCTAATGTACCACTCTAATATCAGAAAATTAAAGCTCGCATAAAATCATGAAACTCTTCCTAAGGAAGTATGTCGATTTTCAAAAAAATCGGCCTCGTCGAGACAAAAACATCGATGTATCACACTTTAAAATCCGTTTATAAATGCAGAAGTTATATAGAAAAATGTAAAAGCGCGACCCCTACGTTCGGCATAAAATAATAAAAAAAAAATTTTTTGAAACTACCTTTCAATAATACTTCATATTCGAAGGTGTACGGCGAACTTTTTTTTTTACTTGTAACCTGGTACGCTCTAGTGTACATCCCTCATCCTACATGAGATAATGGATTTTCAAATTTTGTACTTTTGGTATTAAATTAGGATGGAAATCCAACCAACTGTAGCACCCACTATCTACCAATATTTATGGGATTTAAGCTTTTTTGAAGGTTGCTGACTTATATTTACTTTTTAAATTGACTTGAAGTATTATTTCGATATATAGTATAAACGTATTGGTAGCCTTGCCTTATAAGAACGGTTTGAAATAATAAAAATATTATATTTATTTATAAAATTATTTTTTCAATATTTATACGCTCCACGAGAGTATTATGTCTTTGTGCATTTTAATACCCAAAACGAAACGAGTTAGACCAATTGTTAAGTATACCGATCGACTCAGAATCACTTTTTGAGTCGATTTAGCAATGTCCGTCTGTCTGTCCCTTCGACAGGCAGACCACATATTTTATCAGATTGTCTTCAAAATTGGCAAAAAATCGTATATTTCAACTAGGAACACATGTGGTGAAAATAGGTCAGATCGGTTCAGATTTCTATATATCTCCCATACAAATTTTGCTACCAATTTGACTTTTTCCGCCCCAGAAACTACATATTTTAACAGATTTTCTTCAAAAATATCTTATATTTCAACTAGAAACAACCTTGGCGAAAAAGGGTCCGATCGGTTTAGATTTATATATAGCTCCCGGCTTGACTTTTTCAGCCCCAGAATTCACCGAATTACTTCAAATCGAGCATAACACGCTATACTTGAACTGGAAGAACCTATTGTGTAAGTGGGTCACATCATTCCGTGTTTGGATATAGCCCCAATACAAATATTCTTCTCGATTTAACCAATTTGCTCAGGCCATATTAGCCTATGATTAGGAAGCATAGAAAAATCCTTCCCGTTTTCAATTTTTTACCGAATTGAATTGTATTCGGATAGAAAGCGGAGTGTATCATATAGTCGACCCCGCCCGACTTTAGCCTTTTCTTTCATGTTTCATTAGAGCGGAAAATTTTTTGGGAGTGAAATTTGTATGGGAGCTATATATAAATCTGCACCGATCTAACACATTTTTACCACAGATGTTTCTAGTTTAAATATAAGATTTTTTGCGAATTTAGAAGAAAATCTGTTAAAATATGTGGATTCTAGAGCGGAAAAATTGAAATTGGGAGCGAAATTTGTATGGGAGCTATATATAAATCTGAACCGATCTAACACATTTTTACCACAGATGTTTCTAGTTTAAATATAAGATTTTTTGCGAATTTAGAAGAAAATCTGTTGAAATATGTGGTTTCTAGAGTGAAAAGAGTAAAATCGGGAATGAAATTCATATGGGGGCTATATATAAATCTGAACCGATTTTTTTCAAATTAAATAGCGTTCGTCCTTGTCACGAATAACTTCGTTGTGCAAAGTTTCGTTTAGTTATGGCTACAATTGCGACCTGTATCGTGATTACAAGAATAGATGGACAGACGTACAGGCAGACGGACAGACGTACATTGCTAAATCGACTCAGAAAGTGATTCTAAGCCGATCCGTATAATTAAAAAAAATGGGTCTATCACTCTTCCTTTTGGGTGTTACAAACAAATGCACAAAGACATAATACTCTCGTGGAGTGTATAATAAAAAAATTTTGTTCACGAGTTATGACCAATTTAACAGAGAAAAACATAAAATTTTTTTCAAAAAGGTGTGTTCATGCCTGTAACTCCTGAAATACTTGACCGATGTGCTATGTGCTTTGCCTTCTTTTGAAGGTAATTTCAATTACTTCCAAAATATTGAGTCATCATGGTATAGTCGCGTTAGATTTTTTTAAGTTTTTACAGTTTTATTTCTTTTTTGGTTTGTTTTTGGTTAATTTTTCATATTTTTTGGGGCGATTTTTCATTGGACAATATTTTGGAATGGAAAACACGCTCATTTGGCTCTATTCAGGCGGTAATATCGTGAAATATATTCCAAAGTGGAGGCTATATAAGATCTCTGCCAAACTTAATTTCTTTTTAAGCCTTTTGATCTTGAGCGTATCAAACCATTGATTTTTACGATGGGAAAATGTTGGACTCCTTATCACTTTTCGTTTAATTCTTATAATTTTATGATGTCCAAAACGGAATGACAACCTTAATATACCGCCATCCAAAAATCCGAGCAAGAAAACAATCACATTGAGTAATCCACATGACTACTCATGTTGAATATGATAAGTTGGAATTTCTGTTAGTTTAGAATGTATTTTTTGCTCCCTTATCACATTTCAATATATAAAAATATTATTTTTCTAAACTTCTTATATTCTTATATATGAACCCTTGTAATAGTTCCAAACTTGTTAATTTTTCAATCAACTATCGTATAATCTCTGAAAAGCTGACAGCATTTTTGATTTTAAATACTTAACTATTAATTTGGAGAATTTGGGGAAAATAACAACATTATGCTCATTTAAATTGGCATTTATTTCATAATCTGACTAAAAAGCAGAGCAGCCACAACAACATGAGTGAATTCTATGGAACATCGCATCGTGTCCATGGCAAAAGCAAGCCAAATACAACAAATATCGCTCGCAACAACGGCACTTAGCCAAACCGAATATCCAACCAAATACGTTGTAATGCCAAAGCCACACAAATTATAATGAGCTGATGAAACAGACCAAAAAGGAAAACATTTTAAATTTAAAAATTGGTTTGTAATAAAAATAATAATAATAACAATAACAACACAACGACGACCAGGAACAACAATAATACACAAATAAACAAACAGACGAATACGAATCGAACAAAAAGCACGCTCAGCATATGCTCGGCATATGCATATGTGCCATAGGGTGATCACAGCTGAGGTGATAGGGATATGGAATAAGACTATTAAACTGAAGTACAAATTACAAAATAAAATTTCGAAATTAACAAGGTTCTGAAAACCTTTTTGTTGTTTTCACCCATATTTCTTAAAACCCTCTAGTTCCTCAATATAAGATTATTTTTGGTCACTTTTGTGCAAAAGTGTAAAAAACAAGCCTTAAACAGGGGTTTGCCGGATCAAACTGTTCCACAAAAATATTTGTCATAAAATTCTTCTATAAGTCTCAGAAATAAAGGAATGACGGTCACTTAAAAAAATCTAAATTTTTTAATTTATTTTACCCCCTTTAGGAATTGTTGGTTTTTTTTCTCAAATTTTAGACATTTTAGACTAGACAAAATTTTTTGGATTTATTTTCCCAGTTTTAGAAATTGCGGCACATATTTTTCTAAAAAAACATATTTTTGGGGATTATTTTCCCCGTTTTAGGAATTGTGAGATTTTCATAAAAAATGTTTTTGAAAACAATTCAAGAATTTATGACCCAGTTATTTGAAAAACCTTTCAAGATACATAATATAAAAATCCCATGATTCCCAAAATATGGAAATAAATACCAAAAAAAAAATTACAAAAATTATTGCCATTTTTTTCTATTTCTACCTTTAAAAATTTCTCTTTAATTTCAGTTTAGCTGGTTCACTAGAATATTGCCATAACAAATATTTATCTTAACAAATTCATAAAAAAATATTTATCTTCACAATTAATTCTCGAAACGCAAAACAAAAGTAAATATTGAATAGTATTCATGGACCATATATCATTATACCCTCCACCTCCAGGATGGGGGTATACTAACTTTGTCATTCCGTTTGTAACACCTTGAAATATCGACCTGAGACCCTATAAAGTATATATATTCTTGATCGTCATAAAATTCTAAGACGATCTAGCCATGTCCGTCCGTCCGTCCGTCCGTCCGTCCGTCCGTCCGTCCGTCTGTCCGTCTGTTGAAAGCACGCTAGCATCTAAACGAAAGGAGCTAGAACGTTCAAATTTTCCATAAATGCGTCTTATAGTCGTAGATCGGTTGGGATTGAAACGGGGCGAAATCGGCCCAAAGGGAAAATTTTTTCCCTCACAAGAACTAAAAATACCCATAATAATCCCTAATATTTTAGCGTATTTAAGCATGTTTTTTGAATATGTCTGTTTATATTTGCTTGATATTTGGTATTCGCATTCCCCCTACAGCAAAAACGTGCACCATAGAGTGATTCTTATTTGTAGGGGGGGAAATGGGGCAAAAAAGGGATAAAAATGGTACATATTAAACGACAACAGCTAGAAACACGAAATTCGGTGTGTACATTCCTCTAATTGAGTAGATACATAATATAAAATATTTTTTTCCAAATTCGTACTTTTAAGGGGCAAAATGGGAATAGAGGGATAAAAATGGTACCAACCAAACGGCTGTACCTAGAATAATGAAATTCGGTGTATACATTCCTCTGATTGCATAGACAAGTAAACTACACGGATTTTTCAAAATTCTTACTTTTTGGGGTTAAACTGAAAAAGGGGATAAAAATAGTACCAATCAAATGACAGTAGCTAGAGTCATGCAATTCGGAGTATAGATTCCTCTGACTGTGTAGAGACGGAAAATAAACTGATTTTTCGAAATTCGTACTTTTTGGGGTCAAAATAGAAAAAGGGGATCAAAATAGTACCAACCAAATGACCGCAGTTAGAGTCATGAAATTAGAATTATGTTACTACGTCCCGTTTCGGAAATGTGGGATATTTTCTAATAATGTTTTTTATTTCAGATCCGCCTTCGAAATGTGATTTTTTCACGTTTATCAAAAAGACGATCGAAAAAATGAAATTTTTTTGCTGCAATTTTTCTAGAAAATTAAAATTTTTGTGATTTATTTTCCCCCTTTTAGGAATTGTGGGACTTTTTTCTAATCCTCAATCGAATTAGAGGTATGGCAATTTTTATAAAAATATCAATTTATGGGGATTTATTTCCTCGTTTAAGGAATTGATGGATTTTTTTTTCAAATAATAATTTTTCTTTCGGTAATTTTTCTAAATTAAATTAAATCAAATTAGGGATTATTTCCCCGTTTTAGTATTAAATATCTCAGAAATATCAAAATTTTTGGATTTATATCCCCGTTTAAGGAATTGATGGATTTTTTTCAAATAATAATTTTTGTTTCGGTTTTTTTTCTAAATTAAATTATTTTTTTCAAATAATAATTTTTCTTTCTGTCATTTTTTCTAAATTAAAATAAAAACAAAATTTCGGGAGTTATTTTCCCCATTTTAGGAATTGTGTTTTTCCAAGTATCTCAAAAAGAAATTGTAGTAATTTTTCTAAAAAATCAAATTTTTGGGAATTATATTTGCCGTTTTTGGAACTGTGGGATATTTTCTAACAATATTTTTTTATTTCCCCTGTTTTGGGAATTGTTGGATTTCGATATAATGTATCTCAAAAAGGCGATCTAAACAAAGAAATGGAAGCAAAATACATGAAATATATGCTATGCCGGCCAAAAAAATTTTGGCATAATTTTTCCCATCTTAGGAATTGTGGGACTTTTTAAAATTATTTTAAAACAGCTATCGAATAAATAAAATAATTTTTCTAAAAAATCAATATTTTCGGAATTATTTTCCCTGTATTAGGAATTCTGAGGTTTTTTAATAATAATTATTCTTTTTTTCTGATCCGTAACCGAAATAATGAAATTGTGGGTATTTTTCTAAAAATAAGTATCAAAATTTTTGTTCCCCGTTTTAAGAATTGTGGGATTTTTTCGATTAATAACATTTTTTCTTTCGATCTGCTAGCAAAATACCATTTTCTAACCCAAATCAACATTTTGGGATAAGTTTTCCCATTTATCGAAATAAGGGAATGGCTATAATTTTTCTAAAAAAAACAATTTTTAGGTATGTTTCCCTTTTTAGAAATTCTGAGACTTTTTCAATAATAATTTTTCTTTTTTCTGATCCGTAACCGAAATAATGAAATTGTGGATATTTTCTAAAAAAGAATAAAATTTTTAGGATTTTTCCCCGTTTTAGGAATTGTGGGATTTTTTCGAATAATAATATCTCTTTCTTACGATCTGCTAGCAAAATCCATGAAAAATATGCCGTGCCGGCCATTTTCTAAACCAAATCCAAATTTTGAATTAATTTTTCATGTTTTAGGATTTTTTTAAATTATCTCAAAAAGGCTGTCTAAATAAAGAAATGCATATATTTTTTCTAAAAAATCAAATTTTTTGGTATTTATTTTCCCTGTATTAGGAATTCTGAGATTTTTCTAATAATATTTTTTCTTTTTTCTGATCCGTAACCGAAATAATGAAATTGTGGGTATTTTTCTAAAAGAAAAAGAATAAGAATTGTGGGATTTTTTCGATTAATAAAATTTTTCTTCCGATCTGCTAGCAAAATACAGGAAATATATGACGTACCGGCTATTTTCTAGGTTTAGGATTTTTTTAAATTATCTCAAAAAAGCTGTAGAAATAAAGAAATGCATATAATTTTTCTTAAAAATCAAATTTTGAGCATTTATTTCCCGCATTTTAGGAGTTCTGAGTTTTTTTCTAATAACAAATTTTCTTTTTTCTGATCCGTAATCGAAATAAGAAAATTGGTGTTATTTCTCTAAAAAAGAATCAAATTTTTGGGATTTTTCTTCCCCGATTTAGGATTTTTATATGAGTTATTTCCAAAATGGGGATCAAAATAAAGAATTGGTTATCATTTTTTCTAAAATAACAAATTTGTGGGATTTATTTTTCCCGTTTTAGGAATTGTGGAAATATTTTCGAAAATAATTCAAGAATTTATAACCGTTTTGCTTTTGGAGAAACACACTTTTGTGATACCCCTTACTAAAAATCCCATAATTCCCAAAACGGGGAGGAAAAATCCCAAAAATTTATTTTTTTTTAGGAAATTTACCGCAATTTTTTTTGATAAAAAAATAATATTTTTGGATTTATTTTCCTCATTTTATAAATTGTGAAATTTTTTATTATAAAAATTTTGGGATTTTTTTTCTCCATTTTTGGGATTTTTATAAATTTTAAAAAATTTTTTGTGGCAAAAAAAAAATCCCATAATTTTAGAATTTTTGTTAAAAAATTACCGCAATTCTTTAATTTTTTTTGATAAAAAAAATAATATTTCTGTGATTTATTTTCCTCATTTTATAAATTATGGAATTTTTGAATATAAAAATTTTGGGATTTATTTTCCCCGTTTATAAATTCTAAAAAGATGATCAAATTCATATCCGTGTTTTTATGGCAAAAAAAAAACAAAATTCCCACAATTCCCAAAACGGGGAGGAAAAATCGCAAAAATTTATTTTTTTTAGAAAAATTACCGCAATTCTATATTTTTTTTTTTTTTGATAAAAAAATAATATTTTTGGGATTTATTTTCCTCATTTTAGAAATTGTGGAATTTTTTATTATAAAAATTTTGGGATTTATTTTCCCCGTTTTGGGATTTTTATAAATTTTAAAAAGATGCTCGAATTCATATCCGTGTTTTTGTTGCAAAATAATGTGATTTCTATTAGAATAAAATATAAAAAATATAAAATATAAATAAATATATAAAATATAACTCCCACAATTCCCAAAATGGGGATAATAAATACCGTAAATTTGATTCTTTTCTTTTAGAAAAATTACCTTTCGAAAAATTCTCTTTAATTGATCTCTCTAACACTCCTTGCCAAGAACACCCTTTAGCGTGTACACAAACAACCCAGTGGTATTAAAATTAAAACAACAAAAAATTTTTACTGGTCGCAATACATACAACATTTAACGGAAAGCCTACCAGCTTTTACACCACTGTTGCTGCCGGTGTTATTGCTGCTATTGCTGCAATCGTTTCCATGTACGCCATATGCAGCCGCTGGAAAAATTCACCTGGTGGGCATGAATGAGGGAAAATCAGACGAGCGAGTACTGGCACCACACCCGTCCTCGTCGTCATCGTCTCATCATTAAAACGTGATAGTAGCTGAAGGAAGAAAACTCTATATTGCATGTGGAAATTGTTAACATATGAAAATAGCCCACGCACGAACGTAAGTCTGGATCCGTGGTGGGGTGAGGCAGGGAGGCCCGGCAAGCACAACAAAATAACAAAAGCAACAACACGCTAAAAGAATTATAAAGAAATTTCATGCTGCAATGAATTAAAACATTCAGACGAATAAATGTACCACCGGGATGTACATATATTCGTAGGTACATATGTATGTATGTATGTACATACCTATGATGATCGTACATCAGTATATGCGGTCATACATTAAAGTGTGTGTAAAGCAACATGGTGTAAGGGAGCCAGGGGTGATAAGCTCAGGGGCCTTAATTTACTGTATTTTTCTATAAAATTTAAAGTCTGATGTTGCTTCGATACCAAGAACTTAAATTTCTCATCCTGAGAGGTCCTTCTGGTGATGATGTTCTGAAAATTAAAAAAACCTTTATAGAGTGGATGAAAGGAGATCAAAGGAAAAGGACATCGTTGCGAAGTTATGGATTAGTTCAAATAAAGAGCCACTCCATTTATGAGCCTTGCAAACACCCGACTCTGCCAACTCTGGCAACCCATACATATGTGCATGTTGTTTGTATTGTTTCATAAAAATAAAGCACGATGAAAACATAAAAACCAACAACCGTACGCCGAGGAATCGTAGCTAAAATATAACATTTATATCAAGACGAAAGAAAAGCGCCAGCCAGTCAGCCAGTCAACCAACCGACCAGCCATCCGCCACTGGGTGGTAACTGCCACAATGGCCAACATATTGGTTTATGCCAAACAGGCGGGGAGCTCCAGCCACCAATCCAGGCCCAGACTGAAAGACAGAGTTCCTGCAGCGCTGGTTAATGATTATGGATTCTGTCAGACAACAACTACAACAGCAGCAGCAGCAGCACAATCACAGAAACCGGCGATGTTGATTTTAGCAGAGACTTTAGTAATTAAGTTGATAATAGTTTATGGCTGGGATGTTCGTACATAGGTTTATGTTCATGCAATCATAGGCTCCGAGGGCACCACAACCAGCAGCAGCAGCAGCAATTGATGGGAACAATTACGCATTATCATTTGGAGTTGGGTAACAGTGAGCAGCAGTAGGCAAAGGTGAAGTCTTTAGTTATTTTTAGGCCAAATTAATGTGTAACACTCGAATAAACTCTGAATGTTAATAAAGAGCCACAGCGATGTGAAAATATTTGTTTATTAATAACAGCAACCGATGAAGAATTACTCAATGGATCCAAATCGACTTTTTAATAATTCTGTGACTTTTGAACTTCTTAATAATTCAGTAACTTTTGATATAAGCCTGAAACTATAGGCAATATGGAGTTAATAGGCGTTTTTGTTTATCATTTCATCACCCTGTTGGTCCTTCACAGGACTACAATTTTTCAAGGATTTTCAAATATATTTTTTCAAAAATAAATCTCAAATTAAAAATACTTCAAATGGCATGTTTCTATCTATATTAGTTTAGCATTTATAACCATTTCAAGTTTTCCCTCTTAAAAAGTAAAATGTTAATCCTTTCATGCCCAATGTTGCCTATAGGCAACATTGAGAATTACTCCTATAAAATCTTTAAAATCACATATTTTGCTGAATTAATAAACTTTATTTTTGTGTACATAGGTAACAAAGATTATTCAAAGATGAACCAAAAAATTCGGTAACTTGGGTCTGCGTAGGACGACGAAACCCAAAAGTGAAGTTTCAAATTTCAATTATTTGAGTGTCTTGTAATTAAAATTGTTTAGAATTTGTTCTTATTTTTATAGGATTTCTTCTAGTACAAGAAAATCTCTATTTGTTATTCGAAGAAGAAACAATTCAAAATATACTTTTTAGCGTTTTGTCTTTTGTTCGGCTTGAGGTAAGTTTTTTCAAATAATAAAACAAAAATTACTATTTTATTATTTTCTTGTTTTTTATTTCCCAATATTTCGAGCAACTCCGTTGGTCATCTTCAGGGGTTTAGTACAAAAAACACAAATTATTCAATTACAAGTTACACGCATTAAGAATCAAACCAGTAAGGAAAGGCTAAAGTCGGGCGGGGCCGACTATATGATACACTCCACTTTCTATCAGAATACAATTCAATTCGGAAAAAAGTGAAAACGGGAAGAATTTTTGTATGTTTCCTAATCATAGGCTAATATGTCCTGGTTCAATTTGTCAAATCGAAAAGAATATTTGTATCAAGGCTATATCCAAACATGTAATGAAGTGACCCATTTCACAATAGGTTCTTCCAGTTCTCAATTTTAAGTAATTCGATTTAAATAATTCGGGAGCGAAATTTGTATAGGAGCTATATATAAATCTGAACCTATCTGACTCATTTTTATCCTGGGTGTTTCTCATGCAAATATAAGATATTTTGCCATATTTGAAGAAGATCTGTTAAAATATGTGGTTTCTACAGCAGAAAAAGTCAAATCGGGAGTGAAATTCGTATGGGGGCTATATCTAAATCTGAACCGATCTGGCTAATTTTCACCGTGGGTGTTTCTAGTTGAAATGTAAGATGTTTTGCCAAGTTTGAGGAAAATCTGTTGTAATATGTGGTATCTAGAGCGAAAAGAGTCAAATCGGGAGTGAAATTCGTATGGGGGCTATATCTAAATCTGAACCGATCTTGCTCATTTTCACCGTGGGTGTTTCTAGTTGAAATATAAGATGTTTTGCCAATTTTGAAGCATGTGGTTTCTACAGCAGAAAAAGTCAAATCGGAAGTGAAATTCGTATGGGGGCTATATCTAAATCTGAGCCGATCTGACCAATTTTCACCATAGGTGTTTCTAGTTGAAATGTGAAAAGAGTCAAATCGGGAGTGAAATTCGTACGGGGGCTATATCCAAATCTGAACCGATTTTCTTCAAATTAAATAGCGTTCGTCCTTATCCCGAAAAACTTTGTTGTGCAAAGTTTCATTTGGTTCTGGCTACAATTGCGACCTGTACTTTGATTACAAGAATAGATGGACAGACGGACGGACGGACGGACATCGTTAAATCGACTCAAAAAGTAATTAACAATGGGTCTATCTCGCTTCCTTTTGGGTGTTACAAACAAATGCACAAAGACATCATTCTCTCGTGGAGTGTATAAAAATATCACAATATTTATATTTACATTTTTAAACAAGTAAGTAAAGGCTAAAGTCGGGCGTGGCCGATACCCTACACCTAAATAATATACCCTGTGGTGTAGGGTATAAGAAGGTCGTTACATTTGAACCTGGTATATATACTACAAATTTCATACTTTTATCCGTATTTGTAAGAAAATTTGAACACAAACTTTGAATGGGAGCTATGTATAAATCTGCACCGATCTAATACATTTTTAGCATAGGTTTTCTGAGCGGAAAGAATTAAATCGGGGGAGTCATTTATATGGGAGCTATATATAAATCTGAACCGATTTGACCCACTTTCGCCATGGATGTTTGTAGTTGAAATATGAGCTGGTTTGCCACATTTTATGCAAATCTGTTCAAATATGCTATTTCTAAAGCGGAAATAATCAATTCAGCGCCGAAATTTGTATTGGAGCTACATATATATCTGAACCGACCTGGCCCATTTTTACCAGAGCTGTTTCTATTTGAAATATAATCTGTTTTGCCTGTTAAAACATGTGGTTTTTAGAGCGGAAAGAGTCAAATCGGAGGAGACATTTGTATGGGAGCTATATATATATATCTGAACCGATCTGGCCCATTTTTACCAGAGTTGCTTATAGTAGAAATATAAAAAGTTTTGCCAAATTTTAAGAAAATCTGATAAAATATGTGGTTTCTAGAGCGGAAAGAGTCAAATCATAGGAGATATTTGTATGGGAGCTATATATAAATCTGAACCGATCAGGCCTATTTTTACCAGAGCTATTTTTAGTTCAAATATATGACGTTTTTCTAAATTTGAAGAAAATCTGTTGAAATATGTGGTTTCTAGAGCGGAAAAAGTAAAGCAAAATTTGTATGGGAACTATATCTAAATCTGAACGGATTTGGTTAAAATTAAATAGCGTTCGTCCCTATCCCATAAAACTTCGTTGTGCAAAGTTTCATTTAATTCTAACAACAATTGCGAGATGGACTTTGATTACAAGAATAGATGGACAAACGGACGGACATCGCTAAATCGACTCAAAAAGTGATTCTAAGTCGATCGGTATAATAAGCGATAGGTCTATATCGTTTCCTTTTGGGTGTTACAAACAAATGCACAAAGACATAATACTCTCGCGGAGTGTATAAAATAAAGATTTTGTGTCTACAAAGAGTTCTACATTTACCCATAAAATTTTACATTGTTGTCTTCGCTAGAATATTAGCTATTAAAAACTAAAACAAAACAATTTTGCCGATTTTTTGTTGAAGCAACAAAAGAGGATTTTTCTCGAAAAAAAAATTTCTCTCAACTTTTTTGCAGCCTGATCCTAAACCACTGTTTCTATGCTATAGTAAGAATTTGCAGCCCTTGCCTTTAATGGAACAGTAAGTAGTTGTGATCGGACTTATATTTAAAATTAAAGTACACTTTCCGTAAACAAATTTTAATAACGTTTTCCCGTTTTGAAAGACAAAATACGTCAGAAAAAAATGTGTTGCATATTTTAATTTATACTAAAAAACTCGTGGATATTTTTATACTAAAAACTCAGTTAAGAGCCTTTTAATTATTCAATACAGTTGAAATACAAAGACTTCTACAACACATTGCATAATTTCTATATTTAATCATAGAATTTCTTCCGATATTCACTGATTTCTTCTCTAGAAAGTTAGCTAATTAACATAAAACAACTTATTAGTTTTCGTGTTGTTTCCCAAGAGTTTTATAGAGCCACCAATTTATTTTTCATAAAATTTTAAAAATATTCATAATTAAAAAAAAATATTCGTAAAAAATAATACAATTTTCGAATTTGGAGTTTTAATGTATTTTTAATTATCCATAAAAAATACAGTGAAAAATATAATGCAAAAGTACATCGACATAAAAATATATATTCATAAAAATTATTATCATTTTCGTGTTTAAATATTATCCATTACAAATAAATATCATTCGAAATATATTCATAAAATTTTCTACATAAATTTCGATTTTGGAGATACAAAAAAAAAACAGAAAATAAAAAATATTCATAAAAAATAACATAACTTTCGAGAACCTTTGACGAAAATTAAAAAAAAATAAAATTTTTTGAGTTTGTACAACTAAATTTAAAAAATATCCTCAAAATATATTTTCGAGTTTGGAACACCAAAATACTTCAGAAAATTTTATATGCAGCACTTCGACCAAATTATTGTAAGTAGTATTGTATAAATTTTTTGTAAGTCTTGCATTACATCATAGCCAAAAGGGTCTGAAATGACTTAACTTTATGGAAACTCACTCTTTGTCTGCGAAGGACAACGAACCCCCAAAACAAATACTCAAAAAAAAAAACAACAACCGAAAAACTAAAAAACACCAACCCCAATTTAGGCCATGAAACACACAAAAAACACGAACCAACCCACCCACTCAACCTGCTACTTCGGGGACCACAAATTGCATTGGGGAATTTCGGGTTCCCTTAAACGGGTAACGGGGCTAGGAAAGCAATGGTATTCCCATTTGTTAATACTACCAATATTTTAATAAAACTACAAAGGAAATTAAAAAACAATGCAAAGAAAAACAACAACAACTGGGAAAGAAAGAAAAAACAACAACAGTAACAGCAGAGCATAAAAACAACAAACCTGCCATATCATCAACACCGTAGCCGCCGCCGTCGCCGTGCTTCAAACAAACAACGGCCGCACAGTGACGCGCTGGAGTTATGGCATGGTGGCTGGATAGAGGAGCTGCGTTTTCATTGGATCCCAGATCCCAGACCATTACCCAGCAGCTCAGACAGAATGACGAACGGACAGCCGTACAAACGTACAGACGGACGCACAACAACGCAGTGAGTGAATACTGTAACGTTTTTTTTTTGTTTTGTTGCTTTTCTGCTGGTGTTGCTGTGGCTGTTGCCTTCCTTGTTGTTTTCGAATAATTTAAAATTAACAAAAGACTGAAGAAATAAATAGTGTTGCTTTCGTGCGAGCAGTTCTGCGATATTGTTTTGTTGCAGGGCGAAACTGAAGCTGAAGAAGAAGAAGAGGAAAAAACGCCACAATGTTAATTAAGAGAAAAAGACACTGTGCGCGAACAAACGCATTTCAAGACAATTTAATTGTTTAATAAAGTTTTGTATTTCGTTTTGTTACGTTTTTTTTATAACTTTCTTCAATTGAAGTGTAAAGAGAGTGAACCAAAAAAAAAAAACACATGAAATTGCTTTGGACGCGGACCTGAGTTTGACAGATGTGGGAATTCTCCGACAAATTGAAGTAGCGAAACATAATTAGACTAATCGTGGTGTCTCGCATTTACATAAGGATATGCTCTCATGATGGGTTTGCTTACGAAGTTAGGCTGGTTTAGATGTGAACGAGGATAAACAAGAAATTTGGGAACATTTTGAATCAACCGGGATCACAACCTTTAGCCATGCAATGCAGGTGAAAGGACTAGAATTGGTGCTATATGGGGTGGGTCATTTAAAATTAGAATCGGGCATAAAAAAGCTTTCAAATTTTTTAAATTTCTGATTTTATTGGAAAGGCTACACCTTGTCATTTAATAATGGTAGACAATAACATTCATATGAGGACCTCCTCCAATCAACCCAATTTTTCGGTATATGACCATGATGATGCCGTCAGCCCAAAATTCTCACCAAACAGTCACTAGTTGTGAATGCATTGGCTTCACAATAGTCATCTGTGGGTTCTCTGAAGCCCATATGCGGTACTTTTGCTTATTGACATAGCCACAGAGATGCAAATGAGCTTCATCTGAAAACTGAACATAAGGCCGATCTCTTTTCGAAAAATTTCCACGTAAATTTCATACAGTTTGCGCAGACTCAATACTTTGGAAGTAAGTTTTTAATATTTCCCAATTTTGTTCAAGTGTATAGCGTCCCATTTTGCAAATGTCAAATATAAACCTGAAAATAAAACTAATATTGAATCTTATTCTAATCGGCGCACCCTATATAAGAATAAGCGACTTCACAGAAGCTAGGGAACAAGTTTTCATTGTCATAAATATCCTTTCGAAATTAATTTTGTGATAGTAGCCAGAGAAACTTTTTTCGAGGACAACTATCAATAAAAAAATATATCTGCAAAAATATAAAAGACTATCGATATTCAAAATATGAAAGATTTAATGAAGTCGTAAGAAAAGTTATGCTCAAAATTCTAGAAAATGTTATTAAATCAGCAAAAATCGATATCAATTCCTTGTTAATCAATTGATGGGTTTTGGACGATGTTTAATAAAAACTGTGGATTCTTTAAATGTATCAACAATAAAAGTCAGCTTAAGGCAGCAGAAAATAAATCAACATCAGACCAGTTTTTAATAAACTTTAGCAGAATAAATTCTAAATTCTAAACATTTCACTTTTGTTTGTTCTATGAATAATTAAGATATACTCCAGATCTTAATTATTCATAGAACAAACAAAAGTGAAATGTTTAGAATTTAGAATTTATTCTGCTAAAGTTTATTAAAAACTGGTCTAATGTTTTGATGAAATCTATATTTAGCTGGCCAAAATATGAACTATCAAAGCGAATGTGTGGTCTACGAAAAAAAAAAATATTTCCCCACCTCACAGAAACGAAATTTGGATTTTTAATGGTGATTTCCCTTTGAGATAAACGATCTTGAAAATACCCAAAAATTCATGTTTTTCTCGTGTAATATGTTTTGACCATTTTTCTCTGATCTTTAAATATACATTTAATTATATTTATTATTATTATTTTATTATATTATTTATTATTATTATTTTTGTCTTAGGCCTGTTCGATTGGGCTTACTAGCTTAATTTGTGTATGAATTTTATTCGCTTAATTCGAAAGTAGCATACTACTTTCTTAGCATTGCTGTCAGATTTTTTGTTAATTCATTTAATCATAAGGACTTTTTGAGTAATTTTTGACAACAAAAACTCATATTTCTTGGGAACATTTTGTTAAATGTGTTATGAGACTGCCTGAATCCAGTTTTTGTTTGAAAATATTTTGATAAAGGTTTTGAACCAATGTCTTTTTTTTTGCAACATAAAAAATTACATTGGAAACACATGATTTATAGTTGTGTTTTAAGGAGCTTTTAGCTCACCGACGACCTGACCTAATCCTGACCTGACCTTATCAACATTAAAATTTTATTCAATAAAATATCAAATCAAATAAATTTAATAAAATTTCAACATTTAGTCGGCACGGGAATGTGTGGTCCCAGGGGCGTGAAATATTTGGAGAGTCATTTTTGCAACAGAGTCATTTGTTGCAGAACCACCATACAATAGTTACGACGGCCACTCATAGGGGTTATAATATAAACATCATAATTTTAACCATCACCATGGTATTAAGCCTTTGTGCATTTGTTTGTAACAAAGATAATGGAAATATATAGATTAAACAAAACTCTCAGAGAAATGTGTAGTACGAAGACAATTATTTAGATGGCACTGAATATCATTTTGGAGAGAAAATTTCCCTTTTTCCTAAAAACTGCAATAAATGGAAAATAAAAGCGAATTAAATAAACTGAAGTGTGGTATTTGACGTAGAGTCATAAAAATCATTCGAAGTAACTTTTACTTCATTCGTTTTCTTTCAATTTTCAGTATTATAAGCGAAAGAGAGTACAAAATTGAGTGAATTAGAATGTACTTTGAGTGAAATAGAATGTACTTTTTACACATTCGGCACCCAGTGGTCATGGCTGCAACTACAACTATTTTATCTATGTATTTCCATTATCTTTGTTTGTAAAAGGGTGTGAGAGAGACCCATCGTTTATTATACCTATCGCCTTAGATACACTGCCAGAATCAATTTAACCACGTCTATTCTATTAATCATAATACAGGTCGCAATTATTGTGTGATCACAACAAAATTTGGTACAAGCGATTTTTGCGTGCCATGGACGAACGATATGAAATTTGAAGCAAAACGGCTCACTCTCGATTTGACTTTTTCCGCGATTTTGTTCAAATTTGATACACCAAGTTATATTTTAACCAGAAGTACCTATTGTAAACCTATATCGATTACACCGTCCGTCATAGTCCGCCTGAAACAATAGGCAAAATGGAAATTATTGCCGGTTATAGTTTTTCATCCTGTCGCCCCTTCGCAGGACTACAAAGTTCAATTTTTAACCGATATTCTACTAATTTTTTTGACACATTAATAAGTTTTGAAAAATTGTATCCTTCGGAACTTTGTAATCTTGTGAAAGGGCAATAGGATTAGGAATTTTAAAACTAAGCACGCCAATATACTCCATTTCGCCTTTAGTATCACACGTATATAATCCGATGCAAGTGTAGGTTGGGTCGCGGTCCATACAAATGGAAAAACAATTTCCAGCCACCTCACGAAAATGAAGTTTGGATTGTTTAACGATGATTTGCAAAATATTTCGTTCCTAGATCAAGCCATCTGTGAGCTAAACGCTCCTGAAAATACCCCTGAAAATCATGTTTTCCCGTGTATTTTTATACCCTACACCACTTCGTGGTCTAGGGTATTATAAGTTAGTTTTCCGCCAAATGTTTGTAACACCAAGAAATAATTGAGCTAGACCCACCTTTAAGTATACGGATCGGCTTAGAATCGCCAGCTGAGTCGATTTAACGATGTCTGTCTGTCCGTCTGTCCGTCCGTCCGTCCGTCCGTCCGTCCGTCCGTCCGTCCGTCCGTCTGCTGTCCATCTAAGCTTGTTCGCACTCTAAAGGTCGCAATTGTTGTCCGATTGTCATGAAACATGGCAGAAGTTATTTTTTCCGGCCAAGGACCATTGGTATTGAATTTGGAGGAAATCGGTTCAGATTTAGATATAGCCCCATAAAAATGTTGGTCCCGATTTGACATTTTCCGCTCTAGAAACCACATATTGTACCCGATTTTCTTTAAATTTGGTACAACATCTTATATTCTGACTAGAAACACCTATGCCGAAATTGGGTAAGATCGGTTCAGATTTATATATAGCCCCCATACAAATGTCGCTCCCTATTTCATTTTTCCACTTTAGAAACCACATATTGTACCCGATTTTCTTTAAAATTAGCACAACATCTTATAATCCAACTAGAAACACGTATGCAAAAATTGGGTAAGATCGGTTCAGATTTAGATATAGCCCCCATACAAATGTCGCTCCCGATTTGACATTTTCCGCTTTAGAAACCACATATTGTACCCGATTTTCTTTAAAATTGGCACAACATCTTATAATCCAACTAGAAACACGTATGCAAAAATTGGGTAAGATCGGTTCAGATTTAGATATAGCCCCCATACAAATGTCGCTCCCGATTTGACATTTTCTGCTCTAGAAACTACATATTGTACCCGATTTTCTTTAAATTTGGCACAACATCTTATAATCCAACTAGAAACACCTATGCAGAAATTGGGTAAGATTGGTTCAGATTTAGATATAGCCCCCATACAAATGTCGCTCCCGAATTCACTTTTTCCGCTTTAGAAACCACATATTGTACCCGATTTTCTTTAAAATTGGCACAACATTTTATAATCGAACTAGAAACACCTATGCTGAAAGTGGGTATGATCGGTTCAGATTTAGATATAGCCCCCATACAAATGTCGCTCCCGATTTGACTTTTTCCTCTCTAAAATCCAGATATTGTACCCGTTTTTCTTTAAAATTGGCACAACATCTTATAATCCAACTAAAAAACCAATGGTAAAAGTGGGTAAGATCGGTTCAGATTTAGATATAGCCCTCATACAAATGTTGCTCCCGAATGTTTAACCGAGTTTGGCCAAATTTTACATATTATATTTCACCAATAAACAGACATGGTGAAAGCGCGTCACATCGTTCCTGGTTTCAATATACCCCCAGACAAATGTCCTTTCCGATTTAAAATTTTTTGTCAAACACATACATTTACAGGAATTTTTACCGAATTGAATTGCAATGAGAATTGTTTGGGTGATGCCCATATGTCCATACTTTGGTATGACTTTGGTATACTACTGTATAATTTGTATTTGTCTGTCGGACAATTGGATCAATTACCATATTATTTACCATATTCGTTAAATTTGACTAAAGATGAATTTATAGCATATACATTATATTCATATAATTTATATGAACTACATAAAATTGTTCCCATGAAATACCTGGGTTTAGTAATCAAAGTGTGGTACATACGCAGGGAGTGGTGTAGGGTATTATATAGTCGGCCCCGCCCGACTTTAGCCTTTCCTTACTTGTTTTTTTTGTGTTGCATTTGGTGTCTTTCGTGAAAATTGTACTAAAAGTGTTATTCATTGAAGAGTTAGACGGTCATATATTTAAACTAGAAACAGCTCTGGTAAAAATTTGTCATATCGGTTCATATTTATATATAGCTCCCATACAAATGTCTCCCCGATTTGACTCTTTCCGCTCTAGAAACCACATATTTTAACAGATTGTCTTCAGATTTGCCACTACATCTTATGTTTAAACTAGAAACACCTATGGTGAAAATTTGTCAGATCGGTTTATATATAGCTCCCATTAATTTCGTCCCCTCTTTGACTTTTTCTGCTCTAGAAACCACATATTTTAACAGATCCTCTTCAAATTAGGCGAAATATTTTATATTTGTTCTATAAACAGCCACAGTGTAAATGGGTCAGATCGGTAGATTTACATATAGCTCCCATACAAATTTCGCTCCAGATTTGACTTTTTTGCTCTAGAATCAACATATGTTTGCAAATCTTCTTCAAATTGAGCATAACACATTATACATGAACTGGAAAAACCTACTGTGAAAGTGGGTCACTTCACTCCATGTTTGGATTTAGCCCAGAAACAAATAATCTTTTCGATTTGACAAATTGGACCAGGTCATATCAGCCTATGATTGGGAAAAATTGACAAAAATTCTTCCCGTTTTCACTTTTTTCCAAATTGAATTGTATTCGGATAGAAAATGGAGTGTATCCGCCCGACTTTAGTCTTTCCTTACTTGTATTTACTATGATAGCATTTAAAAACCCAATAGTTGGTTACTATTGGCGATAGAGGAGGGAATGGATTTTGGCATTTTTCTTATTTTTGCCCTAAGGTGCTCTTTCTTAATGGACTATTCTGCATTTTTCTTATAGCTTCTTTCGAATGGTACATAAATAAAACACATAATTTAATTTTTCATTAAAAATAAATTTAACATTTTGTAATATTCGAACTTTTTATTTTTTTAATATTTTTTAAAGAAAGCTCATATAGTTGCCTATAAGTGTGCCAATAAAGTGTTTTTCTTCGTTTTTGATTCATATGTTATGTCACTTTACTGCCTTGTTAGGATATTGAAAACAAACAACGAGATTCATAATAAGGCAGTACTTGACAAAAAAAGTATGAATCATACTTTAGAACTCAATATCACAAAAACGAAGAAAAAGACAAGACATTATTTTGGCAAACTAGTTTAATTACAGTGGTTATTTTTTTGCTGGAATAGCATTAAGTCAATCAAAGTAAACAAATGATTATTTCTAATTCGAAACCTTTTATTAACAATTCGCTGAAACATAAACAAAATCATACCCCACTGTTCTGTGTTTCGAGTCCATTTGAATTCGACAATATTTACTAGGATTCGTGTCTGAAAACTTGTTTTTCTGGCTTTAAATCTTTCTGCTGATACGAAGAATTTTTGTGAATATACAAATAAACGAAATAAATACAGTTCACTTTGTAGAACTGCTCCCAAGATTGTACAGGTTTTGCTATGATAATTAATTTCAAGGCAGAAAACACAAATGTGCAAAAATAAATTCGAGTATATTTTTTATATTTTGCTGATTTGGGATATTCCGAACCAACCAAAGATATTGTATATACAAGACAAGAAATCTCACTCTTTGTCTTTTATTACCGGCGCAACGTTGGGCAATAACAGCGAATGTAGCTGTTGAAGCCATGTTAGCTTTTTACAGCAAAATATTAAACTATTGAAAACAATAGATACACACACAAATATACACAAAAATGAAATGAATATATCGAGCCCTTAGCGCGGAATTATCGTAAGCGACATTTTCTGAAAATTTTTTTTATTGTTAAATTTAAAATTTTATGGGCTGCTACATAGATAAAAATAGTCAAAATGTCAAAATTGTTAACGTTTATATAAAAAATGGGGCTAAGATTTTATCGTAAGTCGCTGCTCACATTTTCAAAGAAAGCAATTTTATCGTAAGCGACAGTTTATGAATTTAGGCAAAAACTGTCAGATAATGTAATTTATATTTATAAATGTTTTAGATAGGACTAGCAATATATTGATGCAATAATGAGTGCATTTTTATACCCTCGGCCATAGAATGAAGCGTTCGTCTGTTGGTTGAAAGTGCGATAGGTTACGAACGAACTAAGCTAAGAGGTTCGAAGTTGTTTTATATATATTTTATTGATCCAGAAGAAAAATAGTTTATCCACAAAAGTAGCTCTAAATTATTGTGTTTTTGGAGAACACAAAGCCTTTTGTATGATTTATGCCTTATATAAAATAATTTAATATACTTCTTGGAATATTCGTATATTAAGCCAAATACTATAGGGTCCGCCATCTAACGTTTTTTTTTCAACTATTCAACCGTTGGACTATTATTTGTGGGGTGCCCTCAGCAGCCATTTGAATGAAATTATTTTCCATTATTAACCGGAAGGATTGTACTTTCAAATAAAAAAGAAATTTGAGAAAATATTCAGTAGTTTTTTTTATAGCATTTTCAAAAGAAAAAAGTTATTTGGTGAAATATGTGGTTTCTAGAGCGGAAAAAGTAAATCATAGGAGACATTGGTATGGGGTCCGCCATCTAACATTTTTTTTCACCCTCCTCCATGGTTTGCATTCCACAGAAGCTTTCGATTTTCGTAGAAGTCCAGTAATATTACAGGAAAATATATTTTTTTTAATAAAGCCAAACCAAAACAAATAAAAATATAGAAAAAATAATAAATATAATATTGTTATTATTTCAAACCATGCTACCAAGAAGTTTAGAATATATATAACGAAATAATACTTCAAGTCAATCAAAAAATAAATATTCTTATATTAATATTTTCAATAAAGCCTACATACCATAAATATTGATAGTGGATGCTACAGTTGGTTGTATTTTCATTATATTTTAATTCCAAATGTACAAATTATGAAAATCCATTATCTCACGTGCATAGTGCAAAATAACCTAACTTCATTATTCAACTAATTTTTGACGTAAAAGTAAAAAGTTCAAATTTTGAAAAGTCTTTTTATTTTGCGTGTATATGCAGTCAGAGCAATGTATACACCGGATTCCATTATTCTAGCATAGGCCATTGGGTTGGTACCATTTTTATCCCTCTTTACGTATTTTACCCCTTAAGATTACTAAATACAAGCAGACATATTGATTAAATGTGCTTAAATACTCTAAAATATTAGGGGTTTTTATGGGTATTTTTAGTCCTTGTGAGGGAAAATTTTTTCATTTTGGGCCGATTTCGCCCAGTTTCAATCCCAACCGATTTACGCCTATAAGACGCATTTATGGAGATCGGCACATTTAAAAAAAAAAAACTGGGATTTTGCTCACAATTTAAATATGGTATTTTGCCGATAGTATGGTGGATGAAATGAATATTAATTTAATTATTCGTTCAAAGAAAGATTCAATATCGATATTACCTAAAAACTTTTATATGAAATTTAACTATTAATCATAGGAATTATACTGCTTCTAAAATAGCTGTTTATTAACGATTTACATTACTTTACTGTCCAGTTTCACTTTATAAATGTAGTGTTATTTGTTTTAATAATTTGTTTATAATAATAAGTGTGTTTTTACTAAAATTTCGAGGTTTAAGCGAAAAAAACTTATATCGTAAGTGCCATAGTTTTTTCATTATTTGTAGCCGCAAGTAAATACAATATTTGTATCGCAAGCGCCAAAAGTATCGTATGATGTAAACAAATGATATTTTTTTTAATAGTAATTCGTTGTGTACGGCGGAATTAAAACATTTTGCATTAAAACATATTTCATTTTATGCAAATATTTCAAAATAATCAATAAAAACCTTCTCCTGTAAAATGGGTGTTTTGTGCGCTTGCGATCATTCCGTGCTAAGGGCTCGATATGTGTTTGATTGCTAAGTGTTTGAAATATATTTGAATTTGTTAGCAAAAACTTATAATAACAGTAAAATAACTACAAACAATTGTGCTTTGCAGAAGCAAATGTTATTGCTGTTCGGTGGCATAGCTCGGCCTCTCTACAAGTTAACAGACAAAGAGCGAAATTTCCCCGCACTTTGGAACTAAAACTGTTGGTTATTCTGCGCCTTTAACAATCTTGTTGATTTGTTTGTCTTATTAGGATTTTACTTTGTCTTCAAGATTTTTGGGAAATCTTAAGATGACTTCTATTTCTTATCAGGGAATCAACTTTACGACTTTGTGTTTGTTTTCCAGGATTTCTATGCTATACTATGATGCATCATCTTCTGTGGTAATTATTTTTAAATTTTCTTCCATGACTTCTTTGACATTTCCTCTGAACAACCCATCATCATTACTCATACCAAAAATTACTATTTATTCTGATTTGGGAAATTCTGAATTCTCTTAATTCTGCACATTTGCCATGATTGAGGTTGACAGGTCTTATAAGAATTTCTGATTGGAGTTTTACCTTTCTGCCAAGATTTTTGACAATCTTAAGATGTCTCTGATTTCTTATCAGATAGTCGACATTGATTTCAAATTCATTTTACAAGTACTTTTCATACCAGTGAACCATCTTCAATGACAATTACTTTTAAATTGCCTTCTTATATTTCCTTCTTCTTTGATCCTTCCCCCACCCAATAATTGAAAACGCTCTTTGTGAAAATTTATGTTTTTAATAAAATTTGTTATTTTATTTAAGTTTTGTTTTTGTTATTCTTTTAAGTATTTTTGTTTGTCTTTGTTTGTTTGTTTGTTTAAACTAAAATTACTATTTATTCTGATTTGGGAAATTCTGAATTCTCTTAATTCTGCACATTTGCCATGATTGAGGTTGACAGGTCTTATAAGAATTTCTGATTGGAGTTTTACCTTTCTGCCAAGATTTTTGACAATCTTAAGATGTCTCTGATTTCTTATCAGATAGTCGACATTGATTTCAAATTCATTTTACAAGTACTTTTCATACCAGTGAACCATCTTCAATGACAATTACTTTTAAATTGCCTTCTTATATTTCCTTCTTCTTTGATCCTTCCCCCACCCAATAATTGAAAACGCTCTTTGTGAAAATTTATGTTTTTAATAAAATTTGTTATTTTATTTAAGTTTTGTTTTTGTTATTCTTTTAAGTATTTTTGTTTGTCTTTGTTTGTTTGTTTGTTTAAACTAAAATCAAATTTGCAAATTAAAAAAACTAAAAATAAAAACAATTTTTTAACATTAAATAAATACATTTACAGTTCTGTTTGTATACTTTATAAATAATACAATGTATTTTAGTTAAACTTAAAACTAAAAAATGACTTCAGTGCTGGGATTTTTTATACATATTTTTTGTTTTTTGTTTTGTTGAATTTTCTTTTTATACAAATGTAAGAGTAATTTCTAAAATGAAAAAAAAAACTGAAAAAACATGATAGATTTATCTTCTTAAAGAGATCATTTCTTAGATGAAATACTATATTTACAATGAATCCCTATGATCCTGGCCAACCCAGCAGACACTTACGAAAAATGTATGTGTTTGAGTTGGATCGCGTCCGGTGATGTAGATGTGTGATGTGTGGGAGAGATGCTAGCGTTAGTTAGCCTAGATTTAAATGCTAAAAATCTTAGAAAACTAAATGTCTTTGTTCGGTTTGTTCTCATGTCTTTTTCTGTTTGCGTTTCGTTAAATTGGTTCTGTACAGTTTGTTAGCAGTTCGAAAAAGTCCTTGTTAGTCCTTAATTGTTACGATAGTCTGGCATCACAGTTGACCACTTTGAAATCGAATGGTTTAAGCCCAAATGCTTAAGTTTTGGCGATGATACGTTAACGGTGCTTGTGGCATAGGATAGTTTTCGGAGGTTCGCGTCTGGCCCGTCCCGGGCCTTTTCAAACTTCCCGCAGTGTCCCACAATCAGTGCTGGTGTTGGTAGCGCATGGTCTGGGCATGGCCATTCGATTGTCCGCCCGACTGGTGCTTTTGTGAGCCGTGGTTGAGCGAACGCCGACCGGTGGTGCTGACGCTCAACATTTGGGGTGGGTTGCGCAGAGGCAGGGCGGGTGGCACAACGGGCGGTGTGGGAGTCTGCACCCTTGGGCCGCCGTTGGTCTGCTCCAGCGGAATCGAGTAGTGGGTGTTGCTGTAGATGTAGTTGGGGTCCAGGATCTCCGTGCTGGTGGTGGAGTTCGAGTAGTCCTGCGAGGTGCCATAATGCATGGGCTGCTGCTGATAGTTGATGTTCTGCTCCTGGTTGCCGTTCGAGTGTATAATGGGCAGATCGGCATAGGAATAGCAGGAGTCGCCCACAGCCGAGGTTTGCTGGAACAGATGAGGCTTGGTGTAGTGATTCAGCTTTTGCACGGCAGCCGAGGTGGCGGCATTGTTCTTGATGTGCACCACAAAGGACTCGGAGTCGTCAGTGACGGTTTGCGACTTCACGGATTTCTTGTCGTTCATGATGGTGCCGGTGGGCACCTGCAGCTGCTGGAAGTTCTTTTGCTCGCCATTCAGGGGCACGGGGCACATGGGACCATAGTGAGCCTGGCCACCCATATTATGTGGGGTATAGGTGTTGGGGAAGGTGGAGTGGATGCCCAAGCTGCAGGGATGATGTTGATGGCGGGTCATGTAGTCCTCGTCGCAGAAAGTCTTCTGGTATTCACGTTCCTTGTTGCCTAGAGCCGAGTTGCCGAACAGACCACCCTTCAGGTACTCGCCAATCTTTCTGCGGCAGCGGTAGACAATCAGCACCAGGGTGGTAAGAGTGGCGGCTGTGCCAACCAATAGGGCGCCAATCAAGGCCTGTTTGCGGGGATCGGTGTGCGAGCAGCCCATGAGAGCAGGATTGAGGTTCTTCAGTTCCTCACCGCGCAAACGTTCGGGGAATTCGCACAACACTTCACTGACACTGTCGCCGCTGCTGTTCTTGCTCACCAGCAAGTTTCTCAGCCACATGACACGGCAGTCGCAGGCAATGGGATTCTCGGAGATGTCCATGGTGTGCAGGTCTTGCCAGGGGAACAAGCCTTCGGCCAGGGTAGTCAAGGCGTTGGCCTTCAGGTTGACATATTTCAAATGGGGCAAGCCACTCAAGGCTCCCTCCTGCACCTCGTTGAGCATTTTGTTCGAGGCCAAATTCAGGTATTCCAGGTTGGTGTTGCTGGAGAAGGCTCCATTCATGACACGCTTCAAGCGCAAGGCGCCGGTGATTTCCAAACGTTTCAGCTGCTTCAGGCCCACAAAGGCTCCCTCGAGTATGGCTTCGAAATCGTTTTGGCCCAAAAACAGTTCCTCCAAACGGCCCAATTGGCTCAGGCTGTTGGTGGGCACACGCGTCAAACGGTTGTCGGACAAGTCCAGAATGCGTAGAGCCTCCAGGCCCAAGAAGGAATCGTGCGAAATGTTGCGCAAACCGGCACCTTTCAAATTCAAACGAGTCAAACCCTTCAAGTCCTGGAAAGCAGCCGAGGGCACGCTCATCAAGGCATTGGTGCCCAAAAAGAGTTCAGCCAACAAAGGCATGGCCTGGAAGTGAATGGGATCGGGCACCGAGGTCAAGGCGTTGTCATCCAAATACAAGATTCTCAATTGCGACAAGCCATCGAAGGCCTTGGGATCAATGAAGCCAATGCGATTTTCGCCCAAATTCAATTCCTCGATTTTGGCCAAAGGAGCAAAGGTGCCCTGGTTCAATTCCGAAATGAGATTGCCTCGCAAATTCAACACAGTGACAGCGGACAAACCAATCAAGGTCTTATTGCTGATCTGGCCGATTTTGTTGTACTGCAAATGCACTTCCTGCAATTTGCGCTGATAGGCAAAGGTGCGCTGGGGTATATTCATCAAATGATTGGAGGACAAATCCAAGAAAGTCAATTCAGCATAGAATTGTATGGATGAGTCAATGGTCTTGATCTTGTTGTTCTTGATGACCAGACGTTGTATGGAAGGATTCAAGGCAATCGGCAACACATCCAATTGTCCCTCGCCACACTGGACAATAAGAGTGTTGTCATCGCACTGGCAGCCGGCCGGGCAATTGGCCAGGGCGGAGGTTGAGGAGGCGGCAAACAACAGCACCAAAGTGCTGAGGGCCACGGTGCGTTCTAAGGTGTTCGACATCATGTTGGGCGGAGAGAGCGCGAAGCGAGTGTGTTTTGTTTCTTTCGTAAGCGTTGAACGCGTTGCGGCGTTGAATGTGAAAATGATAAAAATAAAATGTTGTTGGAATCGATGGATTGCGATGTTGGGGGGCGGAGGTGTTATAGTTCCATATTCTGCAAAAGGGGAGGAGAAGAAGAAGGAAAATAACATTAGTTTTTTCGTCATAACAAATAAAACGATTTTGGGAAGAAAGACATTTTTTGGGAAATGAAAATATTTCAATTTTAATGTTGAGAACTCAGGGGATTTGCACTACACAGCGGGGAGAATTCAAATGAGGGAAAATTGGGAATTTGAAAATTGAGAAACTGAGAATTTTTAATTTTCAATTTTGAAGGAAAATTGAAAAATTTTAAACTTTCTTGGAAAACAGAAAAAAATGATTTGAGAATTTTTTAAATTTAAATTTTGCTTGAACTTTTGAGAACTGAAAAATTGGAAACTTTTTTGAAAAGAAAAACTGAGATTTTTTAATTTTGAATGAACTTCGAAACCAGAAAAACTGATTTGAGAATTTTTTGGATTTAAATTTTGAATGAACTGAAATTTGAAATTTTTGAAATCTTAAAAATCAAATCCAACTTGAATTTCTTTTAAATATTTTTTTCCCCAGCTCAACTTTGTTCAAAATTTTGAAATTTTTCACTTCACAAAATTCACTTTAAAACAAAAAAATCTTTCTAATTTTTTTTAAGTTTTTAATATTTTTATTTTATTTATTTTTTACAACACCCACCTTTAGAAGTTGGTTTTCTTGTGTTTTCAATAATTCACAATACTTTAGATTTTTCGTCGATTTTTTCCAATTAACAAAACTTTGCACTACACTTTTCACAATGTTTTGATTTTTTCGAAAATAGATTCGAATTTAGTTTTAGGTTTTCAATTTTTTGTTTATTTATTTTTTTTTTTAATTGTCAATTTTTAATGATGTTGTTTGGTTGTGTTCAAGCCGTGAGCGATAATCCAAGTGCTCGCTTTAATCACGGTGCTTGTGTTAGTTTTTTTCGTTTGATTTATTTTTTAAGACGAGTTTTCATTTACGTGAAAATATAAACTACGATCTCACGTACATAATACGTATCTCTGACGTGCAGATATATTCGATATTTTTTGTGTTTTATAAACAGTCGCTTGTATCTTTTTCAAGTATACAACCGTACACGACGAAGCAACGAACTACACTGATTTTATGTTGCAACTTGCGTTGTTACAATACCTCGGTTTCAACGAAGCTCTATAGAAATTCACAAGAGCATAACTAATCCGCACAAAGAGCATAATGGCCCAGCAACTCTCGCAAATACGCTGAAAAGAGAGCCAAACACAGGCTCTCCCCAGCAAACACGAGGAGTGATAAAGAGAGCAAGAGCATAACAATGATTGAACCCAGGCACAGTGAGCAAAGCAGGTTTTGCCACAGAGCGTAAACTAAGCAGCACAGAGAGTAAGAGAGAGAGAGAGAGGGAGAGCGTTGATGAATATGAGTGTATGACAAGAAGAGACCAAAAAGAAGTGGTGATAAATTATAACACACATCACACACAGTGCACAGGCCCTTTGAAAACGGCAGATGTTTTCGGTGATGGCAAGGCAAGGCAATGCATTTTTATTTTCTAGTTTTCTGTTGACCAAGAGACCGCGAGAACAAAGAGCCTCGGAAAACATTCTTAGAGAGTCCGTAGCTCAACGAGAGCATAAGTGAGTTGCTTTAATCGGCGCTAGATGCCGCTGCTAGTCTTGAAATTCATTTTCGAAACAAGTTTCACAGGAAACTGAAACTCTGAGCAGAGCTACCTGCATACAATTTTGGGAGAATTGTTTTAACACCACTTCTCTCTGTCTGCACTCACAATATCATGTTTGAGTTGCTGGTCTTTGCAGCACCTTCGTCATTCTCAATTGTCGTGTTCGACAATGAGTTCGAAGCGACGGAATTTGTGACGATGTGAACGACGTTTTGTTTTCAGAATATTTCGGGGTTTGTGCAGCAAACCGACAAAAAAAGTCGTAAATAATTTACGTAAATTTTCTTATGAAGAAAATAAATTCGACCAATTTCAACACAAGTGGAATATTTAATAAATTGAATTGGATATGTGTGGTCAATATTTCAAAATAATGATTTAAGAAGTTCCGTTTAAATATTTATTGCCAGTGATTTAGCATAAATGCCCAAGGCGGGAAATTAAAACAAGTTCAACCTTTTAATTTATAAAAGAAAATCGGAATTTTGTGAAGAATTTGATTGCCCAACTGAAATTAAAGAAATATGTTATCATTGTATATTTTGGAATACCAAAGGAAATTAAAGCAAAATCCATCAATGTGAAATATTGAAATAAAAGAAAAAATTTATGAGTTTTGGAAAGACAGGGTTTATTCTGTGAAACTATAGCCATGTTCTGAGTTTCGAGTCGACTTGAATTGCACAATATTTACTCGGATTCGTAGCTGCAATGTTGGTTTTCTGTTGATAAGAAAGATATTCTAAAGTTTCGAAGCAGAAACACGAATCTGCAAATATTCTTTCGAGTATATTTTGTCTGAAATGGCGACTCAATTTATAATAATTTATGAAAATTTTAGACATGCTAATTTATGGAGGAGAATAATGTCTTTGTATTTTTAAACTTTGATCAGATGTATTTTTTGAAAATGAAAAACGGATTATATATTTGTGAAAACAGAAAATATCTGAAAAAATATTGAGCTCCCAGCTAATAATAGGGATCTGTAATTTAAGTTGGTATAACAACAACATTAATATCTATTAATGTTAAATTTTACTCAAAAATAAATAGAAATCACATTATCGCCACATTAATTAGATTTTCTCTATTATGAATTCAAAATATCTATATTTTGAAAATATTCGAGTGTTCAATTATGGTCAGATGTCTTTCAATGAAAGACATTGTACACTAGGTGACTATTTAATAATAGTCTATGGAGGCTTTATTTATTTTCAATATGATAACATACTTTAAAGAATTTGATAAATAATTATGAATCTGGATGCTGGTGTTTGATGAATGTTTGTAAATTTGACAAATCAAATACAAATCCAAAAATGTGAAAATTTATAAAACATAGGAAATTCTATCGGAAATCTAACTGGCAATGTAATACCCTAAAGTAAAGTGTCTCTGTAGCTTTAAACTTAGATCAAAGGTGTTTGTTGAAATTCAAAATATTTGGAAATTTTAAATATTTGGAAATTCAAAATATGTATTAGAAAGTTGGTGTGCTCAATTAATTGCAAACGTCGAACTTGCGGACAAATTTATAATAATTTAAAAAAAATTACATAGATGATTTTCAAGGAAAAAATCATATCACTATAAATAAATTCACTGTGAAAACTTATATTAAAAATTTCATAAATTATTTTGAAACTGAACGCTGGTGTTTTACAAATTTTTGTAAATTTGTTAAATCAAATTAAAATCCAAAAATAAAAGGAAATTCTTTTGAAAATCTAACTGGCAATCTAGTATCCAAAATGTATTATTAGTATTTCAAATCTTAGTATTTCTAAACTTAGATGAGATGTGTTTATTGAAAATGAAAAACGGATTATATATTTGTGAAAACATAAATTATTTGAAAATCTGTTGAGCTCCTAACTAATAATAGGGCTTTTTCATTCAGCTGGGATAACGAGCCGTGATAACAAAAACATGAATATTTATTAATGTTGAAAAGAAATCACATTATCGCCACATTGATTGGATTTTCTGTATTATGAATTCAAAATATTTATATTTACGGAATATATTTATATTTTGAAAATATGCGAATGTTCAATTATGCACAAATGACTGTCAATTGAACAAAAATTGTACATGAAGTGACTATTTAATAATAGTCTATGGAGGATTTATTTATTTTCATTATGAAAACTTATTTTGAAAAATTTGGAATAATTATAATGAATCTGGACGCTGGCGTTTGATGAATGTTTGTAAATTTGGCAAATAAAATTCAAATCCAAAAATGTGAAAATATAAAATAAATAAATAAACAAAAGGGAATTCTATCGGAAATCTTACTGGCAATGTAATACCCTAAAGTAAAGTCTTTGTATTTTTAAACTTAGATCAAAGGCCTTTATTGAAATTCAAAATATTTGGAAAATCAAAGAATGTACATATTAGAAAATTGGGGCGCTCAAATATTTGCAAACGTCGAACTAACGAACAAATTTAAAATAATTAATGAAAAATTTCAATATGAAAACATATTTTAAAAATTTCATAAATTATTATGAATTTGTAAGCTGAGTTTTATAAATGTTTGTAAATTTGATACTTAAATCAGATATAAGAAATAATAGGAAAGGTTTTGAAAATCTAAATGAAGATGAAATACCCAAAAATATAAGTTTCTGTGTTAATTGAAATTAATTGGAATATCAGTCGAAATTGAAGCAAAATTCATCAATGTGAAATATTGGAATTAAGAGACAAAATTATAAATCTTGGAACGAGAGGACTTTGGTGATTTCACCTTTCAATCAATCACATTAACTGGTTGTTTTGGTATTATGAAATTAAAATATTTATATTTTTGGGAAATTATAAAGTATTTGAATATCTCTGTGCTGGATTATTTGCAAACGTTCAACTTTATTTTATATATATTGAATATAAAAAATAATAGGAAAAGTTTCGATAATAGAAATGACAATGTTGAAATTAATTCTTTATTTTGGAATATCATTCGAAATTAAAGCAAAATCCATTAATGTGAAATATTGAAATTAATAGAAAAATTTATAAAGCGTAGAATGACTGGGAGTTTGGTGATTTCACCTTGCAATCAGTCACATTAACTGGTTGTTTTGGTATTCTGAAATCAAAATATTTACATTTTTGGGAAATATAAAATATTTGAATATTTCTGTGCTGAATTATTTGCAAACGTTAAACTTGTGGACAAACTCATAATAATTTGTGAAATATTTACGCAGAGGAGTTTCCTTTGTTTGGCATAATTTTCATAATGAATCTTGGTATTATGTTGAAAATTGAGAAGCCATCTGATGAAGGCTTTCACAGGCCGGAAATCATGGTAGTGTGCAGCCAAGTAATAAATTCCACTTTGTAAATAAATTTCCATTCTATGGAATTTAGATGCAAAAAGATCTATAATATATTTAATTTGGAATATCATTCGAAATATTCCAGTTCAAATCAATACGAAAATCGATCTGACAATGTAATACGCAAAAAGAAAAATATATTTTTATTTTTAAAACTTAGATCAAAGGCCTTTATTGAAAATGTAAAATGGATAAATATTTTTGGAAAATATAAATTATTTGAAAATGTTTTGAGATCCAATCCTACTAATAGTAGGGCTTTTTTCTTTAAGCTGAAACAAAAAGCCGCTATAACAGAAACATAAATGAAATGTTAATTTTTACAAAAAAAAATATTTCATATTTGACGTGTTTTATTTACAAACGAACGGGCGTCTTGCTTAGTAGCAGTTGTTCCATAAATTGTCAGAATTTTTGAATTTTCAAAAACAAACAAAAATTGATTCCAAATAAGCGCTAATAAATTACGCCTGAATCAATTATTTTTTAAAATTCCATATGATAAGATCAAATTTTATCCAATAAAACATTAAGATCCCTCTAGTCCCTCTAGTTTTTAGTGGCCTATTAAATGTTCTAAAATTTTTAACAAAACAAAATTAATTGTTTCTGTTGCAACTACTTAGCTCTGATATAAAATTTTGAAAATTCTACAATCCTCGCAATTTATCATAGAAATACTGCTATGCTGGATTTCTTCTAGATTGTAAATAAAACACGCCCAATATTTATATTTCTGGAATATCTAAAATATTTGATGAAAAACTGGAATTTTTAAACTAAAATTCATTAATTAAATATTATGGAGAAATATAAAATAAGAAGTATACGATAACCTTCATAGGGCTATTATGGTTTTATTCTGAACGAAAGCAGATCTTGGATAAATATTTTTGGAAATAATAATAATAATTTTTGTTGGTTTGTTTATTTGATTTTTTATTTTTGGTTTTATGGTATTTATTGTTTGTTTATTTGATTTTTTGGGAAATATAAAAATATTTCAAAGACTTTGTGCTCAAAATTAAAAAAAATTGAATTTAAAAGATATGCAACTATTAAGGAAAAGTAATTTTTCAAATACTTTTAAATCTAAAAATAAGCAAGAAGAAGAATTTATTTATGAAAATCTTGCTTTTAGTAATTTCAGCCATTTAGTAATTTATTGCGTTTTCTATTCTGACAAAATATTGTTACAATCCTTTTTGGTTTTATATCGAGGCCTAGCCCTATACGAGTATCTATCCACTAGTTTCGGATAGAACAATATTTTTTAAAGGAAAAGAAGACATCATTAGTGCTAAATATTAGTAATATTGAAAAATGCAATTATTTTTAATACAAAAAATTTTCTATGAAGGTAACGACGATGCGCTATTTTTCGTTCGTTTATATGTGTATTGAATCTATTTTTCCGTTTGTCTAGTAAGACAGTTTTTTTTAGTTTTTAAAGTTTTACAATGTTTTTCGTAGCAACATTAAAATGGTGTACACTTTTAATGTACTAGCCTAATCAGTAATCTTATGTTGACTGCTTGAAAATAAAATTTATTATTCTCCAAAATGTAGCTAGTACTATTGCCATAGAAACATTTTTTTGAAAATTTTCATTCTATTACAAACTCTTAACTCTTGAGGAAAATTTTCATTCTATAAAATGTAGATGAAGGAATATAAAAAATTAAATTTAAAAATATACAAAACTTAAACAATCAAAACAACAACAAACAAAACAAAAACTAACAAATAGTTATACATTTTTTGGACAAAAAATACTAGTTTAGTGTTTTTCTTTATTTTTGATAATTTTCCTGAGGATGTCTCTACACGAAAGACGAAATATTTAAAAATGAACAAAATAAAATATTGAAATAGATATCGAATATATAATATATTTTTTATTTACTTCATGAGTTTTATAAATGTTTGTAAATTTGATACTTAAATCAGATATAAGAAATAATAGGAAAGGTTTTGAAAATCTAAATGAAGATGAAATACCCAAAACTATAAGTTTCTGTGTTAATTGAAATTAATTGGAATATCAGTCGAAATTGAAGCAAAATTCATCAATGTGAAATATTGGAATTAAGAGACACAATTATAAATCTTGGAACGATAGGACTTTGGTGATTTCACCTTTCAATCAATCACATTAACTGGATTTTAATTTTCCTGAGGATGTCTCTACACGAAAGACGAAATATTTAAAAATGAACAAAATAAAATATTGAAATAGATATCGAATATATAATATATTTTTTATTTACTTCATAATTTGGTTTGAGCCCATAAACTCGTGTTGAAAACCTCAACAGAATTCAATAGTTTGCAATCAGATTCTTGGGTAATTCTTAGTTTCTACGAACTGCATTTCCTTATCTACAGAACTTGGACATCAAATGCATATTGATTACACAGGTTATAAGAATAATTCTACTTCTTCGATGAAAATGTTTTTTATTGTAGAATATTTTCCAAGAAGAAGGTAGGAAGCTATGTATGTTGTTTCAATTATTTCAATTGCATTTGGTAAATAAGGTCTGCGTGAACAGTTTTTTGTCATATCATAAGATTTTCAGAAAACAATACCCATGGAAATAAATATAATTCCACATAGAAAAATACACACATTAAATGTGTTCTTTATTTAAAACCATTGAAATATTTAACCAAATTGTAAAAGAAAAATTAAAAGCCCACCTTAAAAATTTTAGAAATTGATTTGAACTGGGATATTGTCCTGGCTCAAGACCATTTTGCATCTATATTTAATAGAATGCAAATTTATTTACAAATGACATGGTGACATTTATTACTTGGCTGCAGACTACCACGATCATGATTTCGACCATGTCAAAAGTCTTTTCAAGTGGCTTCACAGCGACTTTTCAACATCAAACCCGGCCTCTATAAGGAGATGATTCTCACAAACGAACGAGAAGCACAACTCACTTGCCCAATTTGCGTTTAAAAAATCGCACCAAGTAATAAAGCACACATGCCATCTTACAAGCATCTCATTGAGTTGCATATGTAAGTATGTGTATATGCAGGTATAGTTACCCAGCAATACTTCTGCCGTGCCAAAAATTTTAGAAATACAAAATAAAATTATTGGAAACAACTATACTTCCAAATTATTTTAGATTAAATATTTTCTAAAAAAACTCTTATTTACCAGAGAAAATAATTCGTCTAATAATAAGACCTCTTGCCATGCTACCAATCAAGTTTGAAGGCTATGAAGTGGGTAATTCACTGCAAATTTTATTTATCGCAGTTCGAAGCTGATTCAGATTGAAGAATAGCACAATGCGGTCTGTAATAATACCCTGAAGTTTTCGAATTTTAAAAATAATTTAGATCAAGCATTAACAAATCTAGAATAAGAAGATAAACGAAACAATTGTTTTGAATATAAAGTGGTGAAATTATGGCTTCTATTTTTACGAATTTTTGAAATGGAATGACTCATAAGCGGATACGACACCCTAAACTGATACTACCAAGATTATAGTCCATTGCTAAGGTAAATTTGAACAAAATTGGAATTTGAATAAAATATCAGACCATTTTTTGTACAGCCCCTCGACAAAATGATTGTAAGCTACTGTAATAAGATCAACAATAAATGATATAAATAACTAAAAATTAACCTTGTGTCCGCTTTGAAATACTTGTAAAATGTCTATTTTGTGTACACATTTTTGTACATCAGACATTACTATTCAAAATATTTTTTCCTAACGCAATTTCATATAATTTGTATTTGAAATGTAATATTCTATGCAAAATACAAACAAATTGGATTTCCTTAACTTCATGTTAATATCGGAAAATTGTTTAAAAATATCAATATTTAATTGAAATCAAATATCTTTAATGCGCATTAATAGTAATGATAATAATAATCACAAAGGGAAATTCCACAAAAATTTCGTAATTATGAATTCTATAACACATACCCAACAATGTTACAAAATTTCCGAGTTTTACACAAAAATATGCCCCCATATTTTGCCAAATGCTCACTGTGTTCTCCATAGAATTCATTTGCATTATAAAAACAGTTTGTATGGCAAACATTCTATTACGAAATCAATTTGTATAGAAAACAAAGTGCGGCATTGACATTGTGTTTAACAATAATAACCCCCATAAGTAAATTTTACGAAACACCCAATATGGACAAATTTTGAAATGCGAAGGACAATGAATTTCGACAACAAATTGATAAAAATGATAAATGAAACAAGTAAGGAAAGGCTAAAGTCGGGCGGGGCCGACTATATAATACCCTACACCACTCCCTCGTATGTATCTCGCTTTGATTACTAAACCCACGTATTTCATGGAAGCAATTTTATGTAGTTCATAAAAATTATACAGTTTCTATAAATTCATCTTTAGTCATATTTAACGTATATTGTACAGACAAATAAAAATTATACAGTAGTGATAGGATGAATCGGACCGACATTTCAAAAGGGGATCAGATTGGGCCCCATTTGGGTTATACCAAAGTATGAACATATGGACATCTCCCAAACAAGTAAGGAAAGGCTAAAGACGGACGGACTTTCTATCACATTACAATTCAATTCGGTAAAAATTGAAATCGGGAAGGATTTTTGCATCCTGTAAATGTATGTGTTTGACAAAAAATGTTAAATCGGAAAGGACATTTCTATGGGGGTATATTGAAACCTGGAACGATGTGACCCGCTTTCACCATGTCTGTTTCTTGGTGAAATATAATATGTAAAATTTGGCCAAAATCGGTTAAACATTCGGGAGCAACATTTGTATGAGGGCTCTATCTAAATCTGAACCTATCTTACCCACTTTCACCATAGATGTTTCTAGTTCGATCATAAGATGTTCTGCCAAATTTAAAGAAAATCGGGTACAATATGTCGTTTCTAGAGCGGAAAATGTCAAATCGGGAGCGACACTTGTATGGGGGCTATATCTAAATCTGAACCGATCTTACCCAATTTTTGCATACGTGTTTCTAGTTGGATTATAAGATGTTCTGCCAAATTTAAAGAAAATCGGGTACAATATGTCGTTTCTAGAGCGGAAAATGTAAAATCGGGAGCGACATTTGTATGGGGGCTATATCTAAATCTGAACCGATCTTACCCAATTTTTGCATACGTGTTTCTAGTTGGATTATAAGATGTTCTGCCAAATTTAAAGAAAATCGGGTACAATATGTCGTTTCTAGAGCGGAAAATGTAAAATCGGGAGCGACATTTGTATGGGGGCTATATCTAAATCTGAACCGATCTTACCCAATTTTTGCATACGTGTTTCTAGTTGGATTATAAGATGTTCTGCCGAATTTAAAGAAAATCGGGTACAATATGTCGTTTCTAGAGCGGAAAATGTCAAATCGGGAGCGACACTTGTATGGGGGCTATATCTAAATCTGAACCGATCTTACCCAATTTTTGCATACTTGTTTCTAGTTGGATTATAAGATGTTCTGCCAAATTTAAAGAAAATCGGGTACAATATGTCGTTTCTAGAGCGGAAAATGTAAAATCGGGAGCGACATTTGTATGGGGGCTATATCTAAATCTGAACCGATCTTACCCAATTTTTGCATACGTGTTTCTAGTTGGATTATAAGATGTTCTGCCGAATTTAAAGAAAATCGGGTACAATATGTCGTTTCTAGAGCAGAAAATGTCAAATCGGGAGCGACATTTGTATGGGGGCTATATCTAAATCTAAACCGATCTTACCCAATTTTTGCACAGGTGTTTCTAGTTGGATTATAAGATGCTGTACCAATTTTAAAGAAAATCGGGTACAATATGTGGTTTCTAAAGCGGAAAAAGTGAAATAGGGAGCGACATTTGTATGGGGGCTATATCTAAATCTGAACCGATCTTACCCAATTTTTGCATAAGTGTTTCTAGTTGGATTATAAGATGTTGTGCCAAATTTAAAGAAAATCGGGTACTATATGTGCTTTATAGGGCGGAAAATGTCAAATCGGGAGCGACATTTGTATGGGGGCTATATCTAAATCTGAAGCGATCTTACCCAATTTTTGCATACGTGTTTCTAGTTCGATTATAAGATGTTGTGCAAATTTTAAAGAAAATCGGGTACAATATGTGGATTTTAGAGCGGAAAATGTCAAATCGGGAGCGACATTTGTATGGGGGCTATATCTAAATCTGAACCGATCTTACCCAATTTTTGCATACGTGTTTCTAGTTCGATTATAAGATGTTCTGCAAAATTTAAAGAAAATCGGGTACAATATGTGGTTTCTAGAGCGGAAAAAGTGAAATAGGGAGCGACATTTGTATGGGGGCTATATCTAAATCTGAACCGATCTTACCCAATTTTAGCATAGGTGTTTCTAGTTGGATTATAAGATGTTGTACCAAACGTAAAGAAAATCGGGTACAATATGTGGATTTTAGAGCGCAAAAAGTCAAATCGGGAGCGACATTTGTATGGGGGCTATATCTAAATCTGAACCGATTTCCTCCAAATTCAATACCAATGGTCCTTGGCCAGAAAAAATAACTTCAGCCAAGTTTCATGACAATCGGACAACAATTACGACCTGTAGAGTGCGAACAAGCTTAGATGGACAGCAGACGGACGGACGGACGGACGGACGGACGGACGGACGGACAGACGGACAGACAGACATCGTTAAATCGACTCAGCTGGTGATTCTAAGCCGATCGGTATACTTAAAGGTGGGTCTAGCTCAATTATTTCTTGGTGTTACAAACATTTGGCGCGAAACTAACTTATAATACCCTAGACCACGTAGTGGTGTAGGGTATAACAAGTAAGGAAAGGCTAAAGTCGGGCGGGGCCGACTATATAATACCCTACACCACTCCCTCGTATGTATCTCGCTTTGATTACTAAACCCACGTATTTCATGGAAGCAATTTTATGTAGTTCATAAAAATTATACAGTTTCTATAAATTCATCTTTAGTCATATTTAACGTATATTGTACAGACAAATAAAAATTATACAGTAGTGATAGGATGAATCGGACCGACATTTCAAAAGGGGATCAGATTGGGCCCCATTTGGGTTATACCAAAGTATGAACATATGGACATCTCCCAAACAAGTAAGGAAAGGCTAAAGACGGACGGACTTTCTATCACATTACAATTCAATTCGGTAAAAATTGAAATCGGGAAGGATTTTTGCATCCTGTAAATGTATGTGTTTGACAAAAAATGTTAAATCGGAAAGGACATTTCTATGGGGGTATATTGAAACCTGGAACGATGTGACCCGCTTTCACCATGTCTGTTTCTTGGTGAAATATAATATGTAAAATTTGGCCAAAATCGGTTAAACATTCGGGAGCAACATTTGTATGAGGGCTCTATCTAAATCTGAACCTATCTTACCCACTTTCACCATAGATGTTTCTAGTTCGATCATAAGATGTTCTGCCAAATTTAAAGAAAATCGGGTACAATATGTCGTTTCTAGAGCGGAAAATGTCAAATCGGGAGCGACACTTGTATGGGGGCTATATCTAAATCTGAACCGATCTTACCCAATTTTTGCATACGTGTTTCTAGTTGGATTATAAGATGTTCTGCCAAATTTAAAGAAAATCGGGTACAATATGTCGTTTCTAGAGCGGAAAATGTAAAATCGGGAGCGACATTTGTATGGGGGCTATATCTAAATCTGAACCGATCTTACCCAATTTTTGCATACGTGTTTCTAGTTGGATTATAAGATGTTCTGCCAAATTTAAAGAAAATCGGGTACAATATGTCGTTTCTAGAGCGGAAAATGTAAAATCGGGAGCGACATTTGTATGGGGGCTATATCTAAATCTGAACCGATCTTACCCAATTTTTGCATACGTGTTTCTAGTTGGATTATAAGATGTTCTGCCGAATTTAAAGAAAATCGGGTACAATATGTCGTTTCTAGAGCGGAAAATGTCAAATCGGGAGCGACACTTGTATGGGGGCTATATCTAAATCTGAACCGATCTTACCCAATTTTTGCATACTTGTTTCTAGTTGGATTATAAGATGTTCTGCCAAATTTAAAGAAAATCGGGTACAATATGTCGTTTCTAGAGCGGAAAATGTAAAATCGGGAGCGACATTTGTATGGGGGCTATATCTAAATCTGAACCGATCTTACCCAATTTTTGCATACGTGTTTCTAGTTGGATTATAAGATGTTCTGCCGAATTTAAAGAAAATCGGGTACAATATGTCGTTTCTAGAGCAGAAAATGTCAAATCGGGAGCGACATTTGTATGGGGGCTATATCTAAATCTAAACCGATCTTACCCAATTTTTGCACAGGTGTTTCTAGTTGGATTATAAGATGCTGTACCAATTTTAAAGAAAATCGGGTACAATATGTGGTTTCTAAAGCGGAAAAAGTGAAATAGGGAGCGACATTTGTATGGGGGCTATATCTAAATCTGAACCGATCTTACCCAATTTTTGCATAAGTGTTTCTAGTTGGATTATAAGATGTTGTGCCAAATTTAAAGAAAATCGGGTACTATATGTGCTTTATAGGGCGGAAAATGTCAAATCGGGAGCGACATTTGTATGGGGGCTATATCTAAATCTGAAGCGATCTTACCCAATTTTTGCATACGTGTTTCTAGTTCGATTATAAGATGTTGTGCAAATTTTAAAGAAAATCGGGTACAATATGTGGATTTTAGAGCGGAAAATGTCAAATCGGGAGCGACATTTGTATGGGGGCTATATCTAAATCTGAACCGATCTTACCCAATTTTTGCATACGTGTTTCTAGTTCGATTATAAGATGTTCTGCAAAATTTAAAGAAAATCGGGTACAATATGTGGTTTCTAGAGCGGAAAAAGTGAAATAGGGAGCGACATTTGTATGGGGGCTATATCTAAATCTGAACCGATCTTACCCAATTTTAGCATAGGTGTTTCTAGTTGGATTATAAGATGTTGTACCAAACGTAAAGAAAATCGGGTACAATATGTGGATTTTAGAGCGCAAAAAGTCAAATCGGGAGCGACATTTGTATGGGGGCTATATCTAAATCTGAACCGATTTCCTCAATATCAATGGTCCTTGGCCAGAAAAAATAACTTCAGCCAAGTTTCATGACAATCGGACAACAATTACGACCTGTAGAGTGCGAACAAGCTTAGATGGACAGCAGACGGACGGACGGACGGACGGACGGACGGACAGACGGACAGACAGACATCGTTAAATCGACTCAGCTGGTGATTCTAAGCCGATCGGTATACTTAAAGGTGGGTCTAGCTCAATTATTTCTTGGTGTTACAAACATTTGGCGCGAAACTAACTTATAATACCCTAGACCACGTAGTGGTGTAGGGTATAACAAGTAAGGAAAGGCTAAAGTCGGGCGGGGCCGACTTTAGCCTTTCCTTACTTAAGTAGTTCATACAAATTATATAAATTATATTCATATAATTTATATGCTATAAATTCAACTTTAGTCATATTTAACGAATATGGTAAATAATATCTTAATTGATCCAATTGTCCGATAGACAAATACAAATTATACAGTAGTATACCAAAGTCATACCAAATTTGACCAAAATCGGTTAAACATTCGGGAGCTGCATTTGTATGAGGGCTATATCTAAATCTGAACCTATCTTACCCACTTTCACCATAGGTTTTTTAGTTGGATTATAAGATGTTGTGCCAATTTAAAAGAAAAACGGGTACAATATGTGGATTTTAGAGCGGAAAAAGTCAAATCGGGAGCGACATTTGTATGGGGGCTATATCTAAATCTGAACCGATCTTACCCAATTTTTGCATACGTGTTTCTACTTGGATTATAAGATGTTCTGCAAAACTTAAAGAAAATCGGGTACAGTATGTTGTTTCTACAGCAGAAAATGTCAAATCGGGAGCGACATTTGTATGGGGGCTATATCTAAATCTGAACCGATCTTACCTAATTTCTGCATATGTGTTTCTAGTTGGATTATAAGATGTTGTGCCAAATTTAAAGAAAATCGAGTATAATATGTCGTTTCTAGAGCGGAAAATGTCAAATCGGGAGCGACATTTTTATGGGGTCTATATCTAAATCTGAACCGATCTTACCCAATTTTTGCATAGGTGTTTCTAGTTGGATTATAAGCTGTTGTGCAAAATTTAAAGAAAATCGGGTACAATATGTCGTTTCTAGAGCGGAAAATGTCAAATCGGGAGCGACATTTGTATGGGGGCTATATCTAAATCTGAACCGATCTTAGCCAATTTTTGCATACGTGTTTCTAGTTCGATTATAAGATGTTCTGCCAAATTTGAAGAAAATCGGGTACAATATGTCGTTTGTAGAGCGGAAAATGTCAAATAGGGAGCGAAATTTGTATGGGGGCTATATCTAAATCTGAACCGATCTTACCCAATGTTTGCATACGTGTTTCTAGTTGGATTATAAGATGTTCTGCCAAATTTAAAGAAAATCAGGTACAATATGTTGTTTCTAGAGCGGAAAATGTTATATCGGGAGCGACATTTGTATGGGGGCTATATCTAAATCTGAACCGATTTCATCCAAATTCAATACCAATGGTCCTTGGCCAGAAAAAATAACTTCTGCCAAGTTTCATGACAATCGGACAACAATTGCGACCTGTAGAGTGCGAACAAGCTTAGATGGACAGCAGACGGACGGACGGACGGACGGACGGACGGACGGACGGACGGACGGACAGACGGACAGACAGACATCGTTAAATCGACTCAGCTGGTGATTCTAAGCCGATCGGTATACTTAAAGGTGGGTCTAGCTCGATTATTTCTTGGTGTTACAAACATTTGGCGCGAAACTAACTTATAATACCCTAGACCACGAAGTGGTGTAGGGTATAAAAATTTAGTGGTCCTCTTAGTACGGCTATTACGTGAAAGATAGCCTGAGGGATGGAATAGCAGAGAGTCGGATGTTAATGAGCTTCTGAATCAATGCAGAAATTTAATTGTCGATTTTGTAAGATGTCTAAGAATTTTTGCATTAAGCTAATTAAAGCTACCTGCCAGCAAAAATAATTGTCTACCCTTTTAACTTGAGTCACAAATTACAATCAGCTTTTTGTGAGAAATCTTCATGGCAATTTTTTTGCTTATGGAATTTATGATGTTGGAATTGGAATTATCCAGAATTTTTGGAGTTAAAATTTTCCATTGAATTGCAATATTTTCACAAATTCACTTGCTGCTCTGCATTCAACGAAATTTTAATGACTAATTTGAAAAATCGTATGTTTCGTGAATTCTGCTTTCAGAATTTGCCATGGATATTTCCATCAAATTACTTTGAGTAAGTCGAGTTGCAACGTTGTCCCAAGAGTAACAAAATTCTTGGAATGTGAGTACATCAAGGTTTTGCTGTGATAACACTAGTTTACAAACATTCTGTTAAAGGGCTGATGTAATGGTTTGGTGTGCTAAACTCGAAAATGATGTTAATTTTTTATGAATATTTGATTTAAATTATCATAAATTATCATATCATAATTCTATTCCAGAGGCAAGGATACTAACTGAAATTGAAAAAAAAGAAAAAGACTCGCCTGAAATTGAAAAAAAAACATCTAAAAAGACCGAACTATGTTCAAAAATAACATTATATTCATCATCTTGACCATGAATACCATGTTCATTTTCATTTTTTTAATAAGTTAAACGAGTCTGACTATCTTTGTTCTTGGGAAAATATTTAAATGTAGTTGAAAGATCGATAATAATATTCTCCAATTATACAAAAATATTTTAGTAATGGAATATAATTAATAAAACAAATACGAATTTAATTTAAATAGTGAATATTCATTTTCTTATTATTTTTCGTTTTTATAATTAAACAAGCTTTCTTGAAAAACAATACATTGATTCAGATTATTAATCTGTAATTTTTGTTTATTTAATAAAATGCTGAAGATTTTAATTGTTTTTACAATCATAATTACAATTACAGATTGGTAATTTCTATATTTACATAAATCGGAAATTCCCGGGAAATTTCAAAATAAATCCCGATCTCCCAGGAAATGCAAAAGTCGGAGAAAAAACTCTAGAGACAATATCTCAGTTGGACTCAAAAGAAATCAAAACCAACTTAAATATGCTTCATAGGAATAAGATCGCCCAGTTAGAATTAATTTCAAAATTTAAATCGTCCCTCGCTAATTATGTGTATAAGCATCTTAAAAATACAAATTAAAACATTTCGTGATCTTTGAAAAATCAAAAACTATTATTTTAATTTATCTCAAATGAAAAACTGTTGGAACTACATAAATAGGCCTTCTATAGCCAAAACCGGACAATCTGTAATCACTCCAATATTTTAAATATTTTTGAGAACTTAAATGAATTTTAACTACTTAGAAAGCCCTTCTATATTCAACAGAAGGAAATTTTGTGCTAGCCGAAAACCTAAAATAATTTCGCATATTTAAATCTGCCACATATAACTTCGTAAATAGGTCTCATAGAGCGGCAGTAAATATGATTTATATTTACCTAGAAATCTAAAATTAAACTGTGGAACAAAATGAAATTTTTTACCGGGCAGTTTGACGTAAAATATTTTTTCAATCACACCAGCCCCTAAAATTCATTTTTGTGGGCCTATTTAGAATCAATTCGGAAAAAGCAAGAAATTAGCCCTAAAATGAATTTTAAGTGTTGACTTATTTCTGGCATTTAAGTTGACTCTTGAGTTTTGGTGTATTCAGTGACTTATAGTAGAATTTTATGGCAAATAATTTTGGAGAACATTTTGACCCGTTAAACCCGTGTTTTAGGGTTGTTTTACCCTTTTGCACAAAAGGGACCAAAAAGCTCCCAATATTGAGGAGCTAGAAGGTTAAAATATTCTACACAAAAATTCCTCATAGTGTTTTAACTAATATTGCTGAACACATCCTATACTTAAAGTTTAAGGATCATAAGGTTTCCTATGCCGATTTATCATAAGAATGTACAAAAGGGGGGGGGGGGAATATTGACTCCACTCCTTTAAAATAACCTTTATATGTAAACGTGGATACATGTATATTAGACTGGGTCGCGGTACATACAAATGGAAAAACAATTTCCAGTCACCAGTCACGAAAATAAAGTTTGGATTGTTTAACGATGGTTAGCAAAATATTTCGTTCCTAGATCAAGCCGTCTGTGAGCTAAACACTCATGAAAATATATTAAAAATCATGTTTTTCCCGTGTAATTGGTTTTATTGGATTTTTGATTTTTTCAGAAGTAGTAGACACTTGAAAGCGTATTAAATATAAATTTTGATTCATAGAGTAACTTTTTGGTCGAATTATTGGACGTTTATAATCATTTTTTGCGGTTTTTCACAGTAGCAACTGAAAATATTTTTGGTACATATTTAGTGATAGTGTTTTATGAAAAAATAAATAGCTGCAGTCAATACTTTTCGAATGATGCCTAAATGATGAACATCGTTTTTGTAAAAATGGCTATGGCTCTGAAAACCATCTCCTGCATTAAATTATTTCACAAAAATGGAGTCAATGACCTCATTTTCGTCCGATATTAATCATTTAGGCATCATTCGAAAGGAATTGATTCGTTCTATTTATTTTTATAGCATCTCCTACAAAATGTTTCCAAGAAATATGAGTTGTAGCCTTCAAAAACCAAAAATTCTATTCTACGACAAGAATAAAAATTTGTATTTAAAGTGCTCCCAAGGGTCTATTAATGCAGAAAAAATGCAAAATAAAAAAAATTACACGGAGAAAAAATGATTTTTATAGGTGCCAATCTTCATTTCTGGGGGGTGACCGCTGCAATTAATTTTCGTTTAATGTATATTCTGTCTTACCCCTCTCCCATCTATCAGAATCCGTCGTCAGAACTTTGTTATTTTTTGATATTCCTCCGTGTTATTATATTTATACCCTACACCACAGGGTATAATGTATTTGTGCATTTGTTTGTAACACCCAAAAGGAAGCGAAATAGACCCATCGTTTATTATACCGATCGACATAGAATCGCTTTTTGAATCGATTTAGCCATGTCCCTCTCTCTGTCTGTCCGTCCATCTATTCTTGTAATTACGATACAGGTCGCAATTATTGTGCGATTCTAACGAAACTTGACACAAACGATTTTTGCATCTCAAGGACGGACGTTATTTAATTTCAGGCAAATCGGCTCAGATTTAGATATAGCCCCCATACTAATGTTGCTCCCGCTTTCACTTTTTCTGCTCTAGAAGCCACAAAATGTCGGCGATTTTGATCAAATTTTGCACAACACCTTATATCTAAGTTAGAAACATCTGTGGTAAAAATGGATCAAATCGGTTCAGATTTAGATACAGCCACCATACAAATTTCGCTCCCTATTTGACATTTTCCGGTCTAGAAACCGTAAATTTTAGCAGATTTACTTCAAATTTGGCGCAACACCTTATATTTTAACTAGATAGGTTTTTGGTGAAAATTGGCTCAGATTTAGATATAGCTCCCATGCAAATTTCGCACCTGATTTGGCTTTCTTTGCTTTCGATACCACATAATTTAAGCGATTTTGATGAAATTTGGCACAACACCACATATTTCATGTAGAAACATCTGTGGTGAAAATAGATCAAATCGGTTCAGATTTACATATAGCGCCCATACAAAAGTTGCTCCTGATTTCACTTTTTCTGCTCTCGAATCCACAAAATTTAAGCAATTTTGATTAAATTTTGCACAACACCTTATATCTATGTTAGAAGCATCTGTGGTGAAAATTGGTCTAATCGGATCAGATTTAGATATAGCCAACATACAAATTCCGCTATTTGACATTTTCCGGCCTAAAACCCGTAAATTTTAACAAATTTTCTTCAATTTTGGCGTAACACCTTATATTTCAACTGAAGGGTGATTTTTTAGCTATTATCTTTTTGGCAACACTGGTTTAAACAGCTGACGCACGTTTCGTGTTTTGTTTCACTGTCAAACATCTTCAGTTTGGTCTATAATTTAACCATGAATCGTCTTACAAACGAACAACGCTTGCAAATTATTGAATTTTATTATCAAAATGCCTCTGTTAAGAAAGTTCATCGCGCACTTCCATTTTATGGTCAGTTTAATCGACCCATTGAAGCGGCTATTCGAGCTATTGTGACTAAATTTCGCACCAAATTTACATTGTTGGACATTAAACCACTAACACGCTTACGTAGTGTGTGAACTGAAGAAAATATCGCAGCTGCATCGATTCAAATAAAGATTTCATGCATTTTTCTGAATTTTATGTGTTTTTTATACACTCCACGAGAGTATTATGTCTTTGTGCATTTGTTTGTAACACCCAAAAGGAAGCGAGATAGACCCATTGTTAATTATACCGATCGACTTAGAATCACTTTAACGATGTCCGTCCGTCCGTCTGTCCATCTATTCTTGTAATCAAAGTACAGGTCGCAATTGTAGCCAGAACCAAATGAAACTTTGCACAACAAAGTTTTTCGGGATAAGGACGAACGCTATTTAATTTGAAGAAAATCGGATCAGATTTGGATATAGCCCCCATACGAATTTCACTCCCGATTTGACTCTTTTCACGCTAGATACCACATATTAAAACTGATTTTCCTCAAACTTTGCAAAACATCTTACATTTCAACTAGAAACACCTATGGTGAAAATTGGTCAGATCGGTTCAGATTTAGATATAGCCCCCATACGAATTTCACTCCCGATTTGACTCTTTTCACGCTAGATACCACATATTAAAACTGATTTTCCTCAAACTTGGCAAAATATCTTACATTTCAACTAGAAACACCTATGTGAAAATTGGTCAGATCGGTTCAGATTTAGATATAGCCCCCATACGAATTTCACTCCCGATTTGACTTTTTCTGCTGCAGAAACCACATGTTTTAACAGATGTTCTTCAAAATTGGCAAAATATCTTATATTTCAACTAGTAACACCCACGGTGAAAATTAGCCAGATCGGTTCAGATTTAGATATAGCCCCCATACGAATTTCACTCCCGATTTGACTCTTTTCACTCTAGATACCACATATTACAACAGATTTTCCTCAAACTTGGCAAAACATCTTATATTTCAACTAGAAACACCCACGGTGAAAATGAGCCAGATCGGTTCAGATTTAGATATAGCCCCCATACGAATTTCACGCCCGATTTGAGTTTTCCGCTCCAGAAACCACATTTTTTAACAGATTTTCTTCAAATTTGGCAAAATATCTTATATTTGCAACACCCAGGATGAAAATGAGTCAGATCGATTCAGATTTATATATAGCTCCTATACAAATATCACTCCCGACTTGATTTTTCCGCCCCAGAAACCACGTATTTTCATCGAATTACTTAAAATTGAGAACTGGAAGAACCTATTGTGAAATGGGTCACTTCATTCCATGTTTGGATATAGCCGTGATACAAATATTCTTTTCGATTTGACAAATTGAACCAGGGCATATTAGCCTATGATTAGGAAACATACAAAAATTCTTCCCGTTTTCACTTTTTTCCGAATTGAATTGTATTCTGATAGAAAGTGGAGTGTATCATATAGTCGGCCCCGCCCGACTTTAGCCTTTCCTTACTGGTTTTCTTTTGAAAAACTTTCCTATAGCTTTTAAAAAAATCACCCTTTAGATACATTTCTGTTAGAAATATTTAAAATCGGTTCAGATTTAGTGTAGGGTATCAAATAGTCGGCCCCGACCTACTTTCCTTACTTGTTTTTATTTTATAAATGTAAATCTTTAATATCTTTCTAAATAGGCCACCTAGGACCTAAAGGAAAAAAAAAACTTTCAAAACGCCGATACAGGGATTTTCCTTATGCACTCCCTCAATGAGAATCCGTTGTCAGTACTTTGTTATTTTTGTAAATATTAAACTTATGATCTGCTATAATAATAGACCAGGCTAATTATTACATTCAAAATAGAAGAAAAACATATTTTGTTCGTTATCTAGTTGTCACAATACTGTGCTCTTAATTAAATATTTCAAAAATGTTTCAATGTTGTTTCTACCTAGCCCACCACGATCTTTACTTGAACACTTCCAAAATTGATTACATTAAATGTTCTGCCTTTTGATGACCTTCTCTCAGATTGATACATAAATTGCAAGGACGTCGCTTCATATTTCTGTTGGTTTTCTTACTTTGTCTTATTGTCATAACGCCATAAATCCCGAACTATTTAATATACAACAATTTCAAATTGTCAGCCTTGAGATTCTAACAAAGCAAAAAAGGCAAATATTTTGATACAAACTGCTGCAACCAACAAACATTACAGCGAGTCTTCAGACTCGTTCAAAGTAATTTTCTTGACAGCGGGTGATCGTCACCGGAGTCAAATGTTTGTAAATCACACGCTAACAGCTTGAGAAGGCACACTGCTTGTTACAAGGACATTAGCATTATCCCATCATGAATAATGAGTGCGGACAAGGTTATGTCCTTGCAAGTTAACGAAAGTGTTGCATTTGCTCTATTCCCTAAGAAAGAAGGGGAAAGGTGTTTTTTCTCTGAATAGGTGACAATGAAGGTCATCAACGCCAACAACATCGGCAATTTCTACTCGACTCAAGGACTTTAAGGTTTTTCTGTAGAACTGGTCTATACAAATGTTGTACGCATTTCCCCATTTTTTCCTTACTTGTTTTATAATACCACCATGAGGCATGATAAGTTCTGCCTTAAACTAGATGTCATCTAATTTGTTTTAAATAAGTCCATTTCCAGGCTCTCAAAATCCAGACACAGTTCCTAATAAATTCTTAAATAGGCCTGGGGGAATATGTGTTCAAATTGACCCCATACAGCTCGATGAGACCTTTTGTGGAGTAGTCAGACCTTAAATCAGCAATAAATTAACCTTTTTTGTGTAAATGCCTCAACATTACTCGGTAATTAACATTTAAACTACTGGAGGTGTTGCCCTCCTCTCAAAAGAAAGAAAAAAAACAGAACAACTCCCAGACTTTAAAGGCGAAACATACTTTGATGTGAGTTACGTGTATAGACGTATGCGGACGTATGACATACAGCTACTACATATTTCAAATTCCACTTTAAAAAACCTGAACAAAATACATATATTTATAGGTATATTTGTACATATAAGTATATGTGTATATTATCCTATTTAGTTCAAAAAGGATACTTAACAACATTGTTGTACGTTGTTGTTCTTGCTGTTGTTGATGTACTCATATCGTGGGCTCTCACCGAAAGTGTTCCATAAGATAAGAACACTTAACGATGAGATGATGATGATGACGATGACGCTGACGACGACGCCTCAATTCACATCCACATCCCCCCACCGGCATCCATCCAAAAACACTCGCGCATCTATGGTTGGAAGAAAGAAAGAAAAAAAAACACTTTCAAATGGAAAGTATATGATGCTGCACCACCGTGTACTTGTAGCCACTGCTGCAAGCAAGTACACACCGCCAGCCAGCCAGCCAACCAGCCACCCAGACAGACAGACAGGCCAAGCCGACCGACAATCATACAGACAGACAGACATTCCGCGTATGAAGTTAAGCACTAATTAAGGTTTATCTTTGGGAGAGAGAAAAAACTGGAAATTATCAAGGATGATGAACGAGCGCAAAAGGAAAAACACACACGCACGCACGCGTCACACTCACTGCATGAAGGATGAAACACATCGTCGATGGCTGGAGGCTTGTTTGCTGTGGAAATGAAAGCAGTACACGGCGCGGTTTGTTTTTTCCCTGTTCTGTCTTTTTGTACAGACGAAAAATCTGGTATTTTTCCAAGCACAACATGTACAATTGAAATGTGAGGAATTTAAGGATAAACATTATCCTTAAATTAGTAGTTTCAAATGTAGAAAAACATGAGAATTGAATAAAAAACGGATCATAATCATTGTCAGATTTTCTCAATCAGAACTATCTTTTAATATGATACCTGTCATTTAATGACGAAGCAGGTCCATATTCAATGATCGATTTGATTTTTCGAAATTATTTTACATTTTTGTTTAATCACAAATTATTTTTCTATTGACCTTAAATAGATTTCGGGGTGAATCAAATGTGCCAGTTAGAATGATAGTGGTCCAAGTCAAAAATCCAAAAATTTGAGATATGCCAATTTTTCTCTTTATTTTGTTCAGATCTCTAATTTAAGAAGTTTTATTTTTACATTTATAAAACATGTACCCTTACAATGACATTTCTCATTTTATGCACAACAAAATTGACTTTAGTGTTAGTTTGAAGGTGGTCTAAGTCACACGTCATCCACCGACATTGATGTGTGGTGTGATGTAAACAAACATTTTTTATTTATAATATCCCCTTTATGTGGTTCAGATAATTTGAATAACATATGAAATGCAATTTTTTGAAAAATTCCATATAAAGTTTCCAGACGAACAACATGCAAATATTTATATATTTTTTAAAAATAAAAATAAATATTTTGTGTTTTCTTTCATTTTTTGGTAAGAAAATATACTTTTGCAAAGATTAAAAAATAAAATTTTCGTTTGTTTCATTTTTTCAATTTTGAGAAGAATGAAAGTGATCTAAATCAGTACATCCTCTGAAAGTAGTGGTACCCTTGGAGGTACCAATGTTGTCGATGTTTTTTTATAAAAGTTCGATATAGTAGTAGGATATTTTAAAAAAAAATGTGTGCTTCAGTGGAAAAATATTTTTCAATTGACTCAAACGTAAACCATATCTCAAAACGGATAATTGTACTAACTGTCCGTCTGTTGAAAGCACGCTAGCATCTAAACGAAAGGAGCTAGAACGTTCAATTTTTCCATAAATGCGTCTTATAGTCGTAGATCGGTTGGGATTGAAATGGGACGAAATCGGACCAAAGGGAAAAGTTTTTCCCTCACAAGGACTAAAAATACCCATAATAATCCCTAATATTTTAGCGTACTTAAGCATGTTTTTTGAATATGCCTGTTTATATTTGCTTGATATTTGGTATGCGCATTCCCCTTATAGCAAAAACGTGCACCATAATGTGATTCATATTTGTAGGGGGTGAAATGGGGCAAAAAGGGATAAAAATGGTACTTATTAAACGACAACAGCTAGAAACACGAAATTCGGTGTGTACATTCCTCTAATTGTATCTACTCAATTAGAGGAATGTACACACCGAATAATATAAAAGTATTATTTCCAAATTCGTACTTTTAAGGGTTAAAATTGGAATAGAGGGATAAAAATGGTGGTACCAAACGGCTGTACCTACAATAATGAAATTCGGTGTATACATTCCTCTGATTGCATAGATAAGTAAAATACACGGATTTTTCAAAATTCGTAATTATTGGGCTTAAAATGAAAAAAGGGGATAAAAATAGTACCAATCTAATGACCGCAGCTAGAGTCATGAAATTCGGAGTATACATTCCTCTGACTGCGTATGCACGGAAAAAAGACGATTTTTTTGAAATTAGTACTTTCAAGGGATACAATGGCACAGAGAGATAAAAATAGTACCAACTAAACGACTTAACGAAATTCTAATTGCGTAGAAACGTCAAGGGGGTAAAAATGGTACCAACCAAATGGCCGCAGCTGGAATCATGGAATTCGGTGTATACATTCCTTTGACTGCATAGACATGCAAAATAAATAGTTTTTTTTTCAAATTCGTACTTTTTCTTTTACGGCAAAAATTGGTTTAATCATGAAGTTAGGTTATTTTGCACTATGTACGTCTACTAATATTTTTGGCTTTTAAAATATTTTTGAAATTCTATATTTATAAAAGAGAATGCCGTCCGTGTGAACACGCAAAACTTTATAACGGATCGTCTGATTTTCACAATTTTGGGCTTGATGAATTCGTGTTGGCCCAAGGAAGGACATAGGATGTAAAATTGGTACATAAATATTACTGACCACGAGAATGATAAATATGATGCCGAAATTTGGATTTTCATTTTATGTGTGTGGCAATAGTGTTTTTTTGAGCCAGAAGGCTGCAAATTGGAACGTATATATTACTGACCACAAGAAAGATAAATATGATGCTGGAGTTTGAATTTTCGTTTGGTGGGTAGTTGGGGCGTGGCAAAAGTGTCTTTTAGCTAGAAGGCTGAAAATTGGAACGTATATATTACTGACCACGATAATATCAATATGATAAGATCAATATGAAACCTGATTTTAATTTTACCATTTGTGTTTTTGCCTGGCGAAGCGGGCGGGGTTCAGCTAGTATAAATATAAGAATATTTTTTTTGGATTGACGTATTGGTAGCATTACCTTATAAGCGTGGTTTCAAATAATTAAAATATTATATTTATTATACACTCCACGAGAGTATTATGGCTTTGTGCATTTGTTTGTAACACCCAAAAGGAAGCGGGATAGACCCATTGTTAAGCATACCGATCGACTTAGAATCACTTTCTGAGTCGATTTAGCAATGTCCGTCTGTCTGTCTGTCTGTCCGTCTGTCTGTCCGTCTGTCTGTCCATCTATTGTTGTAATCAAAGTACAGGTCGCAATTATAGTCCGATCTTAACAAAAATTGGCACAAGTAAGTTTTGTGGATCAAGGACGAACGCTATTTAATTTGAGGCAAATCGGTTCAGATTTGGATATAGCCCCCATACAAATGTCGCTCCCGATTTGACATTTTCCGCTCTAGAAACGACATATTGTACCCGATTGTCTTTAAATTTGACACAACATCTTATAATCCAACTAGAAACACCTATGCAGAAATTCGGTAAGGTCGGTTCAGATTTGTATATAGCCCCCATACAAATGTCGCTCCCGATTTGACATTTTCCGCTCTAGAAACGACATATTGTACCCGATTTTCTTTAAATTTGACACAACATCTTACAATCCAACTAGAAACACCTATGCATAAATTGAGTAAGATCGGTTCAGATTTAGATATAGCCCCCATACAAATGTCGCTCCCGATTTGTCATTTTCCGCTCTAGAAACCACATATTGTACCCGATTTTCTTTAAATTTGACACAACATCTTATAAACCAACTGGAAATACGTATGCAGAAATTGGGTAAGATCGGTTCAGATTTAGATATAGCCCCTATACAAATCTCGCTCCCGATTTGACATTTTCCGCTCTAGAAACGACATATTGTACCCGATTTTCTTTAAATTTGACACAACATCTTACAATCCAACTAGAAACACCTAAGCAGAAATTGGGTAAGATCGGTTCAGATTTAGATATAGCCCCCATACAAATGTCGCTCCCGATTTGACATTTTCCGATCTAGAAACCACATATTGTACCCGATTTTCTTTAAATTTGACACAACATCTTATAATTTAGAAACACCTATGCTGAAATTCGGTAAGATCGGTTCAGATTTGGATATAGCCCCCATACAAATGTCGCTCCCGATTTGACATTTTCCGCTCTAGAAACGACATATTGTACCCGACATTCTTTAAATTTGACACAACATCTTACAATCCAACTAGAAACACCTATGCATAAATTGGGTAAGATCGGTTCAGATTTAGATATAGCCCCCATACAAATCTCGCTCCCGGTTTGACATTTCCGCTCTAGAAACCACATATTGTACCCGATTTTCTTTAAATTTGGCTCAACATCTTATAATCCAACTAGAAACAGATATGCAGAAATTAGGTGAGATCGGTTTAGATTTAGATATAGCCCAAATACGAATGTTGCTCCCAAATGTTTAACCGATTTTGGCCAAACTACATATTAAATTTCACCTATTCCGTTCCAGATTTCAATATACCCTCATACAAATGTCCTTTCCGATATAACATTTTTTGTCAAACACATACATTTACAGGATACAAAAAACATTCCCGTTTTCACTTTTTCACCGAATTGAATTGTATTCGGATTGAAAGTGGAGTGTATCATAGAGTCGGCCCCGCCCGACTTTAGCCTTTCCTTACTGGTTTATTAAATTAAGTTTTCAATATTTGTATTTATCTTAGTTTGGCTATATTAAAAAAATTATATTTTCCTGTAATATTACTGCACTTCTACGAAAACCGAGAACCTCTGTGGAATGCAATCCATGGTGGAGGGCATATAAAGTTCGGCCCAGCCAAACTTAACGCCGTTTTTACTTGTTTTTATTTTCAATTTTGAATCTATTCTGGAGTTTTGGTAATTCTTCTTTTATAAAAGCATTTTACATTTCTAGATGATTACAAATTATTTGAGAACGCCTTTTTGAAGTATCTCGTTTATAATTGGGGTTAGGTGGCCTATTCAAAAAGTTATTACTGATTTGCAATTTTAAACTAAAAATACAATAACGCAGAGGAAAACAAAAAACAAGGTTCTGATCGAGGGTGTAAACAAAGAATATACGTGTATCGGCGTTTACGTATGATGGTCATTTTAGAGAGGGGGTCATTATCCCCACTTCTTGCAAATTCTTATGATGAATCGGCATAGGGAAACTTGTGACCCTTACATTTCATGTATAGGATGTGTTCAGCAATAAAATAAAAAAATGTTCTACAAAAAATATTTGCTTTAAAATTTTACCATATATTTCTGAATATATCAGTATATATCTCAACTTAACTGCCACAAATAAGTCAAAACTTAAAATTAATTTTAACGTTAATTTCGTACTTTTTCCGAATTGGTGCTGAACTGTCCCACAAAACTGAATTTTAGGTGCGGTAAACAAATATTCTACGTCTAATTTCAAAATATAGTATATATAAATGAAATATCAGTACAAGATGATTAATTTTCAAGTCTTCAGCTAATATTTATCAAATTCCGTACCACTGCATTTTAATGTTCTTGCTATATTAATATTTGACTTGAATCCGTTGCCAGAACCTAGCTATTTTCGAAAACATTTCATTTTGTTCCACAGTGCAATTTGTCTATTCCTTTAAAGAGTTCATAAACGTTTCTATCATAATAAATATGATAATTCTATTATGTCGCTATAGTTCAAAACACCAATTATTAAAAATATTTTTATTCCTTGAACATCCCGAAAAACAAGTATTTATTTTTTGATTTTTGTGTATTTTAGCTTATTTTATTCTCTACATTTCAGAATGATGTGGCAATAGGTTCAGAAATTTTTAAAATGTTTACCTTATTTCGGCAAGAGAATAAGATCTAGGGAACAATAAATGCAGCAAAATAGTAGGGAATTTCTGACAATATATCAAAATATTCCACAAGTCATCTCAATTGCTATAACAGCGAACCTTCTGGTTGCTACTACGACCCTCTCACCACCTATCCTCTGAGTGTTGAATAACTAAATTAAACCTTTTTCAGGTAGAATTGATAATAAGAAACTTGACAAAATATTTGGTTAATATGAACTAATATATAATACAAATAAATATTTAATTAAATTAATACTATTTAATGTTATTGATAATTATGAAGAACTAATAATTAATAAAAAAATAAATATTTGAAATACATTAGTAAAACAATAAATATATCAAATCGCTAAAGATTTTTTTAATTAACAAAATTATACAAAATTAATCATTGTTTATTTATAAAAAATTATAAATAAAACAATAACAAATGATTTTTCTCGAACCACGATTCGAACCTGAGACTTTCTCAGTGCAAAGCGGACACCTTACTTCTGTGACCCATACGAAAAATTCGGTCCCACTCACTCGTGAAAATTATATTCTATTATTTACTTTTTTGGGAAGTTATTCAAAAGGCCTCCCTCAAAGCCAGGAGATATTATAATTTTGGTAAGCGACTAAAATGTGTTTCCTTTTGTTTTTTGATCGGTAGGTCCGATTTTGCCAATTTGAATTTTATGATTATAGCCAAAGTACCATTTTTATCGCTTTTTCATTATTTTGACCCAAATAGAACGAATTTGGAAAAATCAGAAAGTCAGATGAAAATCGATCTGCTGCTATTTTTATCCCATTTCGACATGTTTGTACAAATCAAAGACAAATTTTTTGGACTCAAAATGGCGAAAAAGGTACAAAATTTGTATGGGGTGGGCCATCTAAAACATTAAATTCGAATTGACTCTAAAAAAGTACAGATTTTTTTTTTAAATTTCTGGTTTTATTGGAAAGGTTAGACTTTGTCATTTAATAATGGAACACAATACGACTATACGACTGGCTCGGCAGTACCTGATCAGATCAACCCAATTTTTCAGTACAGCCCAAAATCCACACCAAGCAGTGGCTCGTTGTGGATGCATTGGCTTCACAATAGTCACGTGTGGGTTCTCTGAACCCCATATGCGACAATTTTGCTTCTTGACATAGCCACCGAGCTTCATGAAGGCTGAGCTGAAGGCCGATCACTTCTCGACAATTTCCCACGTAAATTTCTTAAAGTTTCTCCATTCGAATTTTTATAATTCTATCTGCTGCCTTTTGATCGGTACTAATTGCATCCCCCTTTTCCCCATTTTGAAACTAAAAGTACGAATTTCGAAAGATCCCTTTATTTTTCGCGTCTATACAAGCAAAGCGACGTATAGAGAAAATTGTATAATATCCATTGGCTGGTACCATTTTGTACCCTTTCGTACCGATCTTTCCTAAAATATCGAATTTCTTAAGAAATCTTTATTTTACGAGTCTAGACAAAGGCTTCAGTTGTATGTTCGTACCATTTTTATCCCTCTTTTCCGATTTTACGCATTTCGACATATTTATACACTCCACGAGAGTATTATGTCTTTGTGCATTTGTTTGTAACACCCAAAAGGAAGAGAGATAGACCCATTGTTAATTATACCGATCGACTTAGAATCACTTTTTGAATCGATTTAGCGATGTCCGTCCGTCTGTCTGTCTGTCTGTCTGTCCATCTATTCTTGTAATCACGATACAGGTCGCAATTGTACACAGAACCAAATGAAACTTTGCACAACTAAGTTTTTCGGGATAAGAACGAACGCTATTTAATTTGAAGAAAATCGGTTCAGATTTAGATATAGCCCCCATACGAATTTCACTCCCGATTTGACTCTTTTCACTCTAGATACCACATATTTTAACAGATTTTCTTCAAAATTGGCAAAACATCTTACAGTTCAACTAGAAACATCTGTGGTAAAAATGGGTCAGATCGGTTCAGATTTATATATAGCTCCCATACAAATTTCGCTCCCGATTTGATTTTTTCCGCTCTAGAAACCACAAATTGTATCAGATTGTCTTCAGATTTGGCAAAACATCTTATTTTTCAACTAGCAACACCTGTGGTAAAAATGTGTTAGATCGGTTCAGATTTATATATAGCTCCCATACAAATTTCGCTCCCGATTTGATTTTTTCCGCTCTAAAAACCACAAATTGTATCAGATTGTCTTCAGATTTGGCAAAACATCTTATTTTTCAACTAGCAAACAGCTGTGTTAAAAATGTGTTAGATCGGTTCAGATTTATATATAGCTCCCATACAAATTTCGCTCCCGATTTGATTTTTTCCGCTCTAGAAACCACATATTGTATCAGATTGTCTTCAAATTTGGCAAACTATCTTATATTTCAACTAGAAATGCCCATGATGAAAATGGGTCAAATCGGTTCAGATTTATATATAGCTCCCATACAAATTTCGCTCCCAATAGTTCAACTAGAAACACCTGTGGTACAAATGGACCAGATCGGTTCAGATTTATATATAGCTGCCACACAAATTTCTCTCCCGATTTCACTTTTTCCACTCTATAAACTACATATTTTAACAGATTTCTTTCAAAATATCTTATATTTCAACTAGAAACACCCATGGTGAAAATGGGTCAGATCGGTTCAGATTTACATATAGATCCAATACAAATTTCGCTCCCGGATAGACTTTTTCTGCCACAGAAACCACAAATTTTCTCCGAATTTCTTTGAAGTGACCACCAAACGTTATATTTCAACTGGAAGAACTTATTTTGAAAGTTAGTCACTTTATTCCATGTTGGGATATAGCCCCGATACAAATATTCTTTTCGATTTGACAAATTGGACCAGGTCATATTAGCCTATGATAAGGAAACATACAAAAATTCTTCCCGTTTTCACTTTTTACCGAGTTGAATTGTATTCGGATAGAAATTCGAGTGTATCGTATAGTCGGCCCCGCCCGACTTTAGTCTTTCCTTACTGGTTTTTATCCTAAATACTCTAAATATTGCCAGGAATTTTTCACTGCCATTCAAATTGTTTTCCGTATTAGAAAACCCTCTAGCTTCAATCTTACATAATTACATAATTTCATTCGCGACTTTAAAATACTTAAACTTAAGTTAGAAGAGAAAAATTCGAATTATCCAGTTTTCACCCATTAATTCGCTATATAGGAATTTTACGCAATAAATCGCTGTACTTATGAAGACATAATTAGCGTTATCATGCTAGTCAAACTTATAAAAATAAGACATAAACAGAAAATAATCATTGGTTGGATTTGACATTTCCTCTTGAACAGCCAGCCACACTTTTCAAACATCTCCATCTCCATCCACCTACTTCACATCTCTTCCGTCTATAGTTTGTCTAACAACAGCAACTCCTGCTTAATTTATGTTTTAATAGATGTGATTTTTAGTATTCTCCAAGTACTTGTTAACGACAACGCATACACATTTACGCGCCAACACCCCTTTTCTGGTGTGCCGAGCTCTTGAAGCGTATTATTGATGTTTCCATTACATCTTTCCAACATATGTGTGATCAACTCCCTCCGGGCCATGGGTACATCCGTACATACTTGTCGGCATGGACTTTTACTTGCCACATTTTCTCCATAATCATCTCATTATGGATAGATTTACATACAACGACGAGTATATTTCTTGTTATTGCTTTCCAAACCAAAAGTACCTCTCAAGATAGAAATACGAAAAAAAGTGTGAAGTGTTTGCCCGGCGTTTCTTTTTGTTTCTTTAAGAAAGAAAGAAAAAAACGGATAGATAATATTTTCATTTCTTAATTTTATAGGAAAACAACAAAAATAAAAACAATTGCAACAACAACAACAACACTTGAGTGAAACTATTAAAAAAGTTTAAGTACTTTTTTTGCCTTCAAGAGTTGCTCGGTTTCTTGTTTTTTTGCCCGGCAACAATTTTAAAACTCGTCATGGTTTATGTTCGAACGTTGTGCCTTGAACTCCTCCAATCCTTGCTCAGGGATGCTCTCAGTGAAACCCTTCTCCTAGCAGCAACGAAATTGTCTAACATGAGTGTGGCGAGGTTCCATTTATGTCTGGGTTATTTATACTGTCATTTGATACTTTGACAGTTTTGTGGAGAGGTTCTAACTAAAATTTATTGATGTTCTCGTGTGGGTATTGGGTGATGCTTGGTGGCGATGGTGGTAGTGCTGCTCTGTTCTCCAGTATGTCTGTGCGAGCATGACCATACAAAAGCCAGTAGGTAGCCTATTGGCACATTGGGTTAGGGGATAGAAAAATAACACATTTTTAGGATATTTTTTATATCAAAACAAATAAGGAAGGGCTTAATAATAATACCCTCCACTTCTAAAAATGCTCCCGCACAGAAACTAACTAATGAACTTTTTGATTAATTTAATAAAAAATAATTTAACTAATTAAAATATCAATCAATTAGTATATTTATTGTGCAATTATGCTGATTTAAAATCAATAAATTTTTAATTGAGATAATTAATTTTTAATTGATACATCTTTTCATCTTTTTTCTGTATATTAACGAATCTTGTCATTAGAATTGAGTACACCAAAGTGTTTTCTGGATATAACTAAAGTTCCACTGGCAGAAAATCATTCGCCGTACACAAAAAGTGAGCCAATGCAATTTTTTGTTTAGTTAAATTAAAAACCTAATCGAATTAATTAAAAAATTAATCGATTAATTAATTAATTAGTAATTGTTCATTTCTGACACAACGGTCTGTACGATTTATTGTTGGTCGGTACAAGTAACACTAGTTTACAAATATTTCACCGAAGGCAATTCTCTGATTTATTTTGGCTTTCTAAACTCGACAACAATATTAAAAAATTATTTACTTTATATATATTTTTATATATTTTTATTTTATTTTAGTTTTTTCGTTTGTATTTTTTGGCCTGTAATCAATATTTGATTTGAATTGGGATATTGTCCTGACTCAAGACCATTTTGCATCTATATTTAATAGAATGCAATTTTTTTTTCAACTGGAATGGTGACATTTATTACTTGGCTGCAGACTACCACGATCATGATTTCGACCATGTCAAAAGTCTTTTCAAGTGGCTTCGCAGCGACTTTTCAACATCAAACCCGGCCTCTATAAGGAGATGATTCTCACAAACGAACGAGAAGCACAACTCACTTGCCGAATAAATGTCTCCATACCATTTGTAAATAAATTGACATTCTATTAAATATAGATGCAAAATGGTCTTGAGCCAGGACAATATCCCAGTTCAAATCAAATATTTTTATTTTATTTTGAAAATATAAGTCCGATTACTCCCGCTTATATATTCAATTATAGGTAATTATGATGGATACAACATAGAAATAGGTGTTTAAGAATAGACTCAACAAATGTGAAAACATGTTTTTTTTTTAATATTCTTGTAAGAAAATCTCTTTAAAAGACAGAAAGAAATTAAATTGGATTGCATTTCATAGAGTCTGTCGATTTTCGTAGAAGTGCAGTAATATTACAGGAAAATATATATATTTTTTGAATTAAAACCAAACCAAAACAAATAAAAATATTTAAAAAATAATTTTATAAATTAATATAATATTGTTATTATTTCAAACCATACTTAAAAGGCAAGGCTACCTGTACGTTGACACTATATACATCGAAATAATACTTCAAGTCGATTCAAAAAATAAAGATTCTTATAATTATATTTTCTAAAAAGCTTAAATACCATAAATATTGGTGGATATTGTATGCTACGGTTTATTGTATTTCCATTCTATTTTAATTCCAAAAGCACAAATTTTGAAATTCCAGTATCTTAAGTGCAAAATAACCTAACTTCATGATTCAACAAATTTTTGCCGTAAAAGTAAAAAGTACGATTTTGGAAAAATCTTTTTATTTTGCGTGTCTATGCAGTCAGATGAATGTATACAACGAATTCCATGATTCTAGCTGCGTTTGGTACCATTTTTGGTTGGTACCATTTTTATCCCCTTTTTCCTATTTTACCCCCTTAAGAGTACGACTTTAGAAAATCTCTTTATTTTACGTGTCCACGCAATTAGATGGATGTACACAGCGAATTTCATCATTCGCTGTTTAGTTGGTATTATTTGCAACCCTCTGTTCCCATTGTATCCCTTGAAGGTGCGAATTTGGAAAAAAACGTTTTATTTTTCGTGTCTACCCAGTCAGAGGAATGTATACACCGAATTTCATGACTCTAGCTGCGGTCATTTGGCTGGTACTATTTTTATCCCCTTTTCTATTTTTATCCCAAAAAGTACGAATTTCGGAAAATCCGTTTATTTTACGTGTCTACACAATCAGAGGAGTGTATACACCGAATTTCATGACTCTAGCTGCAAACATTTGGTTGGTACTATTTTTATCCCTTTTCTCCATTTTAACCCCAAAACGTACGAATTTCGAAAAATCATTCTGTTTTACGTGTCTACGCAATCAGAGGAATGTATACACCGAATTTCATTATTCTAGGTGCTGCCGTTTGGTTGGTACCATTTTTATCCCTCTATTCCCATTTTATCCCTTAAAAGTACGAATTTGGAAAAAATAATTTCATATTATGTACCTACTCAGTTATAGGAATGTACACAGCGAATTTCGCGTTTCTAGCTGTTGTCGTTTATTTTTTGCTCCATTTCACCCCCTACGAATAAAAATCACTTTGTAAACCACGTTTTTGTTATAGGGGAATGCGTATACCCATTATCAAGTAAGTACAAGCAGACATATTGAAACAAGTAAGGAAAGGCTTAAGTCGGGCGGGGCCGACTCTATGATACACTCCACTTTCTATCCGAATACAATTCAATTCGGTGAAAACGGGAAGGTTTTTTGTATCCTGTAAATGTATGTGTTTGACAAAAAATGTTAAATCGGAAAGGACATTTATATGGGGGTATATTGAAACCGGTTAAACTTTTGGGAGCAACATTTGTATTTGGGCTATATTTAAATCTGAACCGGTCTTACCCACTTTCACCATAGTTTTGTTTAGTTGGATAAGATGTTGTGCCAATTTTAAAGAAAATCGGGTACAATATGTGGTTTCTATAGCGCAAAAGTCAAATCGGGAGCGACATTTGTATGGGGGGCTATATCTAAATCTGAACCGATCTAGCCCGCTTTAGCCACATGTGTTTCTAGTAAGATTATAAGATGTTGTGCCAAATTTAAAGAAAATCGAGTACAATATGTGGCATTTAAAGCGGAAGAAGTCAAATCGGGAGCGACATTTATATGGGGGCTAAATCTGAACCGATCTTTCCCAATTTATGTATAGGTGTTTCTAGTTGGATTATAAGATGTTGTGCTAAATTTAAAGAAAATCGGGTACAATATGTCGTTTCTACAGCGGAAAATGTCCAATCGGGATCGACATTTGTATGGGGCCTATTCTAAATCTGAACCGATGTGCCTCGAATTAAATAGCGTTCGTCCTTGATCCACAAAACTTACGGACTATAATTGTGACCTGTAATTTGATTACAACATTAGATGGACAGACAGACAGACAGTCGGACAGTGCTAAATCGACTCAGAAAGTGATTCTAAGTCGATCGGTATACTTAATAATGGGTCTATCTCGCTTCCTTTTGGGTGTTACAAACAAATGCACAAAGCCATAATACTCTAGTGGAGTGTATAAAAATATGGTTAAACACTCTAAAATATTAGGGGTTGTTATGGGTATTTTTAGTCCTTGTGAAGGAAAAATTTTTTCCTTTGGGGCGATTTCACCCAGTTTCAATCCAAACCGATCTACGACTATACGACACATTTATGGAAAATTTTGGCGTCCTAGCTCCTTCCGTTTAGATACTAGCGGTTGAAAAACTTGAAATAGTTGTTAACGCTAAACTAATGGGGTATAAGCATGAAATTTGAAATATTTTTAACAGATATTTTTATTTCATTTGATACCCATATCGCCTATGTATGTTTGGCAAATGTACAAAAATAAATTATTAAAACGTCTGTATACTTTGGCTTTTAATTTCTAAAGTGTATGTAAAAAGCATCTTTCTTTTCAGCTCCAACCAAAGAATTGTAAAATTGTTGTACGGTGTAATATATAATATCAGGACAACAAAGTATTCATAATGGAAATCTGTGGAATGTGAAAGTTATAAAGGCAATTAGCTAACTTTTAAAGGGGATTCTCGCGCTATCTAACAAATAGTAGTCCATAAAATAATTGCTTGTGTTGATTTTTATACCCTACACCACTTCGTGGTCTAGGGTATTATAAGTTAGTTTCGCGCCAAATGTTTGTAACACCAAGAAATAATCGAGCTAGACCCACCTTTAAGTATACCGATCGGCTTAGAATCACCAGCTGAGTCGATTTAACGATGTCTGTCTGTCCGTCCGTCCGTCCGTCCGTCCGTCCGTCTGCTGTCCATCTAAGCTTGTTCGCACTCTACAGGTCGCAATTCTTGTCCGATTGTCATGAAACTTTGCAGAAGTTATTTTTTCTGGCCAAGGACCATCGGTATTGAATTTGGAGGAAATCGATTCAGATTTAGATATAGCCCCCATACAAATGTCGCTCCCGATTTGACATTTTCCGCTCTAGAAACGACATATTGTACCCGATTTTCTTTAAATTTGGCAGAACATCTTATAATCCAACTAGAAACACGTATACAAAAATTGGATAAGATCGGTTCAGATTTAGATATAGCCCCCATACAAATGTCGCTCCCGATTTGACTTTTTCCGCTCTAAAATCCACATCTTGTACCCGATTTTCTTTAAATTTGGTACAACATCTTATAATCCAACTAGAAACACTTATGCAGAAATTGGGTAAGATCGGTTCAGATTTAGATATAGCCCCCATACAAATGTCGCTCCCGATTTGACTTTTTCCGCTCTAAAATCCACATCTTGTTCCCGATTTTCTTTAAAATTGGTAGAACATCTTATAATCCAACTAGAAACACCTATGCTGCAATTGGGTAAGATCGGTTCAGATTTAGATATAGCCCCCATACAAATGTCGCTCCCGATTTGACATTTTCCGCTCTAGAAACGACATATTGTACCCGATTTTCTTTAAATTTGGCAGAACATCTTATAATCCAACTAGAAACACGTATACAAAAATTGGATAAGATCGGTTCAGATTTAGATATAGCCCCCATACAAATGTCGCTCCCGATTTGACATTTTCCGCTCTAGAAACCACATATTGTACCCAATTTTCTTTAAATTTGGCAGAACATCTTATAATCGAACTAGAAACACGTATGCAAAAATTGGGTAAGATCGGTTCAGATTTAGATATAGCCCCCATACAAATGTCGCTCCCGATTTGACATTTTCCACTGTAGAAACCACATATTGTACCCGATTTTCTTTAAATTTGGCACAACATTTTATAGAAACCACCACTAGAAACCACATCATGCACCCGATGTTCTTTAAATTTGGCACAACATCTTATAATCTAACTAGAAACGCCTATGCTGAAAGTGGATATGATCGGTACAGATTTACAAATGTCACTCCCGATTTCACTTTTTATTTGGCACAACATCTTATAATCTAACTAGAAACACCTATGCTGAAAGCGGATACGATCGGTACAGATTTATATATAGCCACATACAAATGTCGCTCCCGATTTGACTTTTTCCGCTCTAAAATCCACATATTGTACCCGTTTTTCTTTAAAATTGGCACAACATCTTATAATCCAACCTATGGTGAAAGTTGGTAGGATCGGTTCAGATTTAGATATAGCCCCCATACAAATGTCGCTCCCGATTTCACTTTTTCCGCTTTAGAAACCACATATTGTACCCGATTTTCTTTAAAATTGGCACAATATCTAAAAATCCAACTAAAAAAACCTATGGTGAAAGTGGGTAAGATCGGTTCAGATTTAGATATAGCTCTCATACAAATGTTGCTTCCGATTTCACTTTTTCCGCTTTAGAAACCACATATTGTACCCGATTTTCTTTAAAATTGGCACAACATCTAAAAATCCAACTAAAAAAACCTATGGTGAAAGTGGGTAAGATCGGTTCAGATTTAGATATAGCTCTCATACAAATGTTGCTCCCGATTTCACTTTTTCCGCTTTAGAAACCACATATTGTACCCGATTTTCTTTAAAATTGGCACAACATCTAAAAATCCAACTAAAAAAACCTATGGTGAAAGTGGGTAAGATCGGTTCAGATTTAGATATAGCTCTCATACAAATGTTGCTCCCGAATGTTTAACCGATTTTGGCCAAACTTTACATATTATATTTCACCAATAAACATACATGGTCAAAGCGGGTCACATCGTTCCAGGTTTCAATATACCCCCATACAAATGTCATTTCCGATGTAACATTTTTTGTCAAACACATACATTTACAGGATGCAAAAATCCTTCCCGATTTCACTTTTTTACCGTCTTTAGCATTTCCTTACTTGTTTGGGAGATGCCCATATGTCCATACTTTGGTATAACCCAAATGGGGTCGCATTCTGATCTATTACAGCTCTAGAAACTACATCTTACATCGGATCTTCATCAAATTTTGCATATCATGGTATTTTTCAACCAGGAATACCCACCGTGAATGAGAAATATATAAGCCTATGTTTTGGACCAGGCCCAAAATGTAGTTATATGCCCCCTTTTGAAATGTCGGTCCGATTCATCCTATTACTACTGTATAATTTGTATTTGTCTGTCAGATAATTGGATCAATTACCGTATTATTAACCATATTCGTTAAATATGGCTAAAGATGAGTTTATAGTAACTGTATAATTTATATGAACTACATAAAATTGCTCCCATGAAATAAATGGGTTTAGTAATCAAAGCGAGATACATACGCAGGGAGTGGTGTAGGGTATTATATAGTCGGCCCCGCCCGACTTTAGCCTTTCCTTACTTGTTTAAATTAATAAAATCTTTAGTAAATCTTTAGTTCTCTTATGTTCGCCAGGAAAGATAGTTGTAAATGAAAATACTCCTATATCTCTTCATGCAGCGGAGTTTACTATAACGCTTATTTATCGTTGGGCGCCATTAGTGCAAGAATGTGTTACCCTTTTTGTGATATTGGCAAAAATATCACAGAGTTTCAAAAAAGGTTTCACTGAAGCAATGGGGTGGGCCATTTAAAATTTTTAATTAGAATCGGCTATAAAAAAAATACTGGTTATTTTTTAAAAATTCTGGTTTTATTGGAAGAGTTGTACTTTGCAATTTAATAATGGAACACAGTATGAAGCGATTTTTTTAATTTTCTTTCGTTTATAACATTTCATTTTCCATATATATTTATCAAATACGTATGGACCAAAAAAGTCAAATCGCGAGACAAATTTACGTGGGAGTTATATCAAAACATGGGCCGTGATATTTCCAATGTTTCCAACAAATGTTCCTATGGACTATGTCTAATGATGTGGACAATTTGAGGGACTATATCAACAATGGTTCAGAAAAAATACCATCAGCAGCAACATATTTCCCTCATCATTGCATTTGCATACTTAGCTGCTTAGCTGCTGAGAAAAAATGCAATAAAATCGTTCTCGATATCAATGTTTTCCGCGAATTCAATTGCAATGAATTGAAATGAATAAATATTTTTCCTCTCTGGACATCCCAACAACTATTTTTGTCAGCTATTGTATTTAAAGGACTCCTTTAATTTTTGTCCCGTTTTAGCTACTACCTACCCCACTGTGTAGCAGAGCCTTTTTTGCGTGTTGCCTGTGCGCCTTATGCTCATGCTCCTCGGCTGCATTGTCATCTCCCGTAACCATTGTCGTATTGGCATATTCTGACAATTTTTATTCTGTTCCGTCCGGGCAAAAGGCCTGCTCGGGTTAAGCGAGATGAGTGCGCCCGTGCATACGTGTGTGTGTGCTCACCCAGCACCCAGTGGTATATGGATGGGGTTAGTTTCGGAGCCACTCTTCTAGCCGAACAATTCGTGGAACCAATTAATCAACATTCGAACAATTGAACCATAACTATAAAATCGTACAGTGGAGGGAAAACTTGGATAGTTTATTGCTTACACAAAATTAAGTAATTTTTCATAATCACTGAGGCCGTCCGTCGTCATCGTTTATTCACCAAAAAATGGTGAAAAAAAAAAACTTAAAATAAAAAACATCGAGCAAATGCATGTGGGTTTTGGGATGAGAGATGAGAATGAACGCACTGCTGCATTTCGAGCCATAATCAAGTTATCTAGTTTTACCCTACCAGCAGTGATGATTTTTCAAAATAGTCGGAGGAAAAAGCGTAGAAAACCAACAAATTTTTTATACAAAATTAATTGAAATGATCAAAATAATGAAAATGTTGAGAATTGTTGACATGGTAGATTAAATGTGTATTTGACCATGAAATGGAGTTCAGTGGCTTGACTACGTTGACAACTTCATTAGTCGAAGTCGACTGGGGTATAGGAAATCATTAAACATTTCCACGTGCACTCCACTCCACTGCAGACAACTAATCAATGTCACATTGTTTTACTATTACTTTAGTTTAGTTTTTTAAAACCAAGCTGCACTCGTCGATGAGGATACAATTTTCAAACAGATGTTATAAGGGCCGATGAAGTTGCAACAAAATTTCCCATGTGCTTCAACATTTCTGTAATACATTTTTAACTTTGTAGTTTTAAATTCTCCCCAAAAAGGAATATAAAATTAAATGCCGTTTTTCATTATCCATCTTATTCAGCGATATTCAATTGAATCATACCCAGACTATAGTAAGAGCCTCAAAAAACATAGTCCTCATCAGTGATTGGAAAGAGAAAGTAGAACACGGGGGCCACATCTGCAGAATAGGAGGCATGTGTAAAAAAAACTAATGCATTACTTTATAGTTTTGTTTACTTCACTTTATATAGTTGAACGAATTAAAACATTAAATTACTTTCTACCAAAAGAACAACAAGATGGACCATAACTTCTACATTTATCCAGAGATCATCAAATATGTCTTGTTTTCTTCACTAATATGCCAGCTATTATAAAAGAAATAATCTGTTGTTTGAATTAAAAGGCTTTCAATTAAAAAATCATGATTTTTTAAATTCTTTTGTATCTACAAAAAGAGTTATAAATTTTCTTCATCCTAATACTTTTTTTTTGCTATTTTTGCGGGTTTCTTAGTGCCTGTAAAAATGTATTTTTTCGAAAAAATCTTTTTCTCAATTTTTTGTCTATATGAAAGGGAAATTCGCAAAATATCATAATTACAAAAAATAAAAGATAAATTGCGCATTGGGTGTAACTCATTTTATTTCCAAGATGGGAGTACAAATATCAATGGTGCCTTTGACGAAAGTTTTAGTTTAAATCATTTTTTTGAAAAAAAAAATTAACATAACTTTTTATACCCTCCACTAGGGTATTTTGTCTTTGTAACATCCAAAGGAAGTGAGATAGGCACATTGTTAAGTATACCGATCGACTTAGAATCACTTTTTGAATCGATTTAGCCATGTCCGTCCGTCCATATATTCTTGAAATCAAAGTACAGGTCGCAATTATTGTCCAAGCTTAACAGAAATCGTCACTAGTGAGTTTTGCGCTCCGATGACGAACCATATTTAATCTGAAGTAAATCGCTTCAGATTTAGATATAGCCCCCATACAAATGTCGTCCCCGAGTTGACTTTTTCCCCTCCACAAACCACATATTCACACACGATTTGCTTCAAATTTCGCCGACTATATGATACACTCCACTTTCAATCCGAATACAACTCAATTCGGTAAAAAAGTGAAAACGGTAAGAATTTTTGTATGTTTCCTAATCATAGGCTAATATGACCTGGTCCAATTTGTCAAATCGAAAAGAATATTTATATCGGGGCTATATCCAAACATGATATATGTTCTTCCAGTTCAAATATAACGTGTTATGCTCACTTTGCAGAAATTCGGTGAAAATTCTTGGTTTCTGCGGCGGAAAAAGTCTATACGGGAGCTAAATCTGTATGAGAGCTATATGTAAATCTGAACCGATCTGACCCATTTTCACTATAGGAGTATCTAGTTGAAATATAAGATATTTTGAACGATTTGAAGAAGATCTGTTATAATATGTGGATTATAGAGTGGAAAAAGTGAAATTGGGAGTGAAATTTGTGTGGGAGCTATATATAAATATGAATCGATTTGTCCCATTTGCACCATGGCTGTTTGTAGTATAAATATAAGATATTTCGCCTAATTTGAAGAGGATTTGTTAAAATGTGTGCTTTCTAGAGCAGAAAAAGTCAAATCGGGAGCGAAATTTTAATGAGAGCTAAATATAAATCTGAACCGATCTAACTCATTTTTACCACAAGTGTTTTTAGTTGAAATATAAGATGTTTTGTCAAATTTGAAGAAAATCTGTTCAAATATGTGGTATCTAGAGTGAAAAAAGTCATATCGGCAGTGAAATTCGTATGGGGGCTATATCTGAACCAAGTTTCTTCAAATTAAATAGCGTTCGTCCTTATCCCGAAAAACTTCGTTGTGCAGAGTTTCATTTGGATACAATTACGACCTGTACTTTGATTACAAGAATAAATGGACGGATGGACAGACAGACAGACGGACATTGCTAAATCGATTCAAAAAGTGATTCTAAGTCGATCGATATAATTAACAATGGGTCTATCTGCCTTCCTTTTGGGTGTTACAAACAAATGCACAAAGACATAATACTCTCGTGGAGTGTATAAACATCTGTGGTGAAATTGGGCCACATCGGTTCAGATTTAGATATAGCTCCCATACAAATTTCGTTCGCATTTACATTTTTGTGCTCTAGATACTACATTCTTTCAACCGATTTTCTTCCTTATATTTCAACTGGAAACATATGTGGTGAAAGTGGGTCAAATCGGTTCAGATTTAGATATAGCTCCCATACAATTTCGCTCTCCATTTAACTTTTCAGCCCTTGAAACCACATATCTTTACCGATTTTCTTCAAGTTTGCCATAACAACTTATATTTCAACTGGAAACGTTATGGCGAACATGGGTCAGATCGGTTCAGAAAAGTGTTGCTGCAGATTTGACTATTTCCACTGCAGAAACCATATATGTTAACAGATGTTCAACACATATGTCAACAGATTTTCTTCCAATTTGGCAAAACGCCATATATTTCAACTAAAAACAGATCTGGTAAAAATAGTCCAGATCGGTTCAGATTTATATAAAGCTCGCATACTAATTTCTCCTCTGATTTGACTCTTTCTTTGAACTTGACAAAACGACTTATATTTCAACTAGCTCCGGTAAAAATGGGCTAGATCGGTTCAGACATATATAGCTCCAATACAAATTTCGCACTGAATTGATTATTTCCGCTCAAGAAATAGCAAATATGAAAAGATTTTCTTATAATTCTGTACATCAGTTAATATTTCAAATATATATATATATATATCTATGGCGAAAGTAGGTCACATCGGTTCAGATTTATATTTAACTCCACATAAAAATGACTTCCGCTCTATAACCCATATTTTTAACAGACTTCCATCAAATTTGAGAAAGCGTCTTTTATTTCAACTAGAAACCCTGTGCTAAAAATGGTTCAGATCGGTTCAGATTTATATATAGCACCCATTCAGAGTTTGTGTTCATATTTTCTTACAAATACAAATACAAATACAAATGAAATTTCTCCTCTTATAGCTGTATTGTATATCAACCGGTTGAAATGTAACCCTACAACACAGGGTATAATGACTAGGTGTAGGGTATATTATTCACTTATTTTATTTTATTTATTTACTTCATATCTATTACAATAATTTTATAATAAACTAATAATAAGCACTAGCAACTAAGGCTGTTGGCCTAAAAGGGTATCATATAGTCGGTCACGCTCGACTTTAACCTTCCTTACTTATTTATATTGGAAGAAATCACTATTTTTCGATTTTTTCTAATCCGATAAATAAGCGAATATCCACAATATGTCCACAAATTTTACTTATTTATTTCTCCGGCCTATGACTTCGTATATAACATTACTTTCTCTAGTATAATAGGAAAATTATATGTTTCCTGATATATAAGAGAAAACAAAAATAAATATTTTGTTTCTTCTTATTTTGTTGTCTTCTATCCAAAACTTTAATCAGATCGTCTTACCTAAAATTATTGTATTAGACGTATATGTTCTATTCCAGTGAGTTCATACATAGGTAGAAGCTCTCATTTGTACCTACGGAAATGTTAGTGGGAATATTTGTTAATATAATAACATTAACATTTTCATTTCCTAAAAACAATAATCGTTTTAATATACATTTCGGAAGTACTGGTTTTACCAAAAGAAATCAGTATTGCATATTTGCCAGTACTGACAATTTCTGCCTGGGAGGTTGAATTGTTAGGAATTGTTGGACTTCAGGTCAGACAGTGTCAGCGGCCACACACACGCTCACTTCGAAGCACTGCTGATTGATTGTCGGCCGCTTTTTTTGAAACGAACAAAAATATTTTGAAGGTATGTCAAAACTTTATGGCTTTATTACCACCTGTAGAACATGGAATTTTATTAACATCAAGACCAGTGCAACAAACCGAGATACAATTGAATGTAATAAAAAAGCAAAAAAAAATACAAACTACAAATCGAACGTTTAGTTGGGTATAAGTTTTCCAAAAAGGCGGCTAGTGTTTGTTCTTTTGGGGGTAAAGAAATGCACTTTGCACCTAGTGGCCGAGTGCTGAGTGGCCAGTGCGGGTAAGTGTGTGTGTGACTTTTACGTCTAGTCAGTTGTTAGCACATCTCTAACAAGAATGTGATTAAGAGGTCTAGGTCTACAGGGAAAGGGCTAAACACAGAAGGCAAGAACACCACAAAAAAAAGAAAAGTAAATCTTTGCTTAAGACTAATGGATCGGCTACTAACAACAAATATGTGGAAAACAAAAACGGAGATAAGCGGCTTCCACTTTTTATGTTTTGTTGGGGTCCGCCAAACAAACAGCAGACCAGTACACCCCGGTAGTTGTGACTGATACGCGTTGCTTATACACGTCAAACGCTGTGTAATGCTTGAGCGACAATTGTTTGCTTGATAATGGAATGGCCGGCGAAAAAAAGTGTAGAAGAGCAAACCGAACAAGAACCAGAAGCTGAATGTTGTTGGGATTGTTCTTCGGTGTGTTGTTGTTAAGTTAACAATGATCAAATTATAAACCATTTACACTTAAACAATAATTAATGGCAAAGAAATGTTGTTAAAAGCCAGCATTGTCATTGAACCATAAGCGCGCAGGCGCAGCATGCAGTCCGACAGCCAGCCAGCCAGTCATTCTTTGATTTTCTCGAGTAAATGTGAATCTCCGGCCTGCAGTTCGGGGGGTAGGCATTCAAACAGGACATATCACATTCTTCTTCATCGTCGTCTCGTTCTCTCTCTTCTTCTTCATTCTATTCTAAACACATTATGTATGACCATTTAAGATCCGTTTCTTTTGAAAAACTGAAAATAAAAATAAAACCATATTCTGCTCTTTTCACAACTTTGCTTCCGGTATTATGAGGCGACGTTTTTTTTTATTTTCTTGACTCAAGCCTCCGCCACCACCAACCAACTGGCCATCATCGTACATACTCGCACACATACATAGACATCGTTTCTTAGAGGTTTCATTGTTTACGGTGTTTAGAGCAATTTATGGGTTTTCAAAACCAATAAAATATCAATTGACTCGCAATTAATCATATTCAGACATTGGCACATTACGAACAATAGCCGCCTAATGTACGAGAGTTTGTACGCGTACCCCCGTGAAGAATGCCATCTTCCTTCCTTTTCGTCTCTTCCTTTCCGGCCCGTACCCACAAGTAGCAGCAAGTAGAGTAGAGAAGGAAGATGCTGAATTCTCATACAATTGCCGTGGAAAAATTGCTTAAGAAAATTCATTTCATTTGTAATGCTTCTTGCTGGGCTTTGTTTTCTGCCGTCGTTTTCTTCGGTTGCCCTTTTTTCTCTTGTTTTGCTTGGCTTTGCTTCACTCTGCAAACTATTGTCCGCGGCACCGGAAAATGTAAGAAAATACTCTATTGTTGGCGGTGTTTTGTTGGCTGTTAACTTATTGTTTATTATATTCCCATTTCCAGGGCTCTGTTAAATCTGTAGGTACTTTGCTTGGAGTCCATGCCAGGCCAATATGTACTGTGGAGCGGTATTGTAGGCAGTTTTGGTTAATAGTGGTTTACGTGACCACTCTCATGGGAGCGTCAAGCAGTGCTGATACTTGGCCATAGGGAAAGAAGAGCTGTGGCGATTTATCTTCCCAAATTCCTTAGTTTTCGTTTGACAAGTAGTGTCTTAAGGCACCGTTTAGATAAGATATATGATTATATGATGATATATGATTTGTTGTACTGTAACCAAAAGGGAAGAAATATTTCGATCCTGGAGTTTCTCAAAATCTGACCACTAATCTGTGCTTAGAATTATTTTTATTAAATCTCAGATCCATTGTATTGGTGGAAGGAAAATAAGGAATTTGGAATTCAGAACGCTACTTGACTCACGAAAACTAAGGAATTGAGAAGTTAAATCGCTAAAGCTTTTCTTTCTATAAGGCCATTTATCATCTTTCCACACGGCAAGAAAAAAACTAAAGAATTGGGAAGATAAATTCTCATTCCATAAGACCAAGTAACAGGAAGTATGCTTTTGGGTCACCTACCCATGTATGGGAGTTATTTAATGTCAGAATACCATACCGAGGTATGTAATTCTTTTCCACTGAAGCAACACTTAGGGCATGTCCCGAATAAGGAAGAAGGAAGGAAGATAGGGAGCTGGATGATGGAAAGATATAGTAGTGTTTGTTGAAAACAACACACATTACCGCCGAGATCAAGAGATACAATATAATTGGATTGATCTTACAGTCACCTATCAACAGCATCGCCTGAACAGTTGCAAGTAGCTCCAATGAAGTTCTTGGAGCACCCGACAATATATGGGAGTTATATTCCTTCTAAGTTATATTCCTTCAGAGGGAGTTAAAAGCCTTGACATTTGAATGCTTCTTTTAACACATCAAATATATGATTTATCGGAGAACAGCACATTGTATCTTCATGTCCAGCACATTAAGAGTGTCCGATTGTTCAATATCTACACCGTTCATAGAAGTCGACGATGACCACTTGATTGATCGCGTGTTAGAAGACCCAGTGCATTGAAATCTGGTCTATATACTCGGGCCCATTTGCAAAAGACCAATAAATCCTGGCTAAATGACTCATCCATCAATCGCATTTTGTCCTCAATTTCACGAAGTCAAAGACAGATCCACAAGATAACCAATGAAAATAAGAAAAAGAGAGGAGAAAAAGCGCAGGACCTCTGGTACTTCTGCTGTCAACCTATGTTCGTCAGATAAGAACCTATCTACAACAACAATGGCCAGTAAATCTTGGCCTTTTATCATCAATTTCTGGAGGACTTAGTATATGATCGAATGACCATGAGTAAATTGGATTCAAAGTCTGATCCAAAAGGTCGTCAATGAAAATAAGAAAAAGAGAGGCAAAAAACAGGGCCTGTGGTACTTCAGGAGTCAACCTATGCTCGTCAGATGAGAACTCGTCTACAATAACACGTATAGTACAATCTGTGAGGAATCTCGAGAGAAGTCACACTCGATGAACTTAGATTTGAGTGTGTCATTAGTTGTCGCTGCAGACTGCTGCAATTCAAAAGACTGTTCCAAATTCGTCTGATTCCTCGAAACTTGAGGAATAAGGACTAAAAAAATCACATCAATTGCTATGGAAGTTGGTTAAGGAAGGCGAATTTAGCCAGGTTCCATCAAGGTTTCTGGCAGGTCTGCAGAATCCTTCTTTCCTGAGATGAAAACTCATACTAAACTGGAAAAACGTTAGAAATCATGGCTCTAATGATCTGTTACTAGATCAAAAGCTTAACATAATAACATCTAGAAATGTACATCGTTTAGATTTCAGAAGAAAGTCTCCACATAGGCTAGAAGTGCATATGCAGTTCGAATCTACCATTTAAGCGGAATATTATTGCAAATATAAATATGTCTTAGCGTTTTGAATATTGGAGATGGAAGATAACTCCAAGATATTTGATATATCGGAAATATGAAACGAATTACCTATTATGAAGAGTACCCTAACATTTATCAATGTCCAGGTGCATTTGCTCAGATAATGTTCAGAATGTTCTCAGCATATACATATATGAGGGTGGTTGTGGAATGGCACGAAAATCTTGTATAGGACAGGACTCAAAAAAAAGAGGCCTTGGGAACTCCTGAGTATCCTGCAAAATATCACTAGTGTAGAACCTACAGGTGTTTCACTCGAACTCCATATTCTTCAACTCATACATAGCACTATCAAAAGCTCTAGAAAAATCTAAGTCAACGGCTATCGTTTCCTTCTTCTATCCAGTCTAGGGTTTGCATTTTTCCGTACTCTTTATTTCAACAACATATTGTTTGCTATATAAAAACTTATTTTTTAATTTTTTCCAAATAAAACATTTAATGAAGTAAATTTTTATATTTCGCATAAAAACATATTGAGAAATACTCCTGGATCAAAAGAATCATTGGGAATAATTAACATTCGAACTTTAATGAAGTAAATATTTATATTTCGCATAAAAACATATTGAGAAATCCTGCTGGATCAAAAGTTGGCCTCGAATTAAAGCGTAGGTTGTGTCCACAACTGACAGCATCCCCTGCAACCTAACCTATTAAAAATACAAAACTAAATCAATTTTTCATATTTTTAAAATTAAGAGTTTTTCGAAATGTAAAATCTTTTTAAAACTGACGACGCATTTATAGACTCGTCATATAGTTTATTTCTAATTTTATTGGACAATGTGGGCGCGATAGAGAATGATATTGCATGAAATTGTATTATTAATTGTTAATAAATCTTTAATTGTTTGAAAACCTAAATTTATACTTTGAGGCAGCAATAATGTCATTGTTTTCAATACATAGTTGTTACTTTTGATGGTATGGATATTTTTAATTTATTAATAAAATTGTCTATAACTCCTGTACGATTTCTCCACAGATAGTAGCAAATCAGGAGAACAGCTTATCGGACTTTATTCATAAAGATAACAAAAATTCTGAAATTGATTTAACTCAAAATATTACTAACATTAATCATAACCTTTTATTCTGTTAAATGCACTTTATATCAATTATATAGAGTAAATTGCTATTTTGCATAAAACTCTGTTGAAAAAGGAAAAAGAAGGCTTCGCAAGTGTTTTCAACAAAATATCTGAACTCTCCCAAACGAATGAGAACCACAACTCACCTTCCGAATATAAGTCAAAAACAATCACAGCGAGTAACAAAACGCCTCGTTGAGTTACATATGGATGTATATATGGAATGAACAGCCAGCATAAGTTTAGCCAGTCCTCGCGCATTTGGCTGAATTTTTTTATTGTTTTATTTCGGTTTACCTATATATATATAAATCAATGTGTGTCTGTATGTTGCGTATAGGACGCAAAACCGGTGGAATGATTCGCCTGAAAATGTTACTGTATCTAACTTCTGGACAGAGGATGGTTTCTGGATATACTAGGTCATGATAGAACAAAGGAAGGTGGTACCTCTCACACAAAAAATATTTTAAAACTATCAAAAATTACTCATTTTATCTCCCAAAGCATACGAAGTATGGCAATAGGGAAAAATTATACAAAATACTAGTAATCAATAAAATAGATTTTAACTGGGACATTGTCCTAGCTAAAGACTTTTTTCCATGTATATTTTATGGCTAAAGACTTTTTTCCATATATATATTATGGAATACAAATTTAATTATAAATGACATTTTAATTTTCATATTTAGGCGTTTTAGGAAACTCAGAAGAAATAGTTTCAACGTATTTGAAAAATGGATGTTGTCTAGTGTATTTGAAATGATCTATTTGGCAATTATTTGGTTTTTGGGGTAATGGAAAATCTCACATTTCTCAGTTGAAATGCATTTACTGCCATCGACATCTTTATATTCTAGTACTTTTAGATGAAGTTGCCGAGCGAAAAATTCCTCACTTTTTATACCCTCCACCTCCAGGATGGGGGTATATTCACTTTGTCATTCCGTTTGTAACACCTTGAAATATTCATCGGAGACCCCATAAAGTATATATATTCTGGGTCGTGGTAAAATTCTAAGATGATATAGCCATGTCCGTCTGTCTGTCTGTTGAAAGCACGATAGCGGCCGAACGAAATGAGCTAGGAGGTTCAAATTTTTCCTAAATGTGTCTTATGGCTGTAGATCGGTTGGGACTGAAAGTGGGCGAAATCGGCCCAGAGGGAAAAATTTTTCCCTCACAAGGACTGAAAATACCCTTAATATTTAAAGTATTTCAGCATGTTTTTAGAACATATTAGCTTGTATTTACTTGATATTTGTAATGCGAATTCCCTTCATACCATAAAAGGGCACCATAGAGTGTGTTTTATTTGTAGGGGGCGAAATGGGACAAAAGGGATAAAAACGGTACTATCAAACGACAACATATAAAGAGTGATTTTTTTGAGGTTAGGATTTTCATGCATTAGTATTTGACAGATCACGTGGGATTTCAGACATGGTGTCAAAGAGAAAGATGCTCAGTATGCTTTGACATTTCATCATGAATCGTCTTACAAACGAACAACGCTTGCAAATTATTGAATTTTATTATCAAAATGCGTGCTCTGTTAAGAAAGTTCATTGCGCGCTTCCATTTTATGGTCAGTTTAATCGACCCACTGAAGCGGCTATTCGGGCTATTGTGACTAAATTTCGCACCAAATTTACATTGTTGGACATTAAACCACCAACACGCTTACGTAGAGTGCGAACTGAAGAAAATATCGCAGCTGTATCGGCCAGTGTTAATGATGACCACCAATTTTCGATTCGTCGCCGTTCGCACCAATTGGGTCTCTGTTACTCAAAAACGTGGAAATGCCAAAATTGGACTAAGCGGATGGACCACCTAAGACGCAGCCGCGGTCAACATTTAAATGAAATTATCTTCAAAAAGTAAATGTCATGGACCAATCTAACGTTTCAAATAAAGAACCGATGAGATTTTGCAAATTTTATGCGTTTTTTTTTTAAAAAAAGTTATCAAGCTCTTAAAAAATCACCCTTTAGAAACACGAAATTTGGCGTGTAGAGTAGATACATAATATAAGAGCATTTTTTACAAATTCGTACTTTTAAGTGGTTAAATGGGGATAGAGGGATAAAGGTAGTACCAACTTAACGGCTGCACCTAGAATAATGAAATTCGATGTATACATTCCTCTGATTGCGTAGACACGTAAAATAAACAAACTTTCCAAAATTCGTATTTTTTGGGGTTCAAATGGTTCAAAAAACCAAATGACCGCAGCTAGAATCATGAAATTCGGAGTATACATTCCTCTGACTGTGTAGACACGAAAAATAAAACGTTTTTTTCCAAATTCGTACTATCACGGGATACAGCGGCTACAGGGGATAAAAATAATACCAACAAAATGGCCGCTGATAGAATCATGGAATTCGGCGTAATTTGCTCCCTTATATTTACTTTATGAATTGAATTATTTCCATTATATATATACATAGTATACAAATATTGGTAGCCTTGGCTTATTAATTAAATTTGTGATTTTCATACAGTTTTGTTGCGGGCATTCCTCTTGTAGCTTGGAAGCAACACAAAGAAAATAAAAGTTTTAGCTGGCGAAATGGGACAAAAAGGGATACAATATTGTACCAATGATACGACAACAGCTAGAATCATGAAATTCGGTGTGTACATCCCTCTAATTGCATAGACACGTAAAATAGCAATATATTTATATAGTAGTCGATTTTAAACAGTGCGCATAAGTATGAAATAGTAAACAAATATATTAATGTGCTCAAAAATATCACAATTTTCGTAATATGGTACTGTGCTTCTATGTAAAGTCGACATCCTTTAATCTGCTGGTAATACTGTGGAATGCACTCCGTGGTGGAGGGTATATAAGATTCGGCCCGGCCGAACTTAACGCCTTCTTATTTGTTATTAATGTATTTGTCTGTAGTTCTAGTTTTTTCAGAGGCAATTGCCTTTTTAATTCAGCTGGCAGAACCGGACCATCTTACTTTTCAAGCCGGAATAATATTCCATCCATGTATAAAAGTCTTTTGAATTTCTTACTAACATTTTACCATTGGATGATATTTTTACATTTAATTATTTCACTAAATAATTAACATGAACCGTATATAAAATTGAAATAAATCTCCAGAATCGTGTGAAATTTCTATACGATTCAATTTGAAACATGATAAGGACAATAAAGTATGTTTTTAATTTCGAAAGTCAGTTTTTTTCTATAATACACTGAGGGTAGTTTCTTCATCTCGATTTAACGCAATTGCAGTAATAATTCTCAGTGCATTCGTCCTACATTCGACCTGCCTAAAGACCCTCTAGCTTACTTCCTCATATGTATGTATGAATGCATGACTACTTCCCTAAGTAGAGTATCATCTGTTCGTCGTTGTCGCACCCAATTCAATATTGAACAGACATTTGTTTGCCGTTTGCACTTTTATTTTCTCACTTTTCCTATTTTTTGTTTGTTTTTTTTTTTTTTGTCTCTTTATTTCCCCCTCCATCCGTCCAACGTATAGGTTTCGCTATGGAATTTATATCTAATAAATAATGTAATAAATGAGCGTTAAATGTAGGTACCTCTAGTAGGTACTTTCGTACAATATGTCTTTGCCATATTGCTGGCCATTGGCAAAGCGTAGTAGATGAAGGTACTCACTCGCCCTGGCCATTGTGTACTTAGTTTAGGTTTTCTTCTTGCTGGAGGAAGTCAGCGGAAATGCATGCAGTTGGTACCTTTTGTTGGTCACATTTCTATGCCATGGCCCCATTGCAACCTTTGCCAGCCATTCATTGTATGCACATTTGCGAAGAGACCCTTTAGTGTCAATGGCTTGTCTCGAACGTCCGTTCTTTGATTTGTTAGGCTATTCTTATTGGTTCGATGTGTGAGTTTCCCTATAGTTTCCGAGTCTAGGTTTAGTTTCTGTTTTATTTGAGGTTAATGTTTTGATACAACCAACAACAAGTTTATCTATCCGATTTTAATTTCTTTTAAGTTATGCATTACTTACGTGTTTGTTATTGTTTTCTTTTTCGGGTTTTTTGTAGTTTCTTTGTCATTGAAAAGTTCTTTGTATTGTATTTTCCATTTGCATTGGCATTTACATTTGCATGTTGTATGTTGTGATTTTATTCATTTTATAAACAAATGACATTGCACTGTGCCATGGGTTACTCCACTCCACTCGTATTTTGAATGTTGTGTAAAAATGCATATTAAATTCACTTCATTTTTCAAAGACAACATTTCAAGAACACTGACATCAGTGCGCAATGAAAGAGCAATATTAGCATGCCAACAAGTAGGGGGAAATTCGAAGCCGAAAAGAGTAGAACACATTATATCGCATAAATGCCTTCTATCGAGAAACTGGATATCATATGTAGAAATACAATGTACTCAATTTTTCATTTGGTGATCCTTTCTCTTTTTTACAAGAATTTCAATTTTTTACAAATTTTAATTTTTACAAGAATTTGGTAAACAAATTGGATATTTTTGAATAATTGTCATTTTCGCGGGAAATTTGTTTTGTGATTTTCTCGCGTTCTAGCCAAAGGATCCGACTGAATTTTTGTTTGTGTATTAATAACCAATGTCGCTTGTTCCCTATGAAGTTAGCAATCATATGCAAAAAATATTTTTCTAAAGATACTTTTCACAATTTTTGACAGTACATCCAACATCTATCCTATTTTAGTCCGATAACTTGGGAAGCAAAATGCTATTAACGGCGAGATGTTCATAGCCACTTTTGCAGTCACACGTTTCAGTGTATAACAAAATATTTAAAACCAGTAAGGAAAGGCTAAAGTCGGGCGGGGCCGACTCTATGATACACTCCACTTTCAATCCGAATACAATTCAATTCGGTGAAAAAGTGAAAACGGGAAGGTTTTTTGTATCCTGTAAATGTATGTGTTTGACAAAAAGTTTTATATCGGAAAGGACATTTGTATGATGATATATTGAAACCTGGAACGAAATAGGTGAAATATAAAATATATAGGTTGTCCAAAATCGGTTAAACTTATGGGAACAACATTTGAATTTTGGCTATATTTAAATCTGAACCGATCTTACCCACTTTCACCATAGTTTTGTTTAGTTAGATTATAAGATGTTGTGCGAAATTTAAAGAAAATCGAGCACAATATGTGGCTTTTAAAGCGGCAAAGGTCAAATCGGGAGCGACATTTGTATGGGGCTATATCTAAATCTGAACCGATCTAGCCCGCTTTAGCCACAGGTGTTTCTAGATAGATTATAATATGTTGTGCCAAATTTAATGAAAATCGATTAGAATATGTGGCATTTTAAGCGGAAAATGTCAAATCGGGAGCGACATTTATATGGGGGCTATATCTAAATCTGAACCGATCTTACCCAATTTCTGCATAGGTGTTTCTAGTAAGATTATAAGATGTTGTGCCAAATTTAAAGAAAATCGAGTACAATATGTGGTTTCTACAGAGGAAAATGTCAAATCGGGAACGACATTTGTATGGGGGCTATATCTAAATCTGAACCGATTTCACCTATTTTCACCATAGATGTTCTTAGTTTAAATATAAGATGTTTTACCAAATCTGAAGACAATCTGATACATTATGTGGTTGCTAGAGCGGAAAAAGTCAAATCGAGAGCGAAATTTGTATGGGAGCTATATATAAATCTGAACCGATCTGTCCGATATTCACCATGGGAGTTTCTAGTGGGAATATAAGATGTTTTACCAAATCTGAAGACAATCTGATACATTATGTGGTATCTAGAGCGGAAAAAGTCAAATCGAGAGCGAAATTTGTATGGGAGCTATATATAAATCTGAACCGATCTGTCCGATATTTACCATGGGAGTTTCTAGTGGGAATATAAGATGTTTTACCAAATCTGAAGACAATCTGATACATTATGTGGTATCTAGAGCGGAAAAAGTCAAATCGGGAGAGAAATTTGTATGGGAGCTATATATAAATCTGAACCGATCTAACACACAGGTGTTTCTAGTTACAATATAAGATGTTTTGACAATTTTAAAGAAAATCTGTTGTAATATGTGGTATCTAGAGTGAAAAGAGTCAAATCGGGAGTGAAATTCGTATGGGGGCTATATCTAAATCTGAACCGATTTTCTTCAAATTAAATAGCTTTCGTCCTTATCCCGAAAGACATCGTTGTGCAAAGTTTCATTTGGTTCTGTCTACAATTGCGACCTGTATCGTGATTACAATAATAGATGGACGGACAGACAGACAGACATTGCTAAATCGACTCAGAAAGTGATTCTAAGACGATCGGTATAATTAACAATGGGTCTATCTCGTTTCCTTTTGGGTGTTACAAACAAATGCACAAAGACATAATACTCTCGTGGAGTGTATAAAAATGGTTTTTTCTACCAACACTGTAAATTGCCAACTTTGACGTCAACAAATTCGTATGAACGAGGGGAACAAACGTGACAAATATTATACAAATCAGTAGGGGTCGGGTCCACGGCTGTGTGGATTTTTTTTTGGAATCAGTCAATACAAACTTTCGAAACAATCCAATCATAATCCATTGAAGTCTCTGACAAACAATTATGTTCGCTGAGAAACGATTTATTAATTTTATGATTGATTTTTACCCTCCACCTTAGGAAATATTCATCGGAGACACCATAAAGTATACACATTCTGGGTCGTGGTAAAATTCTAAGACGAACTAGTCATGTGAGCTAAGAGGGCCAAAGGCCCAGACGGAAAAAATTCCCTAACAAGGACTGAAAATACACCCTAATAGAATAGATTATTTTAAACAAATTTTCTGCTTTATATGCACTTGAAATTGGTTGCGTACATTCCTCTTGTAGCGTGAAATCACCAAAAATTAAACAAAAACTTGGCGGCACAAAAATTTAGAAATGGAGCAAAAAGGGATAAAAATGGTACATATCAAAGGACAACAGCTAGAATCACGAAATTCGGTGTGTACATTCCTCTAATTGAGTTGATACATAATATAAAAATATTTTTTTTCCAAATTCGTACTTTTAAGGGATAAAATGGGAATAGAGGGAAAAAATGGTACCAACCAAACGTCTGCACCTAGAATAATAGAATTCGGTGTATATATTCCTCTGATTGCGCAGACATGTAAAATAAACGAATTTTTCGAAATTCGTACTTTTTGGGGTTAAAATGGATAAAGGGGATAAAAATAGTACCAACTAAATAACCACAGTTAGAGTCATGAAATTCGGAGTATACATTCCTCTGACTGCGTATACACGAAAAATAAAAGTGTTTTGTTCTAAATTCGTACTTTCAAGTGATACAATGGGTACAGAGGGATAAAAATAGTACCAATTAAACGACTACAGCTAGAATGCTGAAATTCGGTGAGTGCATCCCTCTACTATTAAGGGGGTAACATAGGAAAAAGGGGATAAAAATGGTACTAACTAAATGGCCGCAGCTAGAATCATGGAATACGGTGAATACATTCATTTGACTGCATAGACACGCTAAATAAAAAGATTTTTCCAAATTCGTTGTTTTTACTTTTTCAACAAAAATTGGTTGTTTCATGAAGTTACGTTATTTTGCACTATGTACATGATGTAATGCATTTTCAAAATTTGTACTTTTAGAATTAAAATAGGATGGAAATAGAACCAACTGTAGCACCCACTACCAATATCTACCAATATTTATGGTATATTTACTTTTTGAATTGACTTGAGGTATTATTTCGATATATAGTGTATAAACGTATTGTTAGCCTTGCATTATAAGCGTGGTTTGAAATAATAAAAATTTTATATTTATTTATAAAATTATTTTTTCAATATTTTTATTTGTTTTGGGTTTTCTATATTAAAAATAATTGACATTATCCTGTTACTGCACTTATAAGTTCGGCCCGGCCGAACTTAACACTGTTTTTACTTGTTTTTTATAATATTACAAGTGTCTAAAATTAATGGTTAATATGGAAGGAAAAATAAGCATATTCCTTTAATTGGCAATTTGACATAAAAACTATCATAATAAATGGAAATTAAGCAAAACCTCTTTTCACATTAAATTTTAGCCCTCTATCTCCACGTCTTTAACATTAAAGATGAATCGATGAAAATCTAGATTTAAAATTTTCTATGAAAAAAAAAATTCTTTGAAAATATTCTTCTGAAATTTCTTTGCACTTAAATTTGAAAATATCCTTTGAAATTTCTTTGCACTTAAATTTGATTAGTGAAATTCTTATTCCCAAAATCGCGCAGATTTTTTTATAATTGTCTTATTTATTTATTAAATTTTATGAATACAAAATTCTTGTTGTCGTTTTTATATATATTTTTTTTAATTTAAAAATATCTCTATTAAAACCAACGCCTTAGGCGCCTTTTCCGGTGTTGCCGTTAAAAACAGGTTGGAGGGTTTTTTTTATCGGAATTGGAATATCTGATTTCATTAAAATCCCTGACACATCTGAAAGATTCATCAAAAATACTGTTATCACTTAACTTGGTAATTATTCAATTAGTGTTGAAAAGGGATCTTATCTTCCTGTTCCAATTCGCTGTAAAACCAATTAAAGGAATAACAAAGAAGTTATGATAATAAGCTCCAACGCCAGCGCAGAGACGTGATCTACCCATAGAACACGCTCCACGAGGAGCTACGTGCACTTCGAGCCCTGCAAGTCCATCAATCTAACTGGGTATATTGGAATACAGTAGATAGTTGGCATGCCAGTAACTAACTGACTGCACTGACTAGTCTTGGCAATCATAAGTGTGGTTGGAATGGATGTACGTACATGTGTATGTATGTTAATGCATTCTGGTATTTGCGTTTCTAATTATTGGCCTTTTTCCTCGGCGCATTTACTCGGAAGGTACGAACGAACGATTATCTGAAGTGAATAAAATTTATGATTTCCATCCGAAAAAAAACTGAATGCACTGGCACAACAACTTACAAATATGCTGTTGATTTTGAATTATGATTGTTGTTCGCTGCAGTTGTTGTTGTTGCTGTTGACTGGTGTTTGTTGTTTGCATTCATTCATTCATTCATCGGAGGAGGAGGCCTTGCGGTTGGACAGACAGACAAACGTGCGCATTTCATTTTCACTCTCTGGACAGAACAACAACACTGTTTATAATGTCGTCGGTATATGTCGTTTGGTTTGTGATTTGTTGTTCCGCACCGAACAACATAATTGTTGTAATAGTGGTTGTTGTTTCGTTGCTGCCTGTTTCTGCTGTCGATGCATTTGTTGTTTGTTTATTTCTTTCTATAGAAAGAACTTGGGATGTTGTTGTTAATTTTTTTCTGTTTAGCATTTCTTTTCTTTTTTGTTGTTTTGTTTGGTTTTCTTATTGTTGTTGTTGTTTTATATTAACTTTATTACACTTGCTGCGGCTGACTGGCTTTCTGAAGAATAAGTAAGTAAGCAAGCACAACAAGCTTACATCATAAGAGAAATGCATTAAGTAGGGTAGGAGGTGGGTGTGATCAGGGCGGTGAAGTGAAATTGCATATAAGATACTGGATAATATTTCGCCATGGTCTCCAAATGTAATTTATTAAATGGGTGGTACACGAAAATGTTGACAATACTTAGTTGTAAACGAACAATTGAGCCCGACCGAATTGATATTCTGTCAAAATTCTAACCTTCGACTTAAACCGAATATTCAATATTTATATCTTTTTAATTAAACATTAACTACCCTCTGTTGAATATAATACAAATATTAGATTGATTACATTATGCAAAAAAATGTGTCCGAGGCCTAAAAAAATATTTGTTTTAATTAATTTTTTAGATTTTATAGACAAATAGAAACAGTGGTTTAGAAACCGTCGATAAAAAAAGTAAAAAGACGTTTTTAGCACAAAAACGCCATAAAAATAAATAAATAGAAAAAAATATTTTTTATTTTTAATAGCTAGCATCCTAAAAAGAAAATTATGCTCATTGAAAAATATGGATAAATGTAAAATTATTTAATATATAGTCACACGACGAAAACCCATTAAAATTGAAATTAAAATGTATTTTTCTAATAGATGCCATCATAACGAAGAAAACTAGTCCTGGTGGCTAATCACGAGAATCGATATCGATAAATTACGATCGAAATCGAAGTTTAATTTCTGAAAAAGATGTATAAATTTCCAACAAAACCAAATAGGAAGCCGAGATTAAGTATATTGGAAATAATCTTGTTAGATTTTGAACACATTTTTTGAGGAAATTTATGCCCGTTTTGCAATTAATAAAACACGATCGAAATGATCTGAACTTTTCTCGTTTCATTTTAGAATGGTACATCAGAAATGGAAACATTCATAAGGACCTTAACATCCCAATGATCAAGAAGAAGTCAAGAGATACTGCCGGAGCTACGTTTCTAAGCTACACATCCATCCAAATACACTCGCTCGAGAGCTGCTAAATTATGAAGGACACAGCCGTCTAGGGAGAAGAAATACCCTAGATATAGTTTAGAATTTTGAATTGTCACAATGCTAATGTAATATTTTGATAAAACTTTTATTACATACTTTTGCAAACTCTTGCTGGTTATATACTGTAAATAACCTTTAGAATAAGAATCCTAGGTTAAGATTTGAATACTTATTGTTATTTTCACAAGTTATGAAAGATACAATAAATAACAAAAAAACGTAAAAAAAAAAATTAGAATAGAGAAATATGTAACATGATTGTTTGAATTTCTCTTATTATTATATTATTTTAAGATTATTTTCGATTGTCGTATAAAAAAATTAATTTATTTTGCATCTTTTACAATTTTTAATTTCAAATAGTTTTAGAGTAAGTACCAGGAGCATCATCATTAAACTTCTGTAGCGTCTTACTGACACTATTAGCTATTAATAAAATTTATTTTACAAAAATCGAAGGTATATTTTTGTTTATAAAATAAATATTTTTTAAGATCTGACAATTGTAAAACTAGATGAAAATTAAGATTTGTCTGTAAAACTAGAAAAAAAATTTGCTTGAAAATAGTATTTGTTACAATTTTTTATATTACCTAATTACAAGAATAATTTATTTTCGTTCCACTCTGTCTAATAATTGTTATTTTTGGAAAATAGGGAAAAATACATAAATTGAAAATTTCAATTTTCAAATCTTAGAGAAGAGCCAAAACGTGTGCGTGCTTGCTTCACATGAAATTACTCTTATATATCTCATTAACTACGTCAGTTATCGGAAACTTGTACTTTACTCTTACTGACTATTTTTAGGTTATTTTTTCGATTATTTTAGCATCGAAAGATATTGAAAATGTTTACCAGATTTTATTCTCCTTCAATTTCTATATTTATTTACAATATTTTTTAACTTTAACTAAGCGAGATATTGATAACATGCCCTCAATTTTAATGTTAAGGTCCTCTATCCGAAGCGGGTTTAAAATGGTCGAGCTACTCACCATTAAGTAAACCGATCGGCTTAGATTCATCAGTAGAATTGTTTTAATTTCTCTTTGGTTTAATTTGTCCGATCGCCTTAAAATTTGTCAGGAGTAAATTTTTTCTAGATGGGAATATGAAGAAAAACCGATCAGATTTAGATATAGCTCCCATTCAAATATCCCTCTGATTTACCCTATTCCTGCTCCAGAATTCACATTTTACATCGTATTTTGATCATATTTTCATTATAAATAACTACCGAGAAAGTGGGAAGCATGGGATCATGTTTTAATACAAATGTAACACATGGGACGGTGATCAACATTTCCACATCATATTGTATTTCGACTAGGTATTGCTAATGTGAAAGTTGACTCCATTGTTAAAGGCCCCATAAAGATGTTCCTCCGATTTATGTAATTATCGTTCTAGCATCTAAACTTTTCATCAGATCTTGATCAAATTTACTAGGTCATATTACACTGTCCGACAGTCCATATTACACTTGGACCAAATCATGTATGATGTATATCAGAAGCTATAGGTGAAATAGAATTAATTGGCGTTTTTAGTTTTCCATTTTCCCATCCTGTTGCCCCTTAAAAGGACTACAAAGATACAATAAAACCGGCATAAATGCCAAATTAAAGAAGAGAACATGTGCTAAAAATACTTTAAATTTCAAGTTTCTATCTGTATTCGTTTAGTATTAAAGCCATTTAAAATGTTTTCTCTTAAAAAGCAATATATGAATAAACTAGAAAAACTAAGGGGTAAACTTGAAATAGGTGTCAATGCTGAACTAAAACAGAAAGAAGCATGATATTTGAAGTATTTTTAATAGATATGCTCCTATTTAATTTGACACTAATATCGGTATCATAACGTGTGTCCGTCTATATGTCTGTCCATCTATTCTTGTAATCAGAGTACAGGTCGCAATTGTAGACAGAATCAAATGAAACTTTGGACAACGAAGTTTTTTGGGATAAGGACAAACGCTATTTAAGTTGAAGAAAATCGGTTCACATTTAGATCCCCATTGTCCCCATACGAATTTAACTTCCAATTTGACTCTTTTCACTCTGGATACCACATATTTTAACAGATTTTCTTCATTATTGGAAAACATCTTATAAAGAGTGATTTTTTTGAGGTTAGGATTTTCATGCATTAGTATTTGACAGATCACGTGGGATTTCAGACATGGTGTCAAAGAGAAAGATGCTCAGTATGCTTTGACATTTCATCATGAATAGACTTACTAACGAGCAACGCTTGCAAATCATTGAATTTTATTATCAAAATGCGTGCTCTGTTAAGAAAGTTCAGAAAGAAAGAAATTGTGTTCAGCGACGAAGCTCATTTTTGGCTCAATGGGTACGTAAATAGGCAGAATTGTCGATTTTGGAGTGAATATCAGCCAGAAGCATTGCAAGAGCTACCAATGCATCCAGAAAAAGTCACAGTTTGGTGCGGTTTATGGGCTGGTGGCATCATTGGACCGTACTTCTTCAAAGATGATGCGAATCGTAACGTAACTGTGAATGGTGAGCGCTACCGTGAGATGATATCCAACTTTTTTTTGCCCAAAATGGAAGAACTGAACTTGGTTGACATGTGGTTTCAACAAGATGGCGCTACATGCCACACAGCTCGCGATTCTATGGCCATTTTGAGGGAAAACTTCGGAGAACAATTCATCTCAAGAAATGGACCGGTAAGTTGGCCACCAAGATCATGCGATTTGACGTCTTTAGACTATTTTTTGTGGGGCTACGTCAAGTCTAAAGTCTACAGAAATAACAGCAACTATTCCAGCTTTGGAAGACAACATTTCCGAAGAAATTCGGGCTATTCCGGCCGAAATGCTCGAAAAAGTTGCCCAAAATTGGACTTTCCGAATGGACCACCTAAGACGCAGCCGCGGTCAACATTTAAATGAAATTATCTTCAAAAAGTAAATGTCATGGACCAATCTAACGTTTCAAATAAAGAACCGATGAGATTTTGCAAATTTTATGCGTTTTTTTTAAAAAAAAGTTATCAAGCTCTTAAAAAATCACCCTATATTTCAACTAGAAGCACCTGTGGTGAAAATAGATCAGATCGGTTCAGATTTAGATATAGCTCCCATACAAATTTCGCTCCCGATTTGACTTTTTCTGCTCTAGAGACCACATATTTCACTTGATTTGCTTCAAATTACCTTGTATTGCCTTATAATTCTATTAGAAACATCTGTGTTGAAAATGGATTAAATCGGTTCAGATTTATATATAGCTCCCATACAAATTTAGCTCCCGATTTGATTTTTTCCGCCCTAGAAACCACATATTGTATCAGATTGTCTTCAGATTTGGCAAAACATCTTATATTTAAACTAGGAACACCCGTGGTGAAAATAGGTCAGATCGGTTCAGATTTATATAAAGCTCCCATTAAAATTTCGATATGACCTGACCCAATTTGTCAAAAAGAGAAGAATATTTGTATCGGGCTATATCCAAATATGGAATGAAATGACCCACTTTGACAATAGGTTCTTCCAATTCAAGTATAGGGTCCGCATCTAACGTTTTTTTTTCAACTATTCAACCGTTGGACTATTATTTGTGGGGTGCCCTCAGCAGCCATTTGAATGATATTATTTTCCATTATTAACCGGAAGGATTGTACTTTCGAAGAAAAAAAGAAATTTTAGAAAATATTCAGTAGTTTTTTTTATAGCATTTTCAAAAAAGAAAGTTATTTGGCGGACCCAATTGACAATGTGCTTAAATATTGGACCGATCGTGTAGGCTACTGCATGGCCAGCCGAGGCAGCCATTTGAATGAAATTATTTTCCATTATTAACCGGAAGGATTGTACTTTCAAATAAAAAAAGAAATTTGAGAAAATATTCAGTAGTCTTTTTTATAGCATTTTCAAGAAAAAAGTTATTTGGTGGACCCTATATTTGTTTCGCCCCAAAAATTTCCCTTACAAATTTCGGATAGACTATTTCCGCACCAAGAAAGCACAATTTTTCACAATATGAGCTTAACACGTTATATTTCAACTGGATGAACTTATTGTGAAAGTTAGTCTCTATATTCCATGTTTGGATACCGATATAAATATTTCCGATTTGACAAATTGGACCAGGTAATATTAGCCTATGATTAGGAAACATACAGAAATTTTTCGTGTCTACGCAGTCAGAGGAATATATACTCCGAATTTCATAGCTCCAGCTGCGGTCATTTGGTTGGTACTAATTTTATCCCATTTTTCCATTTGAACCCCAAAAAGTACGAATTTCGAAAAATTCTTCCATTTTACGTGTCTACGTAATCAGAGGAATGTATACACCGAATTTCATTATTCTAGTTTCAGCCGTTTGGTTGGTACCATTTTTATCCCTCTATTCCCATTTTATCCCTTACTAGTACGAATTTGAAAAAAATAATTTCATATTATGTATCTACTCAATTAGAGGAATGTACACACCGAATTTCGTGTTTCTAGCTGTTATCGTTCGATAGGTACCATTTTTATCCCTCTTTCCACATTTCACACTCTACGAAAAAAATCACTCTATGGAGCACGTGTTTGTTACAGGGGAATGTGCATACCCAATATCAAGTAAGTACAAGCAGAATAAAAGAAAATGTGCTTAAATACTCTAAAATATTAGGGTTTATTATGGGTTTTTTCAGTCCTTTTGGGAGAAAAATGTTTGCCTTTGGGCCGATTTCGCCCAGTTTCAAGCCCAACCGATCTACGACTATAACACGTATTTATGTAAAATTCGGACGTCCTGGCTCCTTTCGTTTAGATGATAGCGTGCTTTCAACAGACGGACGGACAGAGTTCTAGAGAAGTGAAATTTGGAAAAGAATAAAAGGCCCTAAGTTTGGCTGCAACGGTTGGAAAATGTACTGTGTGAACCCATACCATAAGTCATATGGCTGGGCCATTCCAAATGAATGCAGACCTCCGAACGTTGCACCACCGACAGACAATACCATTGAATTACCATATGCCTCCAAAACATTTCTCGCCTTATCGCATTGCCCTCATATTGAAGATGGATTTCGTCACTGGTGTACTTAAAATGCAGGCCCAAGCACCAAGCACCAAGCTAGCAAGCACTACTCTCTCGTTGATTCTTCCTCTGTTGTCCGTCGCCGTGACAAACACCCATAATGCATTCCGAGCTGTTGGCTGTATTCATCATTTCTTGCTGGCTGGAATTCATTCAGTTTTTCTGTTGTTGTATTTTGTATTTAACATATTTTTTTATGACAATGTCGTAGTCGTAGTACTCGCAGTTTTGTTGTTAAATGCTGATGTAGACGGGCTTAGTCCTACGGTGACTACATATATATATATATATATATAAATATATTTATATGCGAGTATAGTTTTTTGTGATATGTACGTAGTCGTGTTTTTCGTTGTTTTAAAACATTTTAATATTAACTAATTGCTCAAGTGTTGTTTATGACTGTGTTTATGGTCATTCAGAAAACAAAAACAACAGCAACACTAACAATGTCGGCAGAAAAGCAGCCAACAACACCACCCAACCAAACAACCAACCACCATATTGGCTAAAAAGAAAAACCTACAGTGACAGAATGTTTCTGACAATCAGTCAAGTCTGTTCCCAAAGAGAGTGATGATGATGATGGTGGTGATGGTTTGCTGTTGTTGATGTGTCCGTCCGTCCGACCAACCGAACGTCTGTCCTCATATTTTCTGTGTCTTTATTGTCCGGTCTGTTTTTTCGTTGTTTTGTAACATAAAAGAAATGTTTTGTTTTTTTTTGTTTCTTGCCAGTTGTCAGTTTGTTGGTCACTACTTTTCCCCGGACCAAGTAAAATTTATGATTTGAATGCCCGTTTTAATGTTTAGTCTAAAACATAAATTATGCTGGAAAATATATGTTATTGTCATTGATGTGCCTTCTAAGCACAACAGACAAATTATTGTTATTGGGACGAGAACTTGATGGCCCATTGAACACGCGGACTATGACATATTTGTATTGGTTTTTGGTATGTAACATTAAGTGCGAAGTATGCTTGACAAGTGCAGCTAAGGGTCACGTAAAGCCAGACCGGAAGAGCTATTTAGCAGAGCTGGCGTGTTCGTTTTTCTTTCACAAGCTCTGAACTTTCCGACCATAATTGTTCCGCCTTCAAAACAATGTTTTTATGGAGACACAAACAACAAGTTACATGCTGTAGTTATATTATTACTGTTGAATTTGAAATGTATACAAACTAGGAATGCAGGTGCACCAGACATAAACCCATCGAACATAGTTCCCCAATTGAGAATATGCCTCAAAACATAATCTCAGTTGTAGGGATCATATCCGTTTTCAAAACGTTCGTATGTTTTGAACATTTCTTATTAGAAAACAGCAATTAGTCCCTCAGAAGTTTCACTCAGAGAACGTATCGCAGAGGAGGTTTTATTTTGAAAGCTGCGGCTGCGCAGAATGACTTAGCGGGCTAGAATATATCTTTACATAAAATAACCCATTTCTGTGAAAATATGTAGTTGTTTAGTTCTCTATTTCGAATTCTATAACTCATCCTATATAAAAATTGTATATGAAATTTTCTCCTACATAATTATTATAAGTCCCACAAACATACCAAAAGGGATATGGAGGACCTTATGAAAACCACTTTTGTGATACTTCCTATAAAAATCCCACAATTTTTAGAACGGGAAAATCAATCCCAAAAATTCGATTTTTAATGATCATAAGTATACAACTTTCGACTATGTCCACAATTATTACTTTTTTGCTTTGGGGTTCGAGAATTAATTATCTAACAAAATTATTTTCTGTGAAAATTTGTCATATTCTAGTGAAACGAATTACAAAGTCATTAATTTTTGGAATATTATACCATTTTTGAAATGCCAGAATAACTCGTAACTACATAACACGTTTTTGAGAAAAACAAATTCATATTGCATTCATTTCGCAACATCTACAAATATTGAGATGTCGTTATGGTATTAAGCAGAAAAGATTTCTCTGAAAACAATAGTTTGAAGTTTTGTCCAACAAAATACCCAAATTCCCAAAGTGGGGAAAATATGTTACAAAATTGGCGATTTTTTACTAAAAAGAAGGTCAGTTCTTTATTTTCCGCTGGGATGTGGTTATTAGGGCGTACCTCAAAAAAAGTTCGCCGTACACCTTCGAATATGAAGTATTATTGAAAGGTAGTTTCAACATTTTTTTTTTATTTTTTTATGCCGAACGTAGGGGTCGCGCTTTTACATTTTTCTATATAACTTCTTCATTTATAAACGGATTTTAAAGTGTGATACATCGATGTTTTTGTCTCGACGAGTCCGATGTCTTTGAAGTCATTGAGCTCAAGCACCCCCTTCTGGTACTTACCCATCATATCTCAGTTGCTACTACCCTAATGTACCACTCTAATATCAGAAAAAAAATGCAAGGAAATAATGTTGTCGCCTTTTTGAAAAAAAAAAAAAAGTAAGTAGCCTTCAGTCGGCTAAACCAACTTATATTTACCCTCACTCTCAGAGAACATATCTAGGGAAATTATGAGGACTTAATTTTACCGAATAATTTGTGTGGTCTCAGCTTTATACTATTTCGGTTTTTTTCAGTGTACATTCGTGATCTGAAGATTTTATTTTTGATTTATTTTTTTATTTTAGATCTATTTTGGAAGCATTTTTTAATTCCGCAATAACTTCCATATTTTTGGTCCGATTAGAAATAAAGTAAAAAATTAAGAATAATCGATCAGTGCTATTCCAGTGAGCTCTTTAAGACACAAATCGGACCAAAAATATACTATTTTGGTCCATACCCCATTTTCTCTATCTATCGGAGAAAAACACGTTTAAAACGAAAAACACCTGAAACGACATATGGACCAAAATAGCATTAAGCCAACGACTGGTCTGTAAATAAAATTTTAAATATTTTGACGTAAGACACATGTAAAATATCATTTAAAAAAGAGGAATATTTCCTGAAATATTCAGGAAAAAATTAGATTGATATGATTTTTTGTCCGGTTTGACATGTACGCAGAGAAAATCATTTGGAGCCGTGTGTAAATGTTGTTTTTGTTGCCGCGAAAAAACTTACATTTACTCGAAAGTCATCATAAAAAGTTGAATTTGTTTTAAGTAGAAACTATTAAAATCTTTATTGAATTAAAAAACGAGCTCGAGGTCTTTGTTTTTGTATTTTAAATTTTATTAATCGATATTTCGTCTTTCGTCATGTAATGATGTACATCATTGCAATGCAATAACGTCACATCTGTCCTCAGTTTTTCTATGTTTATACTCTACACCACTTCGTGGACTAGGGTATTATAAGTTAGTTTTCCGCCAAATGTTTGTAACACCAATAAATAATCGAGCTAGACCCACCTTTAAGTATACGGATCGGCTTAGAATCACCAGCTGAGTTGATTTAACGATGTCTGTCTGTCCGTCCGTCTGCTGTCCATCTAAGTTTGTTCGCATTCTGCAGGTCGCAATTGTTGCCCGATTATCATGAAATTTGGCAGAAGTTACTTTTTTGGGCCAAGGACGATCGGTATTGAATTTGGAGGAAATCGGTTCAGATTTAGATATAGTTCCCATACAAATGTCCCTCCCAATTTGACTTTCTCCGCCCTATAATGCACATATAGTACCCGACTTTCTTCAACTTTTGCATAACACCTTATAATCTAACTAGAAATAACTGTGACGAAAGCGGGTAAGATCGGTTCAGAGTTAGATATAGCCCCCATACAAATGTCGCTCCCGATTTGACTTTTTCCGCTCTAAAATCCACATATTGTACCCGATTTTCTTTAAAATTGGAACAACATTTTATAATCGAACCAGAAACACCTATGCTGAAAGTGGGTAAGATCGGTTCAGATTTAGATATAGCCCCCATACAAATGTCGCTCCCGATTTGACTTTTTCCGCTCTAAAATCAACATATTGTACCCAATTTTCTTTAAATTTGGCACAACATCTTATAATCCAACTAGAAACACCTACGCAGAAATTGGGTAAGATCGGTTCAGATTTAGATATAGCCCCCATACAAATGTCGATCCCGATTTGACTTTTTCCGCTCTAAAATCCACATATTGTACCCGATTTTCTTTAAAATTGGCACAATATTTTATAATCGAACTAGAAACACCTGTGCTAAATGTGGGTAAGATCGGTTCAGATTTATATATAGCCCCCATACAAATGTCGCTCCCGATTTGACTTTTTCCGTTCTAAAATCAACACATTGCACCCGATTTTCTTTAAATTTGGCACAACATCTTATAATCCAACTAGAAACAACTACGCAGAAATTGGGTAAGATCGGTTCAGATTTAGATATAGATCCAATATAAATGTCGCTCCCGAATGTTTAACCGATTTTGGCCAAACTTTGCATATTATATTTCACCAATAAACATACATGGTGAAAGCGGGTCACATTGTTACAGGTATCAATTAGTGTTTGCATCACGGGATTTCCCGCGGGAAAATTCGCATATTTTTCATTTCCCGTATCCCGGGAAATTCGTACGGGAATCCCGCGGGAATTCAGTAGAAACTTTTACATATTTCTTGGCACATTTTCCCATCATTTCCACAATAAAATTAAAAATATTGCACAATAATTTAGCTCATATCGCTTTTAATTAGGTATGTCGAATATTGCAGTTAGATGACAACATATTTTTAAGCTGCGTTCACGTACACTCAAAAATCTACTTTTCGGATTTTGTCTGTCAATATAAAAAGCATTGTAAACAATGCTATAGAAAACGCAAGTAACAATATTGTATTAAAAAGTCAATATAGCTGCCTAAAGAAAGAATTTTAAGTTGTTGACGCGACAAGACATAGACCAGGCAACTTAAACATTTAATTTAATGACTATTAAGCCTCAATCTGTTGACGTTCTCCGTCGCGTCCATATTTTTCAATAAAATATCTGGTGATACCATAAATGCATTGCTTTCATATATATGTACATACATTTTATTAATTTTGAAACTGGAAAAGATGTTTCAATTGATCTCACGTTGCACTTTATTGCATGAATTCCGTTACAGGTTTATTGTGAAATAAATTTTTATTTTACTTTAATAAAATGTGAATGTTTCATTGGAAAAAAATAAGTTTAACTCATGGTAAACAATATGTTGACGATTTCCCGTGCTGCCTTGGGATCCCGGGAAATTGAAAAAATAATTCCCGTTTCCCGGGAAATAAAAAGTACGGGAAAATGCAAACCCTAGTATCAATATACTCCAATACAAATGTCCTTTCCGATTTAATATTTTTTTGCCAAACACATACATTTACATGATTCAAAAATCCCGATTTCACTTTTTTACCGAATTGAATTGTAATGAGATAGAAAGTGGGGTGTATCATATAGTGGCTCCGTCCGTCTTTAGCCTTTCCTTAATTGTTTGGGCGATGCCCATATGTCCATACTTTGGTATAACCCACATTCTGCTCTATTATAGCTCTAGAAACTGCATCTTACATCGGATCTTTATCAAAATTTGCAGATCATTATATGTTCCAACTAGGAATATCTACCGTGGATGAGAAATATATAGGCGCATGTTTTGGCACAGGCCTCAAGTGTTGTTATAGGCCCCCTTCAAATGTTCGTCCGATTCGTCCTATTACCGCTGTATAATCTGTATTTATCATCTGATGTTGATCAATTTTTCCAGATCGTGTTATATTTATTTTTCTCGGAATATCTGCTGGCAAATTGGATCAATTACTTTATTATTTACCATACTCATTAAATTTGACTAAAGATGAATTTATAGTAACCATGAAATACCTGGGTTTTGTAATCAAAGCGAGGTATATACGCAGGGAGTGGTGTAGGGTATTATATAGTCGGCCCCGCCCGACTTTAGCCTTTTCTTACTTGTTTTATTTGTATTATTTCAAATCCTGAAAATGTCTTTCGACGAAATATAGATTAATAAAATTTAATTTAATTTAATTTGTTTATAACAGCCAAAAGGAAGCGAGATAGACCCATTGTTAAGTATACCGATCGACTTAGAATCACTTTTTGAATCGATTTAGCAATGTCCGTCCGTCCATCTATTGTTGTAATAAAATCGATTGTAACATAAATTGGCACTAGTTAGTTTTGCGGTCCAAGGACGAACCCTAATTAATTTGAAGGAAATCAGTTAAGATTTAGATATAGGCTCCATACAGTTGTCGCTCCCGATTTGACTTTTTCAATTTGACAATTTGCTTCAAACTTGGCACAGTACCTTATAATTAAACTGAAAATATCTATCGTGAATTTAGGCCAGATCGGTTAAGATTTAGATATAGCTCCCATACAAATCACATTTTTTAAGCAATATTCTTCAAATTTGGCACAGTACCTTAAAATTCAACTGGAAACATCTGCAGTAAAAGTTAGTCAGATCGGTTCAGATTTAGATATAGCTCCCATACAAATTTTGCTCCCAATTTGACTTTTTCCGCTCTAGAAATCACATATTTTATCAGATTGATTTCAAATTTGACAAAACATCTTATATTTCAACAAGAAACACCTGTGGTAAAAATGTGTTAGATCGGTTCAGATTTATATATAGCTCCCATTCAAATTTCGCCCTCGATTTGACTTTTTCTGCTCTAGAAACCACATATTTTATCAGATTGTTTTCAAATTTGGCAAAATATCTTATGTTTCCACTAGAAACACCCGTGGTTAAAATGGGTCAGATCGGTTCAGATTTATATATAGCTCCCGTACAAATTTCGCTCCCGGCTTGACGTTTTCCGCCCCAGAAACCACGTATTTTTACCGAATTTCTTTAAATTGAGCATAACTCGTTATACTTGAACTGGAAGAACCTATTGCGCAAGTTTATCACTTTATTCCATGTTTCCACATAGACTCGATACAAATATTCTTTTCGATTTGATAAATTGGGTCATATTAGCCTATGATTATGAAACATACAAAAATTCTTCCCCGTTCTCACTTTTTTTACCGAATTGAATTGTTTTCGGTTAGAAAGTGGAGTGTATCATATAGTCGGCCCCACCCGACTTTAGCCTTTCCTTACTTGTTTTCATTGTTTTTGAACCTAATAAAATACTTAAAAAATTAGATTTTTCAATTATATTCTGGTTGATTTTGCAAGAAAAAAATATTAAAAAATAGAAGCTAACATTTCACCATTTCCAAACTCATAGACTTTATAGGGTCTTAGGATGATACTTCAAGATTTTGTTTGTAAATTAGTTATTAACATTTTAACAGTTGTTAATATTTAATACGAAAATTTACTTTGGATAAATATGACTTGTTAGTTTTCTTGTTAGTTAATTAGTTCTCTCTAAAACATTCTAAAGCAAGAAAGACATATTAAAAAGGTGAAATAGTTCTCCTCTCTTTTAGAGTAACTTTTACCTGCTGGTCTCCACGAAAGATATAAGTAAGAACCTTAATTAGAGTCAGATTTTTTTTCGTTGAATAACCTAAAATATCTGAATTTTTCATTTAATCAACAAATTTATAGACTGATATCAGTAGACTGGTTTAGTTCATTTGTTTATTTGATTATATCTGCGTTCAGACTTAGCAGGTGTTTATCCTCCAAAAATAACTAATAAGTAAGTGTCATTGTTGGGAGTCGACTTTGGGCATTCCAGTTTGGTTTGTTTACAGCGATTACATCTCAGATGGCGGGAGGAGCAATGATTATCCCAACGAGATGTTATTTAGATTGGTAGTTGATTGATAGTAACATTATCATATTTTCATCATAAATATGAATGATATCAATCAAACTGATGTTTATAGTTGTAATAATGATACATTTTATGATTTGGCCACAGGAGCAGGTGAAAGAGAAGACTATGAAATTATTGATATTATCTACTTATTGCCAGAACCGCTCATATGCGGGTTAACAATATGGTCGTAAGCAAACTCTCAGAAGCAACCCCCATGTGTGTTCCAGCTCTCAGATCATTTTTAAATCACACAGATCGGATTCTAAACCTCTGCCACATGTGGTCGCTCTTTGGAGTTTGACACTGGAATGTTTATTTTGAAGAAAAGAGAAGCCAACTTCGGTCATACAGACAACCCACAGCATCTATATTGAGAGGCGCCACCAAACAGCTCATAGTCGAGTTAATATTTCTCTGCTTTTTTCTATTCACCTGCTCCTGTGGCCAACCCATAAAGATTCCCATTATTAAAATGATAAACATCAGTTTGATTGATATCATAAATATTTATGATGAAAATATGATAATTTCCCTATCAATCAACTATCAATCTAAATGACATCTCGTCGGGTTAACTGATGAACTAATAATTACCCCCACCGCCACCCCACCCGCCAGACGAACACAGATGTAATTAAGACAGGCGATGTAAACAAACCAAACCACACGGGAATGAATGTCCAACACAGAAACTCCCAACAATGACACTTACCTATTAGCTTCTTGGGAAAACCACCTGCTAAGATTTGGACAAAGACATAATCAGCCCCGAAAAATCTAGCCAACAAACAAATGATTCTAGTCTATAGATTCATTGATAAAATTAAGAATTTAGGAAAACATTTTGTGTTTGTGGTGAAGAGCTGCGGACAAGATGTCATGGCGTGCCACGAGGAAAGGCGCCAATGCCCAAACAATTAAAAACTCTTCTTGTCAAACGGCTACAGGAGCCCACGAAGGAGGGTTTGGCCGCCAGACACGAAAATCTATTCGAGTTAATGCACTCCACACATTGTTGTAGGGTTTTCATATTTTTTGAGACTAATTAAAACACCCCAAATCAACAGACAAAAATACAAACAAACAAATAATGACCGTAAATGTCAAAACGACAACATATTTTTGTCTATTTTAAAAATTGATGTACCAACTGAAAATAGAATCCACGCTAAATACTTAGAAAAGAAAACCTCAAACCCAGCATGGTGAGCGAGCGAGCGACCGACCGACCGCACCGTGATCATGATCATGATCATCACATGCCAGGCGGGAGATGATAACTCGCCCGATAACAACGCATCGAAATGTTTACGTGTTCGTAACTATTTTGCTTCAACACAATCGCACCACCGCTGCAATTTTGTCTGTCGTCTAAACATGCAACAAAGCATTTTACAGATAGTTTATCTGTCTGAATGACCGGACGGACGGTCAATGCGTGGTGGTTTTACGGAAGTTCGTTTAGTGCGTTGTTTTGCCGATTATGAAATTGATAGTTCCCTAATCATTATCTAGAGTTTCGATAGTACAATACATTCTCTGAGAATCACGATCGTTTTCATTGTGATTAGGTAATGAGTTCTCCATCCGATAAGTATCAACTTCATTGGCAATTGTGGGCGACATAAAGTTACTTTGAAGATTGAGGAAGTATTAAGGTGGCGATTTAAGCGGCTAACCATATCTCTCAACATCCAAATTTAAACGGGAAAATATTTGGAGGTATGATTCCTTTGTCTGAGTGGCACTATTTGATGCTGCCGCGAAGCTGAGGCACCATCTTGAATAAGGAGTTATAATACCCTGAAAAAATTATCTTCATAATATTTATGATTTCGTCTTGAGCTCAGTGAAAATTTGAAATTATGAAATAAAAAAGTCGCCAAAGAATCGCTTCATAAAATGTATGAAACATGTTTCATAAAGCACTAATCAATGAAAAGTGTCATAGAATTTATAAAAAAACATTTCCTAGAAACTTTCAGTGTAGGAATTTTCCTTGTGGGCATTATTATAATTTTCACATTCCGTTTGGGATACCTTGGAATGCCGATCAATCAATTTTTCTTAGATTTTTATACCCTCCAGCTCCAGGATGGGGGTACACCAACTTTGTCATTCCGTTTGTAACACCCTGAAATATCGACCTGAGACCCTACAAAGTTTATATATTCTTGATCGTCTTAAATTTCAAAGACAATCTAGCCATGTCCGTCTGTTGAAAACACGCTAGCATCTAAACGAAAGGAGCAAGGGAGTCAACATTTTCCATAAATGTTTCTTATAGTCGTAGATCGGTTGGGATTGCAACTTCGCGAAATCGGTACAAAGGGGAACATTTTTCTTTCACAAGGACAGAAAATAGCCATAATAAACCCAAATATTTTATAAAAGTATTTTTTCAAAATTCGTACTTTTAAGGGGTAAAAAGGGAAAAGAGGGTTAAAAATGGTACCAACCAAACAACTGCACCTAAAATAATGAAAATCGGTAGAAACGTAAAATAAATATTTTTTTTTCGAAATTCGTACTTTTCTGGGTTAAAAGGGAAAAAGGGGATACAAATTGTGCCAACCAAATGACCGCAGTCATGAAATTCGGGGTATACATTCCTCTGACTACGTAGACACGAAAAATATAAAGGTTTTTTAAAATTCGTACTTTCAAGGGATACAATGTGAACGGAGGGATAAAAATGGTACCAACTAAACGGATACAGCTATGATGAAATTTGGGTGTTTATACCTCTAATTACGTAGTCACATAAAATAAAGAGATTTTAGAAAGTCGTACTTTTAAGGGGATAAAATGAGAAAAAGAGGTTAAAAATGGTATCAACCAAATGGCCGCAGCTAGAATCATGGAATTCGGTGTAAAAATATTTTTCCAAATTTGTATTTTTTTAATTTTTTTCAAAATTTTTACTTTTTGAATTAAAATAGGATAGAAATACAACCTGTAGTGTTTAAGATTTTTTGAAGATTGCTGTCTTATATTTACTTTTTGAATTGACTTGAAGTATTATTTCGATATATATATTATAATCGTATTGGTAACCTTGCCTTATGAGCGTGGTTTTAAATAATAAACATTCTATATTTATTTATAAAATATTTTTATTTTGGTTTGGCTATATTCAAAATTTTGCATTTTCCTGTTATGTTATTGCACTTATACGAAAATCGACAGCCTTTGTGGAATGATATCCATGGTGGAGGGCATATAAAGATCAGCCCGGCCACTTTTACTTGTTTTTATTATTTTTATGTCATGTATTTAAAAACCAATGTCTTCATTGGTATGATAATTTTCATTAATATTCCTTATGATAATTTTCATCGAAATTTTGTTTGATTTTGAAAAAAGTGTATTTTTAAAAATCCTAAAAAATAGATCCCATCATTTCACCACTTCCAAAGTCACAAAATCGCTAAAAAAAGACATCGAAGAACACTACTTTAAAATTTGAAAAATATCAATTAATGTAATCATTTCGAAAATCAAAATTAAATAAATTAAATTATAAAATCGTAAAAATCTATTGCCGTTTTAGATTTTTTAAGTTTCATTAAGACAGACAACGAATGGAAGGAGATCTGTTATTTATAAATATTTGTGAAGCAAACAATTGGTCTCAAAGGTGACGCGAGTAAGATTCTGAAACAGTGTTACAATGTTATATACACAAATATGATCAAAAACCAAGATTTATGAACATTTGGGTTATTATGTGGTGATTGATGTTATATTCGGATTCAGCGCACTGAAGTTTCTCGAAATATTTTGGTCCACTACAAAAAAAATAATCAGCGATTTTTTTAAAAATACTTTTTTAGTTTTATTCCTTTATTTCCCCCCAAAACTGCAGGTGTGAATACCTTGCAAACTACAAATTTGCCTTGGTTAAATAGAAAATTGTTTTGAAAAACAATTTTAGTTTCTGAACCTATGGTAACCTTTCTCTGAATTTTTGATATTTTGTAGATAATAAAATAAGCTAAAATACAAAAAATTAATAAAAGTAAAGACATGACTATCATTATATTCAAGGATTAAGATTATTTTTAATTTTTGGAGTCCTTGGCCAAAAACTTTTGTGGTGACAACTTTTTAGGTGATCCAAAGTTATGATATCGTTAAGGCCATTTCTTCACTGAAACACCCAAGAACACCAATATATACTAGCTGAACCTCCGCCCGCTTCGCCATGCAGAAAAAAATGGTTTTTCTTGTGATCGGTAATATATGTTCCACTTATAATCACACAAACAGAAAAATTTATAAATAAATAAATAAAAATATATATATAAATATATATATATATATTTACATAAAATATATATTTTTTGCCACAGCAAAATCACATAAATAGTTGGTCATAGTTGGTGGTATGAAAGATGATAAATAAATATAATATCCTTTTGGATTTTATACTTTTCGTAAATTTTGAGATACGAAGGTGTCCCAGGGGCGATGCTCCCCCTCCAAGCCTATATTGTTTTAACTATTTATATTAAATATTTTTAACTACGACTGCAATCTCGTTTATTCATGAAACTTATGAAGTATCTTACTGATACTATTAGCCAATAATAATAATTATTTTACCAAATTTGAAGATATATTTTTTATAAAAAAATAAAATAAACATGAAAAAAACTAAAAATAATACTTTGATAATTTTCTATAAAACTAGAAGCAATTTTCCTGAATCTGACACTGCCAGCTGTAAATTAAATTTATTTTACAAAAAATCTAACATTTATTTTTTTGTTACAAAAGATAAGAAAATATTTTAAAATAATATTTTCTTAAGATTTCATAATTTTCTGTAAAACTTGTAGAAATTTGCTTAAAACTAGCATTCGATAAAGTTAATTGGCCAAATTTAAAGATATTTGTTAGTAATATTTTTTTAAGATTTACTAATTTTTTTGTAAAACATGAGGCAATTTGTTTGAAATTATAAAAAATATTCGTAGGTCATATCAGAAAAAAAAAACAAAAAATTGTTATTTTTTTTTGTTTCTAAAAAATAAGAAAGTATTTTAAAATATTGTTTTAAGATTTGACAATTTTTTTTTAAACGGATGAAATTTTTGTTGAAATTAGAAAAAAGTATTCGTAGAAAAAAAGCCAAAGATTTGTGAAAAAATGTTTCGATCCATCTTAGTGTTTTCAATTTCATATTAACATCGTAGAGAAGAACAAAAATTTGTGTGATCGATTCACATGGAATCACTAAAAGTGGAATTACTCAACAAATTAGAAAAAGTCAAAAAATATATATTTAATAATTTGACAATTTTCTATATAGCTAGAAGCAATTCGTTGGAAACTCGCCATAATGCGTATATGTATAGGGTGGGACATTTAAAATTTGAACTATCGATTACTTTGACTTTTAAATATAGAATAACATTAATTTTTATTTTCATATTTATGTTTGCCATTTCCAAAAAAGGAAACTTACTTCCAAAGTAGTGAGTCTTTAACGCAAACTGTAAGAAATTTACGTGGAATTTTTTCGAGAAGAGATCGGCCTTCAGTTCAGGCTTCGTGAAGCTCATTTTCATGGCGGTAGCTATGCCAATCAGCAAAATTGCCGCAAATTGCCCACACGTGACTATTGAGAAGCCAATGCATCCACAACAAGTCACTGTTTGCTGTTGATTTTGGGCTGTACTAGAAAATTGGGTTGATCGGATGAGGTACTGCCGAGCCAGTTGTTGTAATCACATGAATGATATTGCGTTCCGTAATTAAATGACAAAGTTCAACCTTTCCAATAAAACCAGAAATTTGAAAAAATAATCAGTAACCGATTCTAATTTAAAGTTTTTACGATTAAAAAAAAAGCACATTATGACAAAAATCTTAAATTTCGATCCACCCTAGTATTTATAATTTTATATTTTTGGAAAATCGGGAAATGCTTTGAAAAATCATTTGCTCGATTTGCAAATTTTCATTCAAATCGGAAAACGCAAGGAACATTTCTTTTCGGGCTAGTCTATAGAACATCCTCCTCATCTCCTTCCAAACTATGACCCCAACGGTAATTACCTCTCGTCGACTGATTAATGGACAGTCTAGCCTATTTTATTTTTTGGTAGCGCCAGACCCCTCGCAATCATTTCAACGCACATTCAGATTCAGACGTGAGTACTAAATACTAGCCGACGATTATTTACCGAGAAGGCATTCAACAAAACGTCTATCATAAATTATAATTTCGTCGTTTTTGTTGCTGTTGTTGTTTCTTCACATTTCTATTCGGGCTTTCAATTTGTTGCAGTTGCATGTTTTTAAGTTTTGTTCTGTTGTTTTGTTGTTGTGTCGTCGTCTGCGTCTTCGTCCATTCGTTGGTTTTGAACATGTCCAGGACAGTTACAGCATTTTGTTTAAAATGAACATGCCTTTAAGCGACAGGCATCTACAAGTTGCACTTGACTACCGATTACAATCAATCTTGTGGCAAGACGCACAAACACACACACGCATGCTTCAAACCAAAAAGGAAACTTTTATAGAAGTAGAGAGAATTTGGAGTGAGTGTGGCGAGGGGATTGAAGCGCAAAAGAACGAATCATATTAGCCATTAAAATGTAACCATGTAAATTATAGAATCTTGTTAAAATTTGTTTACTGCCCAGTGGTTCGCTTACCTCACCTCTACAGCAAACAGCAGCGCATTTGCCTGGCCTGGCCACTAACTCCGGCAATGGCCAAGAGATCATTGAGTGTGCCCGGCTGGCTGCCTTGGCTGGTTTTAAATAAATGATGTTTAGTTAAATGAAAATTTTTGCGTAATTTAAGTCTATGAAAAATATGCGCGTACACAGCGGGCTGGCTCTAAACAATTTTTCGCGCAAATGACTTTGCCCCCCCCCCCCACTCTCTCGCGCTCCACCACCTTCCCGTAAACCTTCTTCTTTCGGCCACTTGTCCCGCATGTACGCACACTGGTATTTAATAAATGATTCCTCCTCTAATCTAAGATACATCATCAGACAGAAATGTTAAAAATTGTTTAGAAGAAGCAAAGCAAAAAAAGAGAAAAAAAAAACAATTTTACACATGTGTAATCTAAATCACAACGAACGTCTGTCTGCGTGTCCGTCCGTCCGTCCGCCTGTCCAGTACTTTAGGATTTGAATAAAGCATAGACGTGGACGCGGACAACGCGTATCTGACTCTGCTGCAGATATGCGTGCAAAAATTCACAGCACGGTTGCAGTCAGTTGTTATTTTGTTTAAGTTGCATGCACTCTACTACGCGGGAGGCTTTATAAAATTTTTCGTATACTTTGTAGCATTTAAAAGTAGATTAGATCCATGACACATAAAGCCTTAGGGCATGGCTTGGAAAGGGCATTCGCAATTAACATTTCAATATCTTAGTAAGATCATTAATATATTGTTAGTTGGATTCTGAGGGCTCCGTGGCCTGAGTTTAGTATAGAAGAACAACTACTGGCCTTCATGAGAATCAAGATATCCGATTGATCTCACCTTTGATATAACCCTTCAAGTGTGGCTGCGAAAGGGATCAGATGAGTTTTTTCCTTTATTCATGTCAGATTTTTTCTGGATATTCTAAAACCGATTCGTTTCAAAGAAGTGGATGGACACGCTTCTGAAATAGGGCTACACAAGGCAAATACAGACCACGCTAATTCAGTAGCCAGAATGTAGCCAGTAGAATATCCATGTCTGTGGACGAAAGTGAGACTGGTCTGGGCCAGATAACTGAGACTGGTTAATATCTCAATGCACTAGGTAGGCCATATAAAATTTTAAATTAGAAATGGCTATTAAAAAAGTACTGATTTTTTTCAAATTTCTGATTTTCTTGTAAAGGTTGAACTTTGTCATTTAATAGTGGAACACATGAAACTACCTCGACTGACTCGACAGTCGATCAACCCAATTTTTCAATACAACCCAAAATCCACACCAAAAATGACTCGTTGTGGATGCATTGGCTTGTCAAAATTCACGTATAGGTTCTCTTAACGACAATTTTGCTTATTGACATAGCCACCGAGAAGAAAGCGAGCTTCATCTGAAACACAAAAATTTTCCACATAAATTTCTTATAGTTTGCCTTGAAGACTCACTACTTTGGAAGAACGTTTTTAATATTTCCCAATTTTTGTTCGAGCGGATAGCGCCTCATTTTGCAAATGTCAAACATAAACCTGAAAATAAAATAGAATGTTATTCTACCTTTCAAAGTCAAATCAATCGGTAGTTCAAATTTAAAATGTTACATTGCCCACCCTACACATCAGTGCTATATTTTACTAATTTTCAACCAACCAATAACTTGATATAGTTTCCGCATATTATTTGCGCCAGTGTCATCTGCGGCCTCCAGTGCAATGAATTCGAAATATCTTCTATCTATATATATACGCTAAATAACTTTTTTTTTGAAAAAAAAAACTACTGAATATTTTCTCAAAATTCTTTTTTTATTTGAAAGTACAATCCTTCCGTTAATAATCGAAAATAATTTCATTCAAATGGCTGCTGAGGGCACCCCACAAATAATAGTCCAACGGTTGAATAGTTGAAAAAAAAAGGTTAGATGGCGGACCCTATATATAAAAGAGTTGCGTTACTGACTGACTGACTTATCATTGACCAGCCCCCAGACGAAACGGCTGAAGCCAGGGTCACGAAATTTTCAGGGTAGTTCGCAAATATGACGTAGACGTCGACTAAGAAAGGGTTTTACGAAATTCGTACTTTTAGGGGGTAAAATGGGACAAAAAGGGATAAAGATAAGACTTACGATATAAATTGATTTTTCGAAATTTGTACTTATAAGGGGTGAGCGGGACAAAAAGGGATTAAAATGGTACTAATTTAAGTATTGCAGCTATAGTCGCGAAATTTGGTGTGTAAATTCCTCTCACCACATAGAAGCGTAATATAAATGCATTTTGTACTTTTAAGGGTTGCGCGGGATAAAAATGGTACCAACTAAGGTACTGCAGCTAGAATCTTGAAATTTGATATGTAAGTTCTTCTGACCATGTAGAAGCGCAGTAAAATTGGATTTTTCGAAATATGTACTTACAAGAAGTGAGCGGGACAAAAAGGGATATAAATGGTACCAACTAAAGTACTGCAGATATAGTCGTGAAATTTGGTATGTAAGTTATTCTGGCCATGTAGAAGCGTTGAAAAATTGGATCTTTCGAAATTTGTACTTATAAGAGGTGAGCGGGACAAAAAGGGGATAAAAATGGTACCAACTAAAGTACTGCAGCTAGAATCTTGAAATTTTATATGTAAGTTCTTCTGCCCATGTAGAAGCGCAGTAAAATTGGATCTTTCGAAATTTGTACTTATAAGAGGTGAGCAGGACAAAAAGGGATAAAAATAGTACCAACTAAATTATTCTAGCAAGAATCGTGAAATTTTGTATGTTAATTCCTCTGATCCTCTGTATAAGCGCATTAAAATTGGACTTTTCAAAATTTGTACTTTTAAGGGTTACGAGGGACAAAAAGGAATAATAATAGTACTAAATTAAGTATTGCAGCTATAGTCGTGAAATTTGGTGTGGATTTTTTTTTCGAATAAAAGGCTCTGCGGTTGTAATTTTTTGTTAAAAACTGGATAGAAAATGATAAAAATAAAGGGTGATTTTTTAAGAGCTTGATAACTTTTTTTTAAAAAAAACGCATAAAATTTGTAAAATCTCATCGGTTCTTTATTTGAAACGTTAGATTGGTCCATGACATTTACTTTTTGAAGATAATTTCATTTAAATGTTGACCGCGGCTGCGTCTTAGGTGGTCCATCCGCTTAGTCCAATTTTGGCATTTCCACGTTTTTGAGTAACAGAGACCCAATTGGTGCGAACGGCGACGAATCGAAAATTGGTGGTCACCATTAACACTGGCCGATACAGCTGCGATATTTTCTTCAGTTCGCACTCTACGTAAGCGTGTTGGTGGTTTAATGTCCAACAATGTAAATTTGGTGCGAAATTTAGTCACAATAGCCCGAATAGCCGCTTCAGTGGGTCGATGAAACTGACCATAAAATGGAAGCGCGCAATGAACTTTCTTAACAGAGCACGCATTTTGATAATAAAATTCAATAATTTGCAAGCGTTGTTCGTTTGTAAGACGATTCACGATGAAATGTCAAAGCATACTGAGCATCTTTCTCTTTGACACCATGTCTGAAATCCCACGTGATCTGTCAAATACTAATGCATGAAAATCCTAACCTCAAAAAAATCACTCTTTATATATACGAAGGGAGTGCAGCTAAAACAGTGCACATCGACAAGCACATTCCTTTGACTGTATATGAGTGCTATGTTTCCAATTTACTATTTTGGAAAAGAAAATCAAATAAATACTATCCTAAAACAGAGACGGATAAAACTAATAACAAATACCTGGCTAATTCGCGTGCGAAGCAGCGGGTACGGCTAGTTGCTGTATATTGGGATCATTGAGAATTTCTCGGTTATGTTTGTTCCTTTGTTGGATTAAGTGATGTCTGATAGCCATGCTTTCCTTTCGGTGTAACTTGAGTATCCAATTTTCACTTCAGCGATGTTGCTAATTTCGGCGCTCGTCTCTTCCGATGAGACGTATGTCTTAGGTTCGAACCATATGGAAATCCAAACATTTGATTTGAACAATGGATTGGCTGTCGATCATGAATAATCGAACTCGTGACACATACGGTCGCCATTGCGTCCTCCGATGTATAATTTCTTCATAGTACATAGCTCTCTCTCTTGTATGGACTGAGACAATATTCCAGTGGTAGCCATTGAACCGAACCTGCGAGCTTATGATATGCCAAAATTTAGATGGGAGTCTATGATCACTTGGAGCCTTTCTCGACTGATCAATGATCATCTGGCTATAAATGAAATGAATTAATTGTTTGTATTTTCAGAAGATGGCCACCTATCATTTAATCATTTATTAAACACACTACAAAGTTATCGCTTCATCTTTAGAAATATAGAGCTTGTATTATATTTTGCTTTTACGATGTGGAAAGCTTCGTTCATGTTTATCAGAATCTTTGACATTATTCCATGAGCCATGAACCGCACCTGTAAGCTTATGAAATGCGAAATGCTTGGATATATCTCTTGTTGTCAAGGTTTGCTCTCGATCGATCTCATCACATATCTTGTTTATTCTCTAAAGGTAGATTATCATTTAACCTTATTGTCTACTAATGTAAAGAGCATTAAATTCTTAAATAGGATCTTGAAGAATTTCCATATAAAACGATCCTTGAAATTTCATTGAAATAGGCAGATTGAAGGATTTCCTACTTCTACGCAGTGGGAATCTTCGTTTCTCATCATAGATATCAAGTTCCGTACATTATTCCAAGGTTTATCAAGGATACGAACCAAGAAGCTTTGTTCTTCTTCCTTATCGGCATCATACTCCGAACATTATTCGAAGGATTACCAAGGAAACGAACCTGGAAGCTTCATTAAATTAATAAGGACCCTAAATGATTTCCTTCTTCTATGAAGTGGGAAGCTTTGTTCTTCTTGATCTGTATCATTCTTCAGACAATATTCCAACGATTACCAAGGAAACGAACCTGGAAGATACATTAAATTAATAAGGAGACTAAATGATTTCCTTCTTCTATGAAGTGGGAAGCATTGTTCTTCTTGATCTGTATCATTCTTCAGACAATATTCCAACGATTACCAAGGAAACGAACCTGGAAGCTTCATTAAATTAATAAGGAGACTAAATGATTTCCTTCTTCTATGAAGTGGGAAGCTTTGTACTTCTTGATCTGTATCATTTTTCAGACAATATTCCAACGATTACCAAGAAAACGAACCTGGAAGCTTTCTTAAACTAGGGAGATTGAAGTATTTCTTTCTTCTATGAAGGTGAAGCTTTGTTCTTCTTCATCGGTATCATGTTCCAGACAAAATTCTCACTATTACCAAGGAACCGATTTTAGAAGCTTCCTTAAAATTTGGAGTCGAAGGATTTCCTTGTTCTACGAAGTCGGTATTTGCTCTTCAGTATCATGTTCTGGACAATATTCCAACGAATCTCCAAGAACCGAATTTGTAAGCTTACTTCAAATACGGATATAGAAGGATTTCATTCTTCTGCGAAGTGGTTTGCTTTGTTCTTCTTCATCGGCATCATGCTCCGAATATTATTCCAACGATTACCAAGGAACCGAACCTCAAAGCTTCATTAAAATAGGGTAATTGAAGGATGTCCTTCTTCTTCGAAATGGGAATCGTTGTTATTCTCCATCGGTATCATGATCCGCAAATTTTTCCAACGATTACCAAGGAACCTAACATGGAAACTTCTGGAAATTGCAAACATTTAGATAGTAGTCTATGATCACATGGAGTCGAGGTTCATTCTCGATTGATTGATCACATATTACCTTAATTGTTAAGATCCCTAGAAATAGGAAGTTTATGCTACGAGGGAGAAGCTTCGTTCTTGCTCATCGGGATTATGTTCCGGATATTGTTCGACTCATATTATCTGATCATTTCTTCCACAGAATTAAGAGCACCGCTTGGATCCTAGAAATAGGAAGTTTCTTCTACGAAGGGAGAAACTTCGATCTTTTCATCAAGATAATGTTCAGAATGTCAATAAACCAAACCTCTGAAGTTCGACCCTTTGTGGAGAGGTCAAGGGTTTCTCATCGATCATAAATGATACACGTCGCATTACGAACTACATTTATTTTTTACATTCAATGAAGGAAGTCATTTTCTTCTATCGGACTCAGGAACAATTCTTGTATCTTTTTGATAGTTACACAAGACAAATGAGAATTGCATACTCGTAAGATTTGATGCACTTTATCCTTGGTTCTAGGAGTTTTCTGTAAAACCAAAGCTCAAGGGTACCCAATCCCTTGAAGAGGAAACGGTCCTTTGTCTTGTGTAACTATCAATAAGTACGTGAATATTTCCTGAGTTCGATAGAAGAACATAGAGTTAAAAAAAAAACATGTCTCTTTGTAGCGTGCAAGGTTGTTACTTCTATCGAGGCCACTGGTATGGGAATGAAGATTCTTGCAAATGTCTCCTTTTTACTGGAGAGTTCGTTCGAAGAAGTCGGAATAGAAAAAAATATTCTGTGAATATTTGATTCCCCATCATTAGCGAGGTCACAAGTGGACAAAAATAGGGAAGCAAACGTTCTATGGGTTAAAAATAAAATTTCCGTGAATATTTGGATCATTGAAAAATAGAGTAGGAAACGAAAGAACTCCAGAAGCCTACAAGGTCCTAGTTCTTGCAAGACTCCCATATTCCCAACCTATTGTATAGTGTCCCCATGGTCGCCTCTACCCCTTGCAAATTCGACCTCTCTTACTGCCATGTCCATGTTTCGTTCTGCGTTTATCATTTAACATGCCATGCCATAGCATGCCACTCCATTGGCATGGCCAACAACAAGAGCGGCGCAAAATGTTTGGAGGCCTATCAGGTTTTAAGCCGCTCGGCATGCCATGGCGGTGGGGTTTGCTGTTGCATGTACTGCATGCAACAGCGCAAGGCGATGTACGTTTAGGAGGTGCTTGTTTAGCATTTGTAGCATGTCCTTAAAAGTGACAAATGTACAACATGCCTGTGACGCATGATTAAAAATTATGAATATTATGCAATGTTCAGTTGTTGCGTTTAATCGAATGCTACCAACGAGGCAGAGGTAGAGGCAACAGCACAGCAGCAACGGCAATCACTTGCATGCAGTTTGAACAGTTTCTAATTTAATGGGTAAATTGGAAAAAACGTTTTCAAACTAAACGTAGCAACGAACAGCCAGGAAATGTTGTGTTACAACAGCCTAAAAAGTAATTAAAAACAAATTGAAATATTTAGAGAAGAAGCAATTTGCTATTATGATAAACGCGTATGCGGAAGACAGGAGGAAATAACCTTAGTAGAGATAGGCCTGTGAGAAGAAATTGGATTTTCATCTATAGTGAATGAAAACTTTATAGTAATGGGAAATTCCGAAGCTTAAAAAATTCCAAGAGTGTATGTATTTATAATAGAGAAAACTATAAGTCTTCATATTTCTATCGATGGAGGAAGGAGCATTTAAGGTTTCTTAAAAAAATATTAATTCTCCTGCTGAACTGAGCTCGTCTTTGCCACATACTTTTACTGATGTAAGGACATTCTCCACTAAATCATTGCCTATAAGATGGATAAACTTTATTCAGAAGGCTACGCAGCGATTTTTCAATTATTAACATAAAGAGATCGGGGTTTTTGTTGATAGTCGCTGCAAAGCTTTCTGAAGACGGTTACCATGGGCCAAAAATGATATATGTCACAATACCATTTGTAAATAAATTTGTTTTCTACAGACATCACTAACTTCCACTTACTTAGCAATGAAGAAACTCTTCTTAGGATATCACTCACAGTGAGTAGATTCAGTGTAAATAGTTGTGCAAGGATGGGCGGAAAGTGGACGAGACCCTTACGAAACCCCCATACGAAATTAAAACCAGTTTTAGAGTATATTCGAGTTAATTTAGCTGTAACCTGCTTAGACGGTATACAAATGGACGGGAAAGATGGGGAAATTTTGATTTGAATTTTGTAAAATTACAAGTTTTCTTTATAATTTCTTAGCACAATAGTAAAGATAGTTTACAAAAAAGACCGACTTAAGTCAAACGGAAATTATATTAATTTTTAAGTTTGTGTGTTGTTGGTGAACGATTTGTTCACTAATCAAACAAATCAATATGAAACCTGATTTTAATTTTACCATTTGTTTTTGATCGTGCGGGGGTTCAGCTAGACGTTCTATATAATTGAAAAGATACTCTCGAGAATATTCTATTGAGATAAGCTTACAATACAAACAAGTAAGGAAAGGCTAAAGTCGGGCGGGGCCGACTATATGACACACTCCACTTTCTATCGGAATACAATTCAATTCAGTAAAAAAGTGAAAATGGGAAAATTTTTTGTATGTTTCCTAATCACAGGCTAATATGACCTGGTCCAATTTGTCAAATCAAGAATAATGTTTGTATCGGGGCTATATCCAAACATGGAATGAAGTGACTAACTTTCACAATAAGTTCTTCTAGTTGAAGTATAACATGTTAAGCTCAATTTTAAGCAATTCTCTGAAAATATGCGGTTTCTGGGGGAACGAAATTTGTATGAGAGCTATATGTAAATCTGAACCGATGTGACCAATTTTTACCTAGTTAAAATATATGATGTTTTGCCAATTTTGATGAAAATCTGTTAAAATATGTGGATTCTAGAGCGGAAAAATTCAAATTGGGAGCGAAATTTGTATGGGAGCTATATATAAATCTGAACCGATCTAACACATTTTTACCACAGGTGTTTCCAGTTGAAATATAAGGTGTTTTGCTAATTTTGAAGAAAATCTGTTGAAATATGTGGTTTCTAGAGCAGAAAAATTCGAAATTTGTATGGGAGCTATATATAAATCTGAACCGATCTAACACATTTTCACCACAGGTGTTTCTAGTTGAAATATAAGATGTTTTGCGAATTTTGAAGAAAATCTGTTGAAATATGTGGTTTCTAGAGCAGAAAAATTCGAAATTTGTATGGGAGCTATATATAAATCTGAACCGATCTAACACATTTTCACCACAGGTGTTTCTAGTTGAAATATAAGATGTTTTGCTAATTTTGAAGAAAATCTGTTGAAATATGTGGTTTCTAGAGCAGAAAAATTCGAAATTTGTATGGGAGCTATATATAAATCTGAACCGATCTAACACATTTTCACCACAGGTGTTTCTAGTTGAAATATAAGATGTTTTGCGAATTTTGAAGAAAATCTGTTGTAGTATGTGGTATCTAGAGTGAAAAGAGTCAAATCGGGAGTGAAATTCGTATGGGGGCTATATATAAATCTGAACCGATTTTCTTCAAATTAAATAGCGTTCGTCCTTGTCCCGAAAAACTTCGTTGTGCAAAGTTTCGTTTGGTTCTGGCTACAATTGCGACCTGTATCGTGATTTCAACAATAGATGGACAGACGGACATTGCTAAATCGACTCAGAAAGTGATTCTAAGCCGATCGGTGTTACAAACAAATGCACAAAGACATAATACTCTCGTGGAGTGTATAAAAATAATATTTCAAGCTATGATTTCTTGAAAGGATCCTACTGCAGAGTTTCTGTTCTCTAATAGCAAATAGTCTTAAGAATCTTGTCTTGTTTTTAAGTGAGTATACTCCTACAGGAATATAATAAAATAAATAAAACAGTTTTCGACTGATAAATATACTCAGATAGAAACCGCTCAATGAACCTTATTTTTGAAGAAGATAGTTTTTTGTGCCCTCCACCTAAGGATGGGGGTATCTTAACTTTGTCATTCCGTTCGCAAAACCTTGAAATATTCATCGGAGACACCATAAAGTATATATACATAATCTGGGATGTTGTAAAATTCTAAGACGATCTAGTCTGAAAATACCCCCTAATATTTGGACTATTAAAGCGTTTTTTTTTAAATGTCTGCTTTATATGCGCTTAAATGTGCTTTTTATTCCTCTTGAAGCGTAAAAACATCAAAAAGTAAATAAACGTTTTAGTGGGCGAAGTGGGACAAAGAAGGATCAAAATAGTACCAATGATTCGACAACAGCTAGAAGCATGAAATTTGGAATGTACATCCCTCTAATTGCTTAGATACGTAAAATAGAGGAATTTTTCAAAATTCGTACTTCTACGGGATACAATTAGAAAAAGAGGGATAACAAGTAAAAACGGTGCTAAGTTCGGCCGGCCGAACTTTATATACCCTCCACCATGGATTGCATTCCACAGAGGTTGTCGGTTTTCGACAACAGTAATATTACAGGAAAATATAAATTGTTTAAAATAGCTAAACCAAAACAAATATTGAAAAAATAATTTAATAAATAAATATAATATTTTATTCTTATATTTATATTTTCAAAAAACTTAAATACCATAAATATTGGTAGATAGTGGGTGCTACAGTTGGTTGTATTTCCATTCTATTTTAATTCCAAAAGTACAAATTTTGAAAATAAATTATCAGACGTACATAGTGCAAAAAAAACACAACTTCATGATTCAACCAATTTTTTCCTTAAAAGAAAAATTACGAATTTGAAAAAAAAACTTTTTATTTTACGTGTCTATGCAGTCAGAGGAATGTATACACCGAATTCCATGATTCCAGCTGCGCCCATTTGGTTGGTACCATTTTTACCCCCTTGACGTTTCTACGCAATTAGAATTTCATCATTCTAGCTGTAGTCGTTTAGTTGGTACTATTTTTATCCCTTTGTACCATTGTATCCCTTGAAAGTACAAATTTCGAAAATCCGTTCATTTTCGAATTGCATGACTCTAGCTGCGGTCATTTGGTTGGTACTATTTGTATCCCCTTTTTCCATTTGAACCCCAAAAAGTACGAATTTCGAAAAAACTGTTTATTTTAAGTGTCTACGCAATCAGAGGAATGTATACACCGAATTTCATTATTCCAGGTGTAGCCGTTTGGTTGGTACCATTTTTATCCCTCCGTACCCATTGTATCCCTTGAAAGTACGAATTTGGAAAAAAAACCTTTTATTTTTCACGTCTACTTAGTCAAAGGAATGTATACTCCGAATTTCATGACTCTAGCTGCGGTCATTTGGTTGGTACTATTTTTATCCTCTTTTTCTATTTTGACCCCAAAAAGCACGAATTTCGGAAAATCAGTTTATTTTCCGTGTCTATACAGTCAGAGGAATGTATACTCCGAATTTCATGACTTAGCTGCGGTCATTTCATTGGTACTATTTGTATCCCCTTTTTTCATTTTCACCCCAAAAAAAGTGCGAATTTTGAAAAATCCGTGTATTTTACTTGTCTATGCAATCAGAGGAATCTATACACCGAATTTCATTTTTCTAGGTACAGCCGTTTGGTTGGTACCATTTTTATCCCTCTATTCCCATTTTACCCCTTAAATGTACGAATTTGTAAAAAATACTTTTATATTTTGTATCTACTCTATTAGGGGAATGTAAACACCGAATTTCGTGTTTCTAGCTGTTTTCGTTTAATATGTACCATTTGTATACCTTTTTTGCCCAATTTCACCCCCTACAAATAAGAATCACTTTATGATGCACATTTTTGTTATCGGGGGAATGTGCATACCCATTGTCAAGTAAGTACAAACAGACATATTGAAAAAATATGCTTAAATACTCTAAAATATTAGGGATTATTATGGGTATTTTTAGTCCTTGTGAGGGAAAATTTTTTCCCATTGGGCAGATTTCGCCCCGTTTCAATCCCAACCGATCTACGACTATAAGACGCATTTATGGAAAATTTGAACGTTCTAGCTCCTTTTGTTTAGATTTAGGTGCTTTCAACAGACGGACGGACGAAGTCCCTATGTCAAGGGATCCTTATAAGAGTGTTGTCAGATAGACAATACAGTGGATGTTATGAGGTTAGATCATAGAGACGAAATGACCCTCCTAAACCAACTATTTCTGAGAAGACATCGGAAGCCGATCAACAACCTATTTTCTTTCTACAGAAGTAATTTTCTTCTCTTAAATTTATGGAAGTTACAAGCCTTAGAGCTCTACAGATACCTTTCGTCGCCTACTGTCGAGATTAGTTGTCCTTATTGTCCACAAGTCTGGGAGTTATCGTTCTATCTTCTCTCTCTCTTCTTCTTCCAGATTTATTCATTCATATTGCTTCTCCCGATCAAAGTTGTATGAACATTCCTGAGTACTGTTGACTTAGGAAACCGACCTTAAACTTTACACTAATGAAATACCAGAAACACCAGGCAGGAAGTAAAACCCGGACACCTGCCGCAGTATTGCCCTTGAATGAACAACTTTTTTGCAAATGAGATATGTTGGAGCAAGCTACGCCTACAGGCACCCCATCTGCGGTGCAGCAGGCAAAAAAAAACCACAAGTTTTGGCACAATGAAATTTGACTTTTTCCCTGCCACTATTTTGCAGTGCCTATTAAAGTGCCCCCTCCCTCTCGAATTTATGCAACAAAATTCGTATCTTCTTTTACGCCTATGGTTGTGCGAAAATAAATAAAGGGGGGGAAGAAGCGGAAAATCATCTGAATGGAGTAACATGCAATTACTCCAATTTTCATACCAATTCTGTGGCGGTAGTTGGTTGTTGTCTAGGCAACCAACCTCTATAATTTACAACTGCATCATCATCATCATCATCAAGGGGGCAACAGCGGCAATACCTGCTGCAACAACAGCTCTATATAATTTCTGGCCTTTTTGTTCCACTGGATTGTGTAATTCTTCTTTCTTTCTTTCTGGCTTTGTAGAGCTTCTCGCCAATGTTGTATTTTAAAGCAATTCTATACGATTTAAATTTTAATTGATGTGCTGGGGAAAGATGCAAAAACCTACGGTTGACTGGGAATGGGAAAATTCTTTAGCGAACTCACAGTTTCAATGGAAGAATAATGTGGGAATGCCTGTATTGGAAGATGCCACACATTTCCACACAGTGTGGCATGTAATCAAATGTTGTGGTTCACCAAAGTTCTAAATGTGGCGTAGAGTTTATGGCCCCACGTTTAGAGGGCAACAGATAATAGATAGACTTAAACTTAAGTTAAGATATGAAAGAAGATTAGAATTAAAATTAATTCTGTGAATAAATTCAAACTACAAAATCAATGTTAATACAAAAGTATTTAGGTTTTAATTTTCTAAGTAAAAAATTAACCTTTTCAACTTGTCAAGCTTATTCAAATGATGGATGGACGTTAATGTCCTTCCGACTGATGTGTGTGTGTTTTTATTGAAATCCCACAAATGACTATGAGGACCACATGAGTAACTAAGTAATCCCTTTTACAAGAGATAATACAATTATCTGTCCTTCTGTCACAATATCCTTTGTCATAAGCTTTTCAAAGTGCACCTACTAGCTAAAGCACAGACACACACACACTCACATATACGAGTACATGGACATGTACATTGTGTGTATATGTCGTGTCCAGTTCAGTTCATGTGTAGACGAGGACATCTCTACTCTAAAACTTGTTGCCTTACGGCTGCAAACGATCTTGGTGGTATTGTCTGACACAGAACATTGCCTCCGCAGCAACGCAACAACGACAACAATGGCAACCAGAGCAAAAACTACAAACCAAAAAGCGAAGGCAAAAAGGCTGAATGGAGCAAAAAGAAACACACACACCCAGAGACACAGGAAAGAGACACAATTAAAAAAGGAAACAGTGATGCCACTGCATACGACACATCTCTATGCCACATGAACAGCATATTCCTCTTCGTCATCATCGCCACCACTAGCCTCACTGGTACAGAGGATGCTGCCCCCGTGGGCAGGGCGAGGGGTTGTGTAGTGCACAAGAAGCCCAACTGGCAGCCAGAGGTGATGGGCAGTGTGAATTCCAGTATAATGTTATTTTCTGCTAAACACCGACATTGTTGTTACACTGCTGATCAATTGTTAAAACCGCATGTGGCTCTTACGTTCCTCTCCCCTTTCCATCTTGTGAGACTTACACCCTTCCCTTTCCCACCACTGCGTTGCCGGTTGCGTTGAAGTGAATCTGCGAATATTGTGTTGGTTTTCCTAGTGACTGAATGAGTGACTGGCCTCTGTGGAAGAAGATGTTGTTGTTGTTGGCATTGCTGTAGTTTAAAGTTGACTTGCCACAATAAATTGTAGCAGTGCTGCAATGGAGTCGACTCGAGCAACATACAAGGGGAAGCTCTGGCCACAAGCACAGCAGAACGGGAGGAGAACAATACCGGCAACAGCAATGGCCATACACTGAGCTCCACCTTGGCCAACAGGGTTTTTTAGAAGATGAAGAGAAACAAGTACTGTGGTTACAAAGTTAAATAAAACGGTTAATAAATTTGCCCACAAATATTCGAGAGGGAACAAGGGATAAACTCTCCCGCGCATTGTACTGTGGTACTCATTTTAAGGGACCTACTGCTTATAGTCACCTGCAAACGTCTAATATTTATGCGGCTAGTCAAGCTACCATAGATCCAATGACTCTGTGGCCAGGCTAGTTCCACCAGCATGCTGCCATAGATTCATGAACTCCGTGGACCTAAAATTTTCAAGAATCCTTTATGAGATGGTTTTAATGACAATTAAGTATATCCAGATAGGGTGGGCCATCTAAAATTTGAACTATCGATTACTTTTACTTTGAAAGGTAGAAAAACATTCCCAGCAAACAAAATTGGAAGTACTTCCGAAGGAAGCACATTTTAATCGCATCTGAAAATCCAAATGTACATTTTTTTCCGCTTTTAAACTACTTCCAAAAAGTTTATAATATGTTAATATTCCGTAATATTTTATAAATAGCATTTTCACAACTGAATGGGAACGACTTTTTAGTATGGGGTCACAAAGGTAAGGTGGCAGCTTTGCACCCAGAAGGTCTCGGGTTCGAATCGTGGCTCGGGAAAAAAACTTTTTTTATATTTTTTATATTCTTTTTATAAATTCTTTTTATAATCAATGTTTAAGCTTGCATAATTTTAACAATTTAAAAATTTTTGCTTAAAAAATACAAATTTATTGCCTTTTTAATGTACTTAAAATATATCATATTTTTATTAATTACTAATACTAAATAATATCTGTAAAATTAAGTAGTGTCAATTTATTTCATAATAATTTTAATTAGTATTTATTAAATTCATTTGCGTTATATATTAGTTCATAATAAATACAAATTTTGTTAAGTTTCCTATTGCCAGTTCTACCGATACTAAATGATAGGTTTTAGTTATTCACCACTCACAACAGAGGATAGGTGAGATGGTTAGAGTGCCGTAGTAGCAACCAGAAGATCCGATGTTCTACTCCCGGTAGCGGTAGATTTTTAAAACAGAAATGGAAACAAGTGAAAAAGTGGTTCCTTTGCAATTACTTTAAAATAACTTTCAAAATAAAGGACATCCCTCCTATGACAACTCCATGTTAAATACATTGGCGAAGATCCCAATTTTCACTACTTCCGAATCACAAGATGAACATCTTTTTCGCTTCTTTGGGTGCTCTCTTATTGCTGGGTTCATTTTCATTTTTATTTTCAGATTTATGTTTGACTTTTGCAAAATGGGCCGCTAACGATCGAATAAAATTGGGAAATGTTAAAAACTTTCTTCTGAAGTAATGAGTCTTTAACGCAAACTGTCAGAAATTTACTTGGACAATTTTCGTATTTTCAGATGAAGCTCACTTTCATCTCGGTGGTGAATATAAGCAAAATTGCCGCATATGGGATTCAGAGAACCCAGACGTGACTATTGAGAAGCCAATGCATTCACAACGAGTCACTGTTTGGTGTGGCTTTTGGGCTGTACTAAAAATTGGGTTGATCGGATGAGGTACTGCCACGTCAGTCGTGGTAGTCATATGAATGATATTGTGTTCCATTATTAAATGACAAAGTTCAACCTTTTCAATAAAACCAGAAATTTGAAAAAAAATAATCAGTACTTTTTTATAGCCGCTTCTAATTTTAAATGGTCCACCCTATAGTTTTGTACTCATTGAAAGTGATCCACTGCTGATAGTCGCCTCTGAGCGTTGGCTAGTAGGCATAGATCCTTGGAACCCAAATTTTTGGAAGAGTTCAAGATTTTCGTGTACCTCGTTAAGAGATTGCCAATAAGCTTTTTACCTTCTATGGAATCCAGAGTAGAGATGTGCGCGACTCACGTGAATTGCGTGAATCACGCGTGATCGTGAGCAAAATATATTTTACTCACGTGAGCGTGCGTGAACGTGATGAACGAAAATATGTTCGTGCGTTTTCTGCGTGAATCACGTGATTTTCTCGTGAGTCGCACATATTTATTAATTCTTTTATTTCGTTTAAAAATTTGAAGTTTTCCATTCAATATATATATATATATATATGTTTTTTAAAACAAAGTGCTTCAATATCAATATATCACACTGTAATTTTGTATTCTACTTTAATAATATGAATTTAAGACAAACATAGCAAACGTAGTGATTTAAACAATAAAATTTTCGGATTTGCGCGGCATTACTCATTTCGATTTAGAATGTATATATTATTTTCTTTGTGGAAACTATTTGCGTGATTTACGTGAATCACGTGATTCACGCGTGAACCACGTGTGATCGTGAGCAAAATTTATTTTACTCACGTGAGCGTGCGTGAACTTGATTAACGAACAAATCTTCGTGCGTGAACGTGCGTGATTCAATTTTTTTCCTTCGTGAGCGTGCGTGAACGTGAGCCAATAATCACTCACGCGCACATCTCTAATCCAGAGTATAGGGACATTCCACGGGATTGTCAAGTTCACGAAGTTGTCAGACTAGTAACTGCGAGTAGTCATTTTGAAGTGTCCAAGACTGCCGTGTACCTCTTTAGTAAAATACCAAATTTTCTTAGATTTTATAAAGAAACTTCATTAATATTATGAAAATGTTTCATAAATATTAATAACTTATATTGAAGTTTCCAATATAAACAAAAAAGCAAAAATGGTCTGAGTTGTTGACTAACCAATCAACACACCATCATTGCGAGAGTCTTTGCAATGAATGTGTCTTTGACCTAAATGAGAGAGAGAGAGAAGAGATGAGAATGGCTAGCATTTAACCGAATAAAGTGACACGCTAAAAATGTAATGTAGTTGTAAGTTATGAAACATTTCATAAAAACTATGAAATCATTCATTACATTTATGAAGACATATTTCATAATCTTTGAGAATTTTTTCTATAACAATGATTCTTTGATCTTATGAAACTAAGTTTCACTAATTTATCAATTTGAAATGCTTATGAAAAAATTGTACGAAACATTTCATTTTATTTATGAAGTTTTCATACATATTAAAAAAAAACACTAAATTTATGAAAAACCTTTTATGAAATCGCTTCATAAATATTATGAAGGAAAATTCTTTCATCCCACGGAACTATTTAGTTGACGAAGAGTCTAAGCTGCTCTCCAAGGTCAACCGCATAGAAATTGTCTTCTATTACTGAGTAGAACAGATTTGTCGACTTAGAGCACTGCATCATAGGCGACTTTTGTACTTACGAATTGTGAAGGCGAGTAGAAGATTAAATGAGTTAATCGGTGTGTTCAACACTATCCATGCCCGGCCATGACTTGTAGTCCATAAAAACACTGGGTTCTCTTTCTTTAAAAACCTGGGCCAGTACGAAGATTAGGAAAGATCTCACTGGATGGTTCCGATGAAGACCGCTTGAGTACGTGGTATCACCGCCTCTGGTCTAAGTGAGTCAGCATTCGTACGGCACTCTAATCTAACATATTCTTCTTTCAAGCATATTAAGCGAAAGGTTAATGCCTAAGAAAGAAAACGATTCCAAATGGAGCGAATTTATTCGTCGACTATAAAGCCGAGTTTTATAGCCTGGATTTCTTACAAAAAGGTCTCGGACCTTCTATCAAGCATATTATGAGAAAGGTTAAAACCTAAGTTAGAGAAAGACAATGATTCCAATCCGAACATATATATTCGTCGACTATGAAGCCGGGTTTGATAGCCGGTCATGTCCGGATTACAAACGCACTGGGTTTGGATTTCTTAAAAGGCTATGGCTATTTGGGCCTGTACTGACGTTAGAAAAGGTCCCACTGGATGATTCCGAAAAGAGGCGCTTTGATCAAGTGGTATCACAATGGACTTGGTCTAAGTGAGTCAAGATTTTGAAAGCCATCCTAATCTAAGCTAACCTATTCTTTTATAAAGCATAAGTTAGAGAAATGATTCCAATCGAAACGAATTCATTCGTCGACTGTGAAGTCGGGCATGCCCAAATTACAGAAACACTGGATTATGTTTTCTTTAAATTCTGGGACAAATTGCCCATTACCGATGTCGGCAAAGTTATCACTAGAGGCATCACAATGAACTTGGTCTGATTGAGTTAGGATTTAAACTAATCTAACATAGCTGTCTATCAACCCTAAGTTAGAGAAAAAAATGATTCCAATCGAAACGAATTGAAGATTCTTATTAATCTAACCTAACCTTCTATATAGCATATTATACCAAAGGTTAAAGCTGCAGGTCGAGAAAAAAATTATTTCTATCGGAACCGAGTTATTCCTCGACTAGGAAGCCGAGTTTGATAGCTGGATTTTTTATGCTTTATTTGCTCCTTAGGAACCGAAATATAAATTCCGTTCAGGATTTCAACCTGTTGAAGTTGAGTGGATACTCTACTAATCTATTATTTTCCTTTGTATACTCGGGTTTCGGAGACTTCTAGATTCATATTGTATATATGAGGATGTATTTAAGTCTAGTGAAGTAGAGTTATCAAATCTTTTCTTCTCGAATTATCGCGGTTTTCGAGATTTTCCATTAAGACATCCTCTCGCGGTTTTCGAAGAGATCTGGATGATTTTTAAGTGTCCACGTGTCGGTGTCTGCGACCTCCCAAACTTGTGAGGTAAAACATGAGTATGTTTTAAATTGAAATGAATGAATTTTTAGTTTAAGCTCAGTCTTCGTATGCTAAGGAAAAAAAGCCATAGCGGACGGTATTTCACGTCCCCACGGTGGGGTATTGGTTGAAGTTTTCAACTCGCCCCTCGGTAGACTCAATGTGCATGAAGGTTCCCTGCTAAACTGAACCTAACTTTCATCAGAACCTCAGCTAAAACTGGAAAAGAATATTTCATCACCGTTCAACTCCAAACTTAGTCTAACCCAGAGTGACCACATTATGGGGAAATGAAGATAAATTATGAGTTTCGGCAGTTTTTTAAGATTTCACAATCACTGTGCAAATTTCGTCCAATGGATGGACGAACGAACATATGAATGGATGGATGGATGGATGGCTTACCAAATTGGCCCATAGGCAAAAATTGCTATAAACTCTACTAAAAGCTTAAACATAACTCGGTGAAGTATACGTTTTGCGCTGCAAATGCAGTGCAGCCTCCAACAATTGCCGCAACAACACCAACAACATACAACCAGCAAACGATAGTAAATTCCAGTCTGTTGCACCATCCAAACAGGCCTTTGCTCCACGCCGATGGATACCTGGAGACTCATTGGCAAGCCCCGAACAGCAACAGAAATTGTTACATATTCGGAGTTAAGTTTGTTGTGGCAGGGTAAATGCTTTGCTTTGCTTTGCTTTAGATTGCTTTGGCCGTGGTCTTTATGGTCTGATAGGCCGGGGCCACAGCAGAACGTGAAACAAAAACTCAAGTCATGACAGAACGATAACAAAATACATAAGACAACAGCACCGGACAACATCAGCAGCAGGAGTAGCAGCCGCAGCAGCAACAACTTTTTGCTGCTGCACAAAAACTGCGTGAGAAACACACCTGCCGGATGGACAGACATTACACACACATCACATCACATCTTGGCTCAGGCTCTTGGCCATTTCCTCAACATCATCTCCTCTTTCCCCCCCGGACGGCTTGTCTTAGGCCATTGGCAATGGCTTTCGCAGGCTGCCCAATAAGCTTAGAGCACAGAGTCAGAGAGAGAGAGAGAGGGAAGTTATCTAAGTCCGTTCATAGCCCACGATGATGGATGAGTTTGGAGTTTTAGATAAATTGTTGCAGCAACATTTTACCGGTATGCCAGTCAGCCGGCCAGCCAGTGCAATCGCTCGCCCAGCCTGGGAGGTATGTTAAGTAACAAGTTGATTGGCTTTTGAGGATATGTTTCTGGAGCGGCTGACAAAGAAATGTACCGCCAGTGCTTAGAATATTCTTAAGGATTTGCAGAAGTAGTTGAACTGATTGATATTGATATTATCGGCCAATGTAGCAGGTAAATGTGAATGAGTGGAGGTTTCGTTGGAAGTGACATTAATGCAGATGGATGGATTTTCCAAATTGTAATCACTAGATTACAATATGAGGGATATAACTCAGTTCATATTGAGTTATATCCCATAGTTGATATTAAGAAATTGTCAAGCAAAGGATTAGAAAGCTGGTATAAATTAAAACCAGAGGAATGATCTTGAAATCACCTACTGAGGCTGAACTTAATACAAAAATCTTTCGTAGAAAAAAACCTTTAGAAGTTCAAAATGTTCGCGGAGGTTACTCAGAGAAGTGGATGCATATCACAAACTAGTCTGTCTTCTATAAATCATTCAAGACTCTGCTTTAGATTGATTGCATCAGCCCGGAAAGCGGGCAGTGGATAACTGAAAGAATTAACAAATCTCGAACCTTTCGGGAACCATATAAGCCGATTAGGACTGACAAGTCATAACATCTCTGGAAACTCTTTTGGTATCTCCTTTGTCGGCCTTGAGTCTCTCTTTAGCTGGCGTGTGCTTAGAGTCACAGATACGGCATGATATCACAACTTCTTAGCCCCATCTCTGCTAAATCTCTGCTTTGAATTCACCGATTTTTTTAAGTTGGCAATCCTTCCCACGGCGGTACTTCCCCCTATGGCTGGCTATTTAAATTTCGGGCTTACTTTTCTTGCCCGTTTACCCTGTCCAATCCAATCCAATTGCCTACGTCTTCCTTTGCCCGGTTTCAATCGCCCCGGGAACCTTTTGCATGCATTTCTTTCTTCTTAACTGACAGAAACGGCTGCCAACTACAAACAAACACAGCATAGAGAGAGAGAGCAAAAAATCGTAACAAAAAAATCCTGTCTCAAATTTATCTCAACATACGCACACATTCGTTAACGCAAAATAACCCAGCACACAATTCGAAGTGTAATCTGCATGAAATATATATATTGAAAATCAAAGTCGAATCTATCTCGTGATCGAGATCTCAAATCGGAATTAATCGTTCGATGAAGTGGTATCAGCAAATTAGACCCTGTCCTGTTATTAATAAAGACGAATAAATGATAACTCATCACCTAGTCCAACTCTTGATAAAGATGACCAGATATTCACTAATCCGGTTGCCAAAGATAACCTATTGGCTTACAAGTTTGCATAGAATTCATCCTTGTCGCAAAGAAATCGACCGCTAGTTCCGCGCTTACATATTTCTTCCAATGCGTGAAGTTAATAGGGTTCTCGCAAATATCGACGTAAATAAACTCCAGATATCATTTTACCCCTTATCATATGTAAGTGCTCTTCGACACTAGCCCGTCCACTTCGCAACTTTTCCGACCTTGCAGGAGGCTTCCCAGAACGTCCCTTAAAGTGGAGCCGATTCATCCACCAGTTTGTAGAGTGTGAGAACGTTGTTCTGGATATCTCCAAGATTTGGAGATTATTGTTAAGGTATTTAAAGACCAATAACATAAGGATCGACAGTAAGGCTTCCCTAGGAATCGATCTATGCCTTCCATAGGAATTGATCTACGGGGAATCTTATGACGTTGCTGTCAGATATATGGTCAAGTCTATCCATCGACCAGTTTGTTGATAGTAAGGCCATTGCTCTAGATATCTCCAAGGCTTTTAATAGGGTCAGACACGCTGCACTAATAGCAAAGCGTATCGTTTTCGGTGTTGGTAGTGACTTCTCTCGATTTATGTCGAGATTCCTCAGAGATCCCGCTATACATATTGTTGTAGATGGGTTCTCATCCCTTTTTCTTATTTTCAGCGACGATAATTTCGATCGAACTTTGAATCATTCACGAATTGCTCTGTGCTCTCCGAGGTTATGAAGAGTATGGTTAATGACCGTAGGAATCTATCTTCGGGGGACCTGGTGTCAGAACAACAGAGTCGATCTATCCATCAGAGTAAGATCGTTGCCTTGAAGTTCATTGGTAGAATCTGAGCGTTCATTGCTTTTGGTGTTTTTAGTGACTTCTCTTGATTTATATCAAGCTTCCTCAGAGATCGCACTATAAATGTTGTTGTAGACGGGTTCTCATCCGACGAGCCTAGGCTGACCACAAAAGTACCATATGGCTTCAGCATTTCCATCTCCCTTTATCTTATTTGCATCGACGACTCTTTGGATCGGACTTTGAATTCTGTCATTCATCTCATTCGGCCTATGATCTTCAATATCATACACTTGAACTGTGTGGATATTAACAAGTAAAAACGGATTGCATTCCACACAGGTTGTCGGTTTTCGTAGAAGTGCAGTAATATTACTGGAAAATATAAATTTTTTAATATAGCCAAACCAAAACAAATACAAATATTGAAAAAATAATTTTATAAATAAATATAATATTTTTATTATTTCAAACCATTATTTATTTCAAATCAACAAATAAATATTCTTATATTTATATTTTCAAAAAGCTTAAATATCATAAATATTGGTAGATAGTGGGTGCTACAGATTGTTGTATTTCCATTCTATTTTAATTCCAAAAGTATTACCCTCTTGACGTTTCTACGCAATTAGAATTTCATCAGTCGTTTAGTTGGTACTATTTTTATACCTCTGTGCCATTGTATCCCTTGAAATTAAAAATTTCCAAAAATCCGCTTATTTTCCGTGTCTACGCAGTCAGAGGAATGTATACTCCGAATTGCATGACTCTACCAGCGGTCTTTTTTTTTGTACTATTTTTATCCCCTTTTTAATTTTAACCCAAAAAATACAAATTTCGAAAAATCTGTTTATGTTACAATTTTTTTCCCTCCGTACCCATTGTATCCCTTGAAAGTACGAATTTGGAAAAAAAACTTCTATTTTTCTTCGTAGTCAAAGGAATGTATACTCCGAATTTCATGACTCTAGCTGCGGTCATTTGGTTGGTACTATTTTTATCCCCTTTTTCTATTTTGGCCCCAAAAAGTACGAATCTCGAAAAATCAGTTTATTTTCCGTGTCTACACAGTCAGAGAAAAGTATACTCCGAATTTCATGACTCTATCTGCGGTCATTTGATTGGTACTATTTTGATCCCTTTTTTCATTTTTAGCCCCAAAAAGTACGAATTTTGAAAAATCCGAGTATTTTACTTGTCTATGCAATCAGAGGAATGTATACACCGAATTTCATTATTCTAGGTACAGCCGTTAGGTTTGTACATTTTTTATCCCTCTATTCCTATTTTACCCCTTAAAAGTACGAATTTGGAAAAAATAATTTTATATTATGTTTCTACTCAATTAGAGGAATGTACACACCGAATTCGCGTTTCTAGCTGTTGTCGTTTAATATGTACCATTTTTATCCCTTTTTTGCCCCATTTCACCCCCTACAAATAAGAATCACTTTATGGTGCACGTTTTTGCTATAAGGGGAATGCGCATACCAAACATCAAGCAAATATAAACAGAAATATTCAAAAAACATGCTTAAATACGCTAAAATATTAGGGATTATTATGGGTATTTTTAGTCCTTGTGAGGGAAAAATGTTTCCCTTTAGGCCGATTTCGCCCCGTTTCAATCCCAACCGATCTACAACGATAAGACGCATTTATGGAAAATTTGAACATTCTAGCTCCTTTCGTTTAGATGCTAACGTGTTTTCAACAGACGGACGGACATGGCTAGATCGTCTTAGAATTTTATGACAATCAAGAATATATATACTTTATAGGGTCTCAGGTCGTTATTTCAAGGTGTTACAAACGGAATGACAAAGTTAGTATACCCCCATCCTGGAGGTGGAGAGTATAAAAATACAATACAATGTTCGAGGGACAAAATATGTATATGATGTGTCAACAGAAGCATTCAAGTGCCTAGGCTTTCTCTTCTTTTTCTAGGATTTTCTCAATATCTATACAACCTACATCAGTCCTAAGATGGAATACAACTCCGGTGCTACCGGCTTCCTTCCTAGTAGTTACTTGAATGTCCAGAAGAGGGCTATGGTGTTGATAGGTGATGGTAGTATATCAAATTCTATTGTCTCCGTTCTCCCTTGGTCACCGCGATAAGGTGGGCTGCGTGTCGTATGTAACTCACCTTACGTTTGATTTTGCTTTTCTAAAGGCAAAGTGCTTCTCAACACTTACTTTTCCATTCCTCCGTAAGCCTATGGGTAACCATTTAATAATTCCACCATTCCTTCTTTGTATGAAGGAACTTACCTCTCCCTAACTAAAACTAGTAGAGAAGTATGAATTTATCTAACCCCGACCATTGTCGATTTGGGCTTCCCAATGACGGTATCCTTATCTCTACTTATTTCCAAATTCGCGTGGAAGCAAGTACCTCTCTTGAACTGTTTAAAGATTACCAAACCCATCATCAGCTCCATTTGGCTTAAGGGCGAATTACTAATTACCATTTATAATTTTATCAACCATTCCAGCATTGCATGAAGTAACCGCCAACATGGTTGTTTTGTGGATTTCCAATGATGATATGAAAGCTATCACTTATTTCTCCCCTCTTCCGTAAGGTTATGGTTAACCACATACCAGTTTTATCAAATATCATCTACTTTCGTAGAAGAACCACTTCCTCTGAACTGTGGGTAAGGGGATGGACTTCAATTCATCTATGACGCCCCATTACTGGAGTGGCTTTTCTAAGGACGATATGGATCCTCACCACTTATTTTTCTATTCCTCTATATGTAACCATATATTGTAGAGGTAAGCTTGCATGGAAAGACTTTCCTCTCTTAAACTATAACTAGTAAATATGATAGAGATTACTCAATAGGCTTTTCAGATTGCTTGCGAAATCAAGCTATAATCGATCATTCAAATTTCACACTAACAATGAAGCTAAGCTCGATTTCAAATGCTGTCTGCAAAGACTACGATCCAGAATATGCTCGGATTGGCTTTTCTTGTCACCACTTATTTTGTAGCTCCTGCGTAAGCCAATTGATAATCATATAATTGTGTGATTGAGCGATAGCGTATCTATCTACGAAACTAGAGAGGAGAAGAAGTGTGGGTTTTTCTAACCGGCCACGTTTCTTTTTTGAGCCAACTTTTAGCTCATCCTTAACCTTTTCGCCACATTGCTTGCTGACTCTCATTCGTCACTGGGTTCTAACTCTCTTCGGATAGTTTAGTTCCAGCGAAAATACATTTCATATGCAATCTCTGGCAGCCTATCGCCTTGACGATACTACTCCACATTTGCCTTAAGGTTTCAACTGCAGCAGCAGCTCTTCCTCTTTTGTTGTTATTGTTGTTGTTGTCCACATGTGGTATGTTGGTGTCTGTTGGTTTGGCTGACGTACGGTCGTTTGGGTCTGTGCTCAATTGCGTTTGGGGCTATGTTTACAGCACGCATGTGGAGTCTGTTGCTGTTGATGATGTTTACTGGTTGTCGGCTCTTAACTTGGCCAAAATGACGTTTCGTTATAGGACGTACGTCCGTACGGTCATGTATGGGTGTACTTTTGGTTACGGTAACTTACGGTAGGAGAAGAATGAAATGTGTGCAATTTTTGCACTAATGCCAAGATTTTGTTTCCTTTTTTTCTGGTGGCTGACGGTGTTGCAGCTTCGTTCGTTTGGATTTTTTTGGAGTTGTCTTTCGCAGCAATACGTTTTCGTTTTTTCTTGTTGCTTTGTCAGGCTAAAGATGTGCAGAGGAGCTGCAACAATTCTTTGAACGTTTTTTTCTGTTCGGGCCATGTCGGGATATGCTTCTTATATTTCCAGCAATTTGACATAAATCGGAGGGAAGTTATGACATTCCTTGTTTTGATTTGTCCGCTCTGGCTGGAGGACAATTAAATCAAATCATTATGATGACATGGCTGGTAAGGGGACAGAGAGTTAAAGAATCTTGGTTATGTAGGAATAGTGGACAGATTGTTAGGAATTTAGGGATCACTAGAATGTCCTAGGTTGAGATCAAGTTCAAATAAATCTTCGGCTTGGTCATTCAAAACTTCCACAGTTCTGATGGGAATACTCCCATCATATCCCTTCTGAATTTTGATAATTTATGAAGTCAAGCAACTCATGTTACGCTTAAGCAAACATCCATACCTAAACATTTCTCCGTAATTTGGGGTTATCGAAGTTTTCTAAGTGGATTTTAAAGTTTATTTTCTTTGATTTTTCGTAAAGTTCAGTTGTTTTGCTTTAATTAATTTCTTATTGGATTATTTTGGGAGGAAATTCCCACACCCAAAAGCCAGCCACATACAATATAACTGTCTTAGTCATCGATGCATCCGAATTCAATTGAATGTGTGGTGGCTTTGTTCCCTCCGGTACCCAGAAGAGTTTGGTTATTTTGTTCTGGCTTTAGATTGTTTGTAGTTTTCTTGTTTTTTCTGCTTCTTTGCTTTTTCAATATCAAAGATTGGTCAATTGATTTGGGGTTTGTTTTGATTTTATTTTTATTTTAAATACATTGTTTATCTTTAATTTCGTTTATCTCCCCCCCAAATCATCAACTCAATGGAAAACTAACAGATTCTAAAGAAATACAAGAGACTGCTGCAGCAACACACCATCACCACAATGTACGTTGGCTTTCTTGTGTATCATCTCTCTGCACCATACTTTGTATGAGTAACATTTCTAAGATGTTCTAAACTCCAATAAAAACAAATATCCACTCGCATACTCGGTTGCTCTGCTGCATCCGATAGCTGAAGTTTGTTGCTTTTTAGGATTTTACTAGATGAACTGCTGTTGGAAAAAAGGTATCTATCTGTGAAATAAAATCTATAAGTTTCTCAATAAAAATGAAAATGAATGATGATGACAAAGATTGTGCAGTACAGTGGGACAAGGGAGTTAAATTAATTTAGGTACAAGGGGGGAAAAGCTTTTTGGTATGGTGGTAGCAACTTCAAAAGTCAACTCAGAGACATTCTAAGCAGACTTGCCAGATGAACTTTTTCGCTGTCCCCAAAATTGTTATGAAAAATCCCAATTATCCGCGGGAAGGATTTTTGTATGTTTCCTAATAATATGCTAATATGACCTGACCCAATTTGTCAAATTAAAGAGAATATTTCTTTCGGGGCTATATCCAAACATGGAATAAAGTGACTAACTTTCACAATAGGTTCTTCCAGCACAAATATAACGTGTTATGCTCACTTTGAAGAAATTCGGTGAAAATACGTGGTTTGTGGGGCGGAAAAAGTCTATCCGGGAGCGAAATTTGTATGAGAGCTATATATAAATCTGAACCAATCTGACCCAATTTAATATTGATATTTTGCAAGATTTGAAGAAGATCTGTTAAAATATGTGGTCTATAGAGTAGAAAAAGCCAAATCGGGAGTGAAATTTGTGTGTGCGCTATATATAAATCTAAACCGATCTAACACATTTTCACCACAAGTGTTTCTAGTTGAAATATAAGATGTTTTGACAATCTTGAAGAAAATCTGTTGTAATATGAGTCAAATCGGGAGTGAAAATCGTATGGGGGCTATATCTAAATCGGAACCGATTTTCTTCAAATTAAATAGCTTACGTCCTTGTCCCGAAAAACTTCGTTGTGCAAAGTTTCATTTGGTTCTGGCTACAATTGCGATCTGTATCGTGATTACAAGAATAGATGGACAGACAGACGGACGGACATCGCTAAATCGACTCAAAAAGTGATTCTAAGTCGATGAAATGAAACTTTGCACAACGAAGTTTTATGAGATAAGGACGAACGCTGTTTTAATTCGAAGAAAATCTGTTCAGATATAGATATAGCTCCCATACAAATTTTGCCCCCGATTTTACTTTTTCCGCTCTAGAAACCACATATTTCAACAGATATTCTAAACGTCATATGTTTTAACTAGAAATAGCTCTGGTAAAAATAGGCCAGATCGGTTCAGATTTATATATATCTCCCATACGAATTTCGCTCCCTATTTGACTTTTTCCTCTCTATAAACCACATATTTTAACAGATTTTCTTCAAATTTAGCAAAACAACCTATATTTTGACTAGAAACAACTCTGGTAAAAATGGGCCAGATCGGTTCAGATATATATATAGCTCCCACACAAATGCCTCCCGCGATTTGATTATTTCCGCTTTAAAAACCACATAATTTTACAGATTTTCTTAAACTTTGGCAAAACATCTTATAGTTCAACTAGAAGCACCTGTGATGAAAATGTGTTAGATCGGTTCAGATTTATATATAGCTCCCAATTTGACTTTTTCCGCTCCAGAAACCACATATATTAACAGATTTTCTTCAAATTTATCAAAACAACTTATATTTTAACTAGAAACAACTCTGGTGAAAATCGGCCAGATCGGTTCAGATATATATAGCTCCCACACAAATGTCTCCTCCGATTTGATTATTTCCACTCTATAAACCACATAATTTAACAGATTTTCTTAAAATTTGGCAAACCAGCGCATATTTAAACTATAAACATCTATGCCTAAAGTGGGTCATATCGGTTCAGATTTATATATAGCTCCCACACAAATGCCTCCCTCAGCTCTCAGCTCTGGTAAAAATGGGCAAGATCGGTTCAGATGTATATATAGGTCCAATACAAATTTCGCCACTGAATTGATTATTTCCGCTCTAGAAATATCATATTTGAACTGATTTGCTTAAAATTTGGCAAACCAGTTTATATTTCAACTACAAACATCCATGGCGAAAGTGGGTCAAATCGGTTCAGATTTATATATAGCTCCCATATAAATGGTTCCCCCGATCTAATTCTTTCCGCTCTAGAAACCACAGTATGACCTCGCTTAAGGCAACTAATGGAAATGTCGAAGTACGATTGACTAGAAATAATTTTTTATGAAGACATTCTCTAGGTCTTAGTGATTTAAGGGTTGAATAAACCCTAGGTTGGTTTGAATCAACTTCTTCTCATGAAATATGAAGCCGCACATTCCAACCCATTCACTTTTCAACTGGAACAGAATAGCCATCCTATAATTCTGAAAGGCATGTTGAGTAGATACATTGTGTAGAATAAACTTATAGTCCAACTGATCTGAGTTTCCTTTAAACAGTGGATCAAAGTTTTAAATTTTCGGTCGAAGGGAGCATTATACTAAGAGAGAAAAGTGTTGTAAATTAATGCCTGAGAGAATTCTTATTGTCAGAAACATATTTTGGAATTTTATGAGGATTATTTTTGTGGAAGATCTTAACCCTCTAGCTCCTTTTTTATGGGTCAATTTGACCATTTTGTTCGAGAAAATCAAAAACAAAAAGTTCTTTCAAAATATTAAATAGCAAAATTACAAATCATTCACACTTTGATACGTTCGCCAAAATCACAGCAATAGGACCAAAAAATGTTTTCACAACTTCTCCAAAAATTTGATTGATCAATCAGCAACTATTACAACTTCCTTTAGTCAATATTACACTTGATCCGGATGATAGACGTCTGAAACTATAGGCAAAATGAGTTAATTGGCTTTTTAAGTTTATCATTTCCTCATCCTGTTACCCTTTAAACCAAGGTTTCAAAAGATAAACTTTTAAAAATAAAATAAGTACTACTAATACGCTACGATACGATATAAGTATCAAATTAAAGAGGAGAATATCTGATAACGATTCTTCAAATTCCATGCTTCGATCTGTATTAGATTTTATGATTTCCCTCTTAAAAATTAAAATATATAAACTAAATAGATTTTAACTTTTCAATGGGGGGAATTTGAAATATTTTTAACAGGAAAAAGGGGTACTTTTATTTTTATTTATTAATATTTATTTATATTAATTATTTATATTTATATATATATAATTAATTATTTATTTATTTATATTAAAGACTTTTTTGGAAAAAATATATTTTCTCTTTCTTTTACAGGACTTTTAATTCACAGAGGATATAAATGTTTTAATAATTAATTTTCGTACTCTTCCGAGTCATATAAAGGAGATATGTTTATCAAATGAAAGATAAGAATATCTGTTAAAAATACTTTAAATTACATGCCTCTATCTTTATTAGATCAGCATTACCAATCACCTCCACATGCCCCCCTTAATTTATTTAGTTACTCATCTTTTACTTTTTAAGGTGGACAAATTTAAATGGTTGTTAATCTTAAACTAATACAGATATAGAATATTTTTTACAGAAATTCTACTCTTTCAGTTTGTACCTAATATATATTTGTATGACTCGAAAAGGTACGAAAATAAATTATTAAAACAATTATATCCTTTCGAAATTGAAAGTCCTGTAAAAAGTAGAAACTATCACCAATTGAAAAACGGAGTACAGATTTGATCTACGCACTATCTCTAGTTTCATGTATGCACGGTACTGTTGCACTTTGTTATTACTGCATAAGACATTTTGTGATCGTTTACTATCTTGATTGGACCCTAGAAACTTTCGATTTATTTCTATGGTTTTATTTGAAGTCAATAGTCTATGACAACCTTTTGTGAATGACAGGCCAAATCATTTACTAATAAAAATCACAAACAATATTTTTTAATTTTTTATTTATTTTTCGAGCATTGTAGACCTTTCTGGAGAATTGCCCATAAATAACACTAGACAATAGTGCGGGTCAATTTGTATGGGGGGAAAATAAACAAAGCGTCAGACAAAAAAGAAATCTACGGGATATTCTAAGAACATTTATCCATGGGATTAAGACGAATCTATATCTGAGAAAAGAGTTTTGGAATTCATTTAAATTTTGGGTAAATTTTGGAGATTTGGTTCTTCGTAGATTCGGAAATTATTTTTCTCTTTCAAATATCGTCTTCATTTGCTTTGAAGCAACGAACAATCTGACTCTATACACAAACTAATGGAAATATATTTTACTCCATCTTCTTTTAGAATTTGTGTCGCACTGCTTCTCTTCAGTGTAAGTATAATGTCATCTATTTATTGAAGAACTCACGTTCCTCCCCAGTGCTGTAATATATTTTCCCTGGTGGCAATAATGGTTCTCATGGCAAGTTGGTTTAATTGCAGACCCCAAATCTTAGATAGGTTAGCATATTTTTGAAATTTATTGTGTTGTATGTAAATATAATGTCATCTATCTATCTATCTTAGCATGGGTAGATATTTTTACTCCAGCATCTTTTAGAAATATGTTGCTCCACTGTTTCTCCGCATTGTAAGTATAATGCCAATAAAAAACTGTATTTCCTTCCCATTGCTGGAATATATTTTCTATCTGCTATCAATTTAGGTTTCTTAGCAGATTGTGTTCAATTGCAGACATCATATATTAGCTAGATTGACTAACAATATTTTATTCCACCGTATTTTTGAAATTGGTTATCTCTTTGTAAATATAATTCCATCTACCCAATAAAGAACTGAATTTTCTTCAATGTGGGGTTTCTCGGCAGGTTGGTTTGATAGCAGACCCCATATTTCTGTATGGCTATGACTTTTTTTGAAATTTGTTGTCTCTCTCAATTTCTCCCCGTTACAAATATATGCCAATGGAATGTACTATCCCCGGTATTAACGAGGGTTTTCTTGGCAGATTGGTTTAATCGCAGAATCTATATTTTTTAATGATATAAGTGAGCATATTTTAGGTATATGTTGTCTCACTGTTTCTCTTCATTTTATATCGATGGAATTATGTGCTGAGATTCCTCCCTTTTCCTTTTTAAAAAACGACTTATCTAAATATACTACAGCATCTTTGAACCACAATTTGTCCCACTGTCCCTTGCCAATACCTGAGATGACTCTAATGATTTGTGTCGTCGACTGATCTTGTACTCGATCTTCTACTTTTTTGGTTTTTCTAAAGAACTCTCCAAATGCACCTTTTTTCCATCTTTACTCTCGTTCGATATATTGGTTGCCTTTCGCCTTCAACAAATTCATTGGAAATATGGCAGGAAAAATAAAGCAAGAAAAAAAGAGTTTTTCTTCGACTCTATTCTTTTTTGTTGGTGTGCATTGAATCGTGAGGCAAGACGACAAAATAAGTTGTTCGCATTTGTCGAGATCTTTTGTGGCACGAACAAAAGATTCTTAATGTCTACGATTTAATTTATAACAGCGTACGAGCATATCTGGCCGTAACAAGTGTTTCAGTGTGTTTTGGGAATAGGGTGTCCGTCTGGCTTTTTCTCTTTTATGTCGGAGTTCAAAGTAAGGCTGTTGTGTGACGATGACTTTGGCGATGATGATGATGACAATGCTGATACTGATGTCGGCTATGACCTGACGACGACGAAGTCGATGGTGATGGTGGTGCTGATGATGATGTGTTACATGATACCTTAGATGATACTCATATTTGTAACTGCATAGTCGTTAGTGTAAATGCTGTTGCCTTTGTTGTTGTTGTTGTTTTTGTTATTGTTATTTTAAGTGATCCCCATAGGTTGGTTGACATTGTTACCACTTTGATACCACCTCATCCAGTATGTGTGTCATGTGAATACCTGCCGAGCTGGGGGTGCTTGACTATGATTCTGCATTTAACTCCATCTGCCCGTCCGACCGCCAGCCCATCTCACAGTGCCTATCTATGGCAGTCTATGGTCTCTTGTGTTTTGTTCATGATGATTGTCTCTATTTAATTAAAGTATCCTACTGGGAATCGATTATGTGTAAGCGGTTTGTTTTCTTCAAATATTCGGCATAATTTCCAAAACACATACACACTTACATACCTACAGACAGACAGACAGTATGTATGTATGTACATTTAAGATGAGTTTTGAATTTGTTTAATTTCAAATTCATTTTCATCATATTGTGCTTTCATATTCATAATTACACTGTGGAGGGCTGGGATAGGGAAACACAATCGCAATATTTTTATACAGGTCTCAATTATTGCCCGATCCTAACGAAAATTGGCACATGTAAGTTTTGCGCGCTAACGACGAACGCTATTTATATGTAAGTCATCTAGAAACATTTGTGGAGAAAATGGGTAAAATCGGTTTAGATTTAGATATAGCTCCCATACCATTTTTTCTCTCTATTTGACTTTTTTTAGCGAAAATGGGTCAAATCGGTTTAGATTTAGAGTTTTTCCGCTCTAGAGACCTCATATATCAAACGATATTCTTTAAATTTGGTGCAACACATTTTTTCCAAAAAATACCCTAATTCCCAAAGTGGGTAAAAATTTTTCCAAAATTGGGGATTTTTTTAAATAACCATTTTTATCTGTTTTGAAAAATTCTATGTATTTTTACTGGTAACGTACGCCCAAAACCGTATTTGTAACAAATTTTCTTAATTTGGAACCAATTTTTCCAACTTTTGGGAATTCGGCTATATTTTGGAAAAAAAAAATTGAAAGTTAAAATCGTTTGATAATCAATTTTCCATAATTTACTTCCCATTTTTTTCCAAAAAAAAAATACCCGAATTCACAAAGTGGGGAAAATTTGTTCCAAAATTAGAACATGTGTTCCAAATTATAGGACTTTGTCCGTAAGTTACCAATAAAAATACATACAATTTATCAAAACAGATAAAAACTATATAAAAAAGCATGACGGTTATTTTAAGAAATCCCCAATTTTGGAATAAATTTTCCCCACTTTGGGAATTTGGGTATTTTTGTTTTGAAAAAAAAAATGGAAATTAAATATCCTTTAATAATCAACTTTCCATAAACTAACTTTCCATTTTTTTCCAAAAATTTTATCTGTTTTGATAAATTTTATGTTTTTTTTTGGTAATAACCCTATAATTTGGAACAAATTTTACCCACTTCGGGAATTCGTCTTTATTTGGAAAAAAGTGGAAAGCAAAAAATCGTGTGATAATTAACTTTCCATAATTCACTTTCCATTTTTCCAATAAAATCACGAATTCCCAAAGTGGGGAAAATTTATTCCAATTTACGGCCAAACGCCTGTAATTTATAACAAATTTTCCCCGCTTTGGGAATTTGGGTTTTTTTGGGGAAAAAAATGGAAAGTGGGTTATGGAAAGTTGCTTATCAAACGTTTTCACTTTCCATTTTTTTTTTTCAAAAAAAAAAAATACCCAATTTCAAAAAGTGGGGAAAATTTGTTCCAAATTATAGGGTTTTGGGCGCGCGTTACCAATAAAAATACACAAAATTTATTAAAACAGATAAAAATGATATAAAAAAGCATAACGACTATTTAGAAAATCTCCAATTTTGGAAAAAAACGTTTTTCACTTTTTCCAAAAAATAACCCGAATTCCCAAAATGGGAAAATTTTTTTCCAAAATTGGGGATTTTTTAAATAGTCGTCATGCTCTATTATACCATTTTTATCTGCTTTGATAAATTTTATTTATTTTTATTGGTAACTTACGGCCAAAACCCTATAATGTGGAACAAATTTTCTTATTTTGGAACAAATTTTCCTCACTTTTGGAATTTTTTGAAAAATGAAAATCGTTTGATAACCAACTTTCCATATTTCACTTTCCATTTTTTTTAAATCCCCGAATTCCCAAAGTGGGGAAATTTTGTTCCAAAATTAGGGATTTTTTCAAATAGTCGTCATGCTTTTTTATTCCATTTTTATCTGTTTTGATAAATTGTATGTATTTTTATTGGTACCTTACGGCCATAACCCTATAATTTGGAACATTTTTTTCTATTTTGGAACTAATTTTCCCCACTTTGGGAATTCGTCTTTTTTAGAAAAAAAGTGGAAAGTAAAAATCGTGTGATAATCAACTTTTCATTTTTTCCAAAAAAAATTCCGAATCCCCAAGTGGGGAAAATTTGTTCCAAAATTGGGGATTTTTTTAAATAGTAGTCATTAGAGCGTACCAGGTTACAAGTAAAAAAAAAAGTTCGCCGTACACCTTCGAATATGAAGTATTATTGAAAGGTAGTTTCAAAAAATTTTTTTTATTTTTTTTATGCCGAACGTAGGTGTCGCGCTTTTACATTTTTCTATATAACTTCTGCATTTACTCGACTTGTCTCGACGAGGCCGATTTTTTTTTTGAAGTCATTGAGCTCAAGCATGATTTATGATTTTATGCGAGCTTTAATTTTCTGATATTAGAGTGGTACATTAGGGTAGTAGCAACTGAGATATGATGGGTAAGTACTAGAAGGGGGTGCTTGAGCTCAATGACTTCAAGGACAAAAAAATCGGCCTCGTCGAGACAAAAACATCGATGTATCACACTTTCAAATCCGTTTATAAATGCAGAAGTTATATAGAAAAATGTAAAAGCGCGACCCCTACGTTCGGCATAAAAAAATTAAAAAATTTTTTTGAAACTACCTTTCAATAATAAAGAGTGATTTTTTTGAGGTTAGGATTTTCATGCATTAGTATTTGACAGATCACGTGGGATTTCAGACATGGTGTCAAAGAGAAAGATGCTCAGTATGCTTTGACATTTCATCATGAATCGTCTTACAAACGAACAACGCTTGCAAATTATTGAATTTTATTATCAAAATGCGTGCTCTGTTAAGAAAGTTCATTGCGCGCTTCCATTTTATGGTCAGTTTAATCGACCCACTGAAGAGGCTATTCAGGCTATTGTGACTAAATTTCGCACCAAATTTACATTGTTGGACATTAAACCACCAACACGCTTACGTAGAGTGCGAACTGAAGAAAATATCGCAGCTGTATCGGCCAGTGTTAATGATGACCACCAATTTTCGATTCGTCGCCATTCGCACCAATTGGGTCTCTGTTACTCAAAAACGTGGAAATGCCAAAATTGGACTAAGCGGATGGACCACCTAAGACGCAGCCGCGGTCAACATTTAAATGAAATTATCTTCGAAAAGTAAATGTCATGGACCAATCTAACGTTTCAAATAAAGAACCGATGAGAATTTGCAAATTTTATGCGTTTTTTTTTAAAAAAAAGTTATCAAGCTCTTAAAAAATCACCCTTTACTTCATATTCGAAGGTGTACGGCGAACTTTTTTTTGAGGTACGCCCTAGTAGTCATGCTTTTCTATACCATTTTTATTTGTTTTGATAAATTTTATGTATTTTTATTCCACTGCAATTGCTAAAATAATATAAGTGTGCAAAGGTACGAAAAGCCGGGTTTTTACCCGACAATACCTATCAGAAAAATAATATCACTGCGTAGAGTTTTTGGACTGGATTGGATTTGAGAGCAAATTTGCGATGAAAGTGAACCAAATCGATCCATTTATTGTTATAATACCAGTCGAGTCATCATATATTCTCTTTTCCAAAAATTTCTTTCCTTATTCAATTGTTTCACACTGTATGTGGCTCATAGTGTGTTGAGTGTTTTCATCTCAAAACTTTGTTTGTTTGTTTGTTTTGATTCAAAATTATTAGATTTCGTTTTGTTTTTTAATATTTTCTCTTTGTTCGCATTTATGAATAGTGAAAAGAAATCATTATGTTCATGAATATATGAATGTATATTTTGTGATATTAGTATGTGGCCATACAGTAAATGTCATGCCACCAGAAGAGACCTGTACACAGCACTTCCATTGACAATTAACAGCATGAGGCATTGCCGCTTTTATGTGCAACTTTCTTTTCAAATCAAACGTACATATGGATGTGATGGGATGTAGCGGTATGCGAGGGCAAATACGACTCAACAGACTCAGACAGTATCAAGACGTTTGAATCAGAATATTGGTCAAAATGTCAAGATCAAGGCAAATAATACCGAATAGACAATAATCTCTCAACTTGCAAATAATCAATATAGGCTTAGAATATCGAATATACAATAATCTTTCAACTACCAAATATCATAAGAATAATAGAAAATCGGATACTGCCTAAGGTACATTCAAAATCTCTACAATTGTTTCTTTCCTAGCAATGTCGAATATTCCACAAATAATTTTTGAAAATTCCCTTTGCTTGATCATTAAGTTTTTGTATTGGCCACAAAGTCATAAACGCATGTCAGCGTTACCAACTTAAAAGTCAGAGCAATAAGCTGTCAAAGTTTGAACTTTGAACTCGGGAAACTATATTTAAGTTTGTGGATAGTTGCTGACAAAGCTTTCACATATCAAGCATAGAACTACGTTGTGATGTTGTCTGTCTTGTGACCTAAAAATTTCCCTATATCAATCCCCTTTGTTACCAACCACATGACGACGCCACTATGCCCAACCAACCAACCAATATGCTCTCCCCACCACCTGTGGTGTTTGCACTCAAAAAAAAAACAATATTGATTTACTGGCATTTTTCTATGAAACATAAATATGATTATTTATTTTGATCGAAAAATACATTTATTCGCTTCCATAATTCATCTCTCCGTTTTCGTCTCTTTTTTTATTCAAATGTAATCTTTTTTGATAGGTTTTGATTTGAGTTTTGTTTAATATTTAATTAGATTTTATTTTTATCTCTTTGAGCCACACGAACAAAATAAAATGTTGTGGTTGGTTCGCTGGTTTCTTTTGTCGTTGGATGTTTTGGATGTTATAAAAAATCCATCAAAATCGCTGGTGTTGAATAGCCTTTGATTAACTTCAATGTTGGTTTTTTAGTTATTTTCGTTGAAATCAACAAACAAAAAGACGAAACTATATTTGCCCCCACAAAAAATTGTAATTTGAATTATCTGAACAAAAATTGATGTTAGCAATAAAATTTGTAACAAATTGGGTCGACAAAGGTGGTCAAGAGGGAGATCTAATCTAGTGGGTTAGTAATTACCTTTCTTGAAGAAAATAATGCAAAATAAAACTATTTTCAAATTAAGAGCCCAGAACGCCTTCCTATAACACTATCTTAAAGTTTTTGTCTTACAAATCTCAATAATCCCTAATAATGATAGTGGTCTAAGTCAAAAATCCAAAAAATTGAGATATGCCAATTTTTCTCTTAACTTTGATCAGATCTTTAATTTAAGAACTTTTATTTTTGACATTTATAAAAATTGTACCCTTACAATGACATTTCTCATTTTAAGCACACCAAAATTGTAATTAATAATTTCAATATAAAGTTTCTAAACGAAAAACCTGTAAATATTAATAAATATCTTTTTAATTAATTTTTCAAATATTTTGTGTTTTCTTTCATTTTTGTAAGGAAATATTACTTTTGGGAATAAATAAAAATTTTGTTTGTTAATTTTTTTTCAATTTTGAGAAGAATGAAAGTGGTCTAAGTCAGTGCACCCTCTGAAAATAGAGGTTCCCTTAGAAGTAACAACGTTTCCGATTTTTCTTATAAAAGTGCGATTAGTAATACAATATCCGAAGAAAAAAAAATTGATTGAATTAATTGACTCAAACATAAACCATTACATATCTCAGAATGGATAAAGTGTGACATAAACCACTATCATTCTAACTAGCACAAAATGTTGTATGTTAATGTCTGAGAGAACTTTTATTGTCAGAACTATATTGTGGAATTTTATGAGGATAATTTTTGTGAAAGATCTTAATCCTCTAGATCCTTCCTTTATGGCTCAATTTGTCCCTTTTTTGAGAAAATCAAAGAAGGACATTTAAGTATTAAAATGTTCTATGGAAGAAATAGTCGGAAAATGTCATTCTCATTATTTACTAATACTAACAACGTCAAATCAAAATAAATTTCAACAAGTAAGGAAACGCTAAAGTCGGGCGGGGCTGACTATATAATACCCTACACCACTCCCTGCGTATGTACCTCGCTTTGATTACTAAACCCAGTTATTTCATGGGAGCAATTTTATGTAGTTCATACAAATTATATGAATATAATTTATATGCAATAAATTCATATTTAGTCAAATTTAACGAGTATGGTAAATAATATGGTAATTGATCTAATTGTCCGACAGACAAATTCAAATTATACAGTAGTTAACCAAAGTCATACAAAAGTATGGACATATGGGCATCACCCAAACAATTCTCATTGCAATTCAATTCGGTAAAAAAATGAAATCGGGAAGGATTTTTGCATCCTGTAAATGTATGTGTTTGACAAAAATGTTAAATCGGAAAGGACATTTGTATGGGGGTATATTGAAACCAGGAACGATGTGACGCGCTTTCACCATGTCTGTTTATTGGTGAAATATAATATGTAAAGTTTGGCCAAAATCGGTTAAACATTCGGGAGCAACATTTGTATGAGGGCTATATCTAAATCTGAACCTATCTTACCCACTTTCACCATAGATGTTTCTAGTTCGATTATAAGATGTTGTGCCAATTTTAAAGAAAAACGGGTACAATGTGTGGATTTTAGAGCGGAAAAAGTGAAATCGGGAGCGACATTTGTATGGGGGCTATATCTAAATCTGAACCGATCTTACCCACTTTCTGCATAGGTGTTTCTATTTGGATTATACGATGTTGTGCCAAATTTAAAGAAAATCGAGTATAATATGTCGTTTCTAGAGCGGAAAATGCCAAATCGGGAGCGACATTTGTATTCTATATCTAAATCTGAACCGATCTTACCCACTTTCTGCATTAGTGTTTCTAGTTGGATTATAAGATGTTGTGCCAAATTTAAAGAAAATCGGGTATAATATGTCGTTTCTAGAGCGGAAAATGTCAAATCGGGAGCGACATTTGTATGGGGGCTATATCTAAATCTGATCCGATCTTATCCAATTTTTGCATAGGTGTTTGTAGTTGGATTATAAGATGTTGTTCCAAATTTAAAGAAAATTGGTACAATATGTGGTTTCTAGAGCTTAAAATGTCAAATCGGGAGCGACATTTGTATGGGGGCTATATCTAAATCTGAACCGATTAGCCTCAAATTAAATAGCGTTCGTCCATATCCACAAAACTTATTTGTGCCAATTTTTGTTAAGATCGGACTATAATTGCGACCTGTAATTTGATTACAACAATAGATGGCCAGACAGACGGACATTGCTAAATCGACTCAGAAAGTGATTCTAAGTCGATCGGTATACTTAACAATGGGTCTATCTCGCTTCCTTTTGGGTGTTACAAACAAATGCACAAAGCCATAATACTCTCGTGGAGTGTATAAACATAATTAAATAAGTTAAAACATTAGGGATTATTACAGGTATTTTGAGTCCTTGTGAGGGAAAAATTTTTCACTCTGGTCCGATTTTGCCCCGTTTCAATCCCAACCGATCAACGACTATAAGACGCATTTATGGAAAATTTGAACATTCTAACTCCTTTAGTTTAGATGCATGCTTTCGATAGACGGACAGACGGACGGACGGATAGGCTAGATCGTCTTAGAATTTTATGACGATCATGAATATATATACTTTATAGGGTCTCAGGCCGACATTTAAAGGTGTTACAAACGGAACGACAAAGTTAATATACCCCCATCCTGGAGGTGAAAAAAAAACATTTTTTTGTGTTTTCTATATTCATAAAATATACGCAAAATGTATAGAATTTTTTTAAGTTTTTACAAAAATTCCAATTTCCGTCGAGGTACCATTAATATTTCTACTCTCATTTTGGAAATATAAGCCTGATCACACCTGCTTATATGTTCAATTAGACATAATAAGGACGAGTAAGGACGAATTTCACATTCACATAGCGACAGTAGTTTAGGAACCGACAGCAAAAAAATGCGAAAAAATATTTTTTTTCCGAAAAAAATATGTTTACAAATTTTTTTTATAATATTTAACGAAGAAAACCTAAGGTATGAGTAAATTTTTTATAGAAAAATATTTGCTGAGATTTTAGAAAAAAAAATGCAGTGATGTGAATTTTGTTTGTGCTGTTTGACATATACTTTACTAATTATTAACAAATTTTAGATTTAAACCATCTTTCTAAGGAAACTATATTTTCTGTTTTTGAACATCCTTTTGAGTAACTACCTCGATTTAACCTCAGGGTTTTCTTAATAATATTAGTACCGTGAATACAGTTCTAAGGTGATAACCATGAACATTTTTGGATATTTTACAAGCATTTATTTCACCTGTTTAATCTTTCCCACGATCCTTTCTATTAAGTCATCTCTTAAATTTAGTCCTTTTTGATAAATTTTCGAATTAAGTCCTTACGAAAGAATTCCCTTATTATAAAACTCCTTTTATTATTTTCAAATGACAACTCATAAATGGACAAAATGACAAGGGGAAAAAAGAAAGATGTTGCAGCTACTGACTGCAGCGTATACCACAAAATCATTTAAGGGGTCAGCAGCAATAGCGATGGCAAAAAATTTTAATTTTCTTTTTTATGGGTTTTCTTATAAAAATGAAATTACTCTGTTTAAAAGGCAATTGTTAAACTCCTATTCTTGTCAACGCTGTTGTTGTTGTTGCCGTTGCTGGACCATAAAATAAACATTTTATAAAAGACAATTTGAGATTTATGTCCTTTTTACAACCACACACAGGCGAGTGTGCGTATGTGTGTATGATCCTTTATCAAAACGCACATTTGAAACCAGTCAGGGCAGCCAAGGATGACACAATTGTTGCAGCCTCGCATTTGGGTGTTCTCTCCACGCCAGGCCATGGTGTGTGTGTGTTGGTCCCAAGTGAGTGGTTGCATCATGTGACATTGTTCTTGGGACTAGAGTCTTGCCGTCGTTGTTGTTGTTGTTGTTATTTACAACGATTATAATTTGATTATTAAGAAGTCATGTGTGTGTTTTTGTGCGGATAGCCACCAAATATATCTCCGCTGTGTGGATGGAGTTTGTGTTTTTAGTTGGATTCTGGGTTAAAACCTTTTTGTTTTCAAGTGAAAAAGGGATGAGGACGTTCTTTATTTTTTTTTTGAGATTTGTGGGTGGTCTTTGTTGATAAAATAATTTAAAAGGGACAACTAAAGACACAAACTGGACTGGAGTTTTTTTATAATATTGTTATAAATTAACACCTTATCTGTACAACTTAATCATAATAGGTGGTGCGTTTTCTGGGTGAACGTCATGATTTGGACTGTCTTGTCTGTCTGCGCGAGTCTTTTGTTGGAAATCAATGTACTCAAATCTGTAATAAGAAGACTAGTCCTGAGTTGTGACAATTTCATTTATTTGGAAATAGTACCATTTAGACCATAAACAACAACACCAAATGGGGATATAAAGTTTTAATGGCTGTACTGCCAATGGGGTAGTAAATAGAGAATGATAAGAAAATTTCTAATTACTAAGTGAAATGATTGAGCTGTAAAAGTAGAGATTTAAGGAAGAAAAATGTTAATCTACTCAATTTCTGTTCGAATAGCTTACAAAATGTTTCTACAACATTACCAGCCTTAAATGGATATTAGTTCATGAATCATTTAAATATAGATAATTTTTGAATGTGATACATTTGTTTTTCGAAGGATTTTTTGTAATGGAAAGGAGGAGAAACAGCAGTAACATATGAAACCTTGTGATCCTTACATTTTAAGTATAGGATGTGTTCAAAAATTTTACTTTAAACACTGCAATGAACATTTTTGTAGAACATGTTAACCCTCTAGCTCCTCAATATAGGGGTATTTTTGATCCATTTTGTGCAAAGGGGTAAAAAACACCCCTAAAATAGTGGTTTCAGGGGTCAAAATGTTCTACATTCTCTGAATATGCTAAAACTCAAAACTTACCTTAAATGTCAGAAACAAGATACAACTTAAAATTCATTTAGCGTTTCCGAACTGTCCCACAAAAAATGAATTTTTTGGTAGTTGGTGTGAATGGAAAAAATATTCTACATCAAATTTCACTATGTCACCGAACAAAAGAAAGCTGTAGATGTAACATATATAAATAAAATATCAATACCAATTTGGGTATTTAAACAAGAAATAATTATTTTTATTATTTTCCAAACAGTGTTATTAGCCCGGTATTCAAGTTACACTTTGCAACAAACAATAAAAATTTCCTGTCCGAGGGAAAAAAATATTTTTGGTGGCATAACAATATAAATTTGTATAGATATGTTTTTTTATCTTTTTTTTACTAAAATACCAATTTTTGTAGTGGTAACATTACAAATTTCGCACCCGATTTGACATTTTCCGCTCTAGAAACCCCATATTAAACTCGATTTTCTTTAAATTTGCCACAACATCTTATAATCCAACTAGAAACACATATGCAGAAATTAGGTAAGATCGGTTCAGATTTAAATATAGCTCCCATACAAATGTCGCTCCCGATTTAACATTTTCCGCTCTAGAAACCACATATTGTACCCGATTTTCTTAAAATTTTGCACAACATTTTATAATCCAACAAGTAAAAACGGCGTTAAGTTCGGTCGGGCCGAACTTTATATACCCTCCACCATGGATTGCATTCCACAGAGGTTGTCGGTTTTCGTAGAAGTGCAGTAATATTACAGGAAAATATAATTTTTTTTAATATAGCCAAACCAAAACAAATACAAATATTGAAAAGTTAATTTTATAAATAAATATAATATTTTAATTATTTCAAACCACGCTTATAAGGTAATGATACCAATACGTCAATTCAAAAAATAAATATTCTTATATTTATATTTTCAAAAATATTTTCAAAGCCATAAATATTGGTAGATAGTGGGTGCTACATTTGGTTGCGTTTCTATTCTATTTGAATTCCAAAAGTACGAATTTTGAAAATCCATTATCAGATGTTCATAGTGCAAAATAACCTAACTTCATGATTCAACCAATTTTTGCCGTAAAAGAAAAAGTACGAATTTGGAAAAAAACTTTCTATTTTGCGTGTCTATGTCAGAGGAATGTATACACCGAATTCCATGATTCCAGCTGCGCCCATTTGGTTGGTACCATTTTTACCCCCTTGACGTTTCTACGCAATTAGAATTTTATCATTCTAGCTGTGGTCGTTTAGTTGGTACTATTTTTATCCCTCTGTACAATTGTATCCCGTGAAAGTACAAATACGAATCACTTCATAGTGCACGTTTTGGCTATAAGGGGAATGCGCATACCAAATATCAAGCAAATATAAACAGACATATTCAAAAAACATGCTTAAATACGCTAAAATATTAGGGATTATTATGGGTATTTTTAGTCCTTGTGAGAGAACATTTTTTCCCTTTGGGCCGATTTAGCCCCGTTTCAATCCCAACCGATCTACGACTATAAGACGCATTTATGGAAAATTTGAACGTTATAGCTCCCTTCGTTTAGATGCAAGCGTGCTTTCAACAGACGGACGGACGGGCATGACTAGATCGTCTTAGATTTTTATGACCTATGATCAAGAATATATATACTTTATAGGGTCTCAGGTCGATATTTCAAGGTGTTACAAACGGAATGACAAAGTTAGTATACCCCCATCCTGGAGGTGGAGGTATACAAATTGTAAGAATAGATCCCATCATTCAAATAGATCCCATCATTTCTAACTCACACGGTCGTTAAAAAAGACATCTAACAACACAATTTAAAAACAAGTAAGGAAAGGCTAAAGTCGGGCGGGGCCGACTATATAATACCCTACACCACTCCCTGCGTATGTACCTACCTTTGATTACTAAACCCATTTATTTCATGGGAGCAATTTTATGTAGTTCATATAAATTATACAGTATAAATTATACTATAAATTAATCTTTAGTCATATTTAACGAATATGGTTAATAATATGGTAATTGATCCAATTATCCGGCAGACAAATACAAATTATACAGTAGTAATAGGATGAATCGGACCGACATTTCAAAAGGGGGCATATAACTACATTTTGGGCCTGGTCCAAAAAATGGGCCTATATATTTCTCATTCACGGTAGGTATTCCTAGTTGAAAAATATTATGATCTGCAAAATTTGATGAAGATACGATGTAAGATGTAGTTTCTAGAGCTGAAATAGATCAGAATGGGACACCATTTGGGTTATACCAAAGTATGGACATATGGGCATCTCCTAAACAAGTAAGGAAATGCTAAAGACGGACGGACTTTCTATCGCATTACAATTCAATTCGGTAAAAAAGTGAAATCGGGAAGGATTTTTGCATCCTGTAAATGTATGTGTATTGATTACAGACCAAAAAAATGCAAACGAAAAAACTAAGACAAATGAGCGTTGGCACGGCAGAAGTATTGCTGGGTAACTATACCTGCATATACACATACTTACATACGCAACTCAATGAGATGCTTGTAAGATAGCATGTGTGCTTTATTACTTGGTGCGATTTTTTAAACGCAAATTCGGCAAGTGAGTTGTGATTCTCGTTCGTTTGTGAGAATCATCTCCTTATAGAGGCCGGGTTTGATGTTGAAAAGTCGCTGCGAAGCCACTTGAAAAGACTTTTGACATGGTCGAAATCATGATCGTGGTAGTCTGCAGCCAAGTAATAAATGTCACCATGCCATTTGTAAATAAATTTGCATTCTATTAAATATAGAAGCAAAATGGTCTTGAGCCAGGACAATATCCCAGTTCAAATCAAATATTGATTACAGACCAAAAAAATGCAAACGAAAAAACTAAGATGTTTGACAAAAAATGTTAAATCGGAAAGGACATTTGTATGGGGGTATATTGAAACCTGGAACGATGTGACCCGCTTTCACCATGTATCTTTATTTGTGAAATATAATATGTAAAGTTTGGCCAAAATCAGTTAAACATTCGGGAGCAACATTTGTATGAGGGCGATATCTAAATCTGAACCGATCTTACCCACTTGCACCATAGGTTGGATTATAAGATGTTGTGCAAATACGTGTTTCTAGTTCGATTATAAGAGGTTCTGCAAAATTTAAAGAAAATCGGGTACAATATGTCGTTTCTAGAGCGGAAAATGTCAAATCGGGAGCGACATTTGTATGGGGGCTATATCTAAATCTGAACCGATCTTACCCAATTTTTGCATTCGTGTTTCTAGTTCGATTATAAGATGTTCTGCAAAATTTAAAGAAAATCGGGTACAATATGTGGTTTCTAAAGCGGATAAAGTGAAATAGGGAGCGACATTTGTATGGGGGCTATATCTAAATCTGAACCGATTTCCTCCAAATTCAATATCGATGGTCGTTGGCCAGAAAAATTAACTTCTGCCAAGTTTCATGACAATCGGACAACAATTGCGACCAGTAGAGTGCGAACAAGCTTAGATGGACAGCAGACGGACGGACGGACGGACAGACAGACATCGTTAAATCGACTCAGCTGGTGATTCTAAGCCGATCGGTATACTTAAAGGTGGGTCTAGCTCGATTGTTTCTTGGTGTTACAAACATTTGGCGCGAAACTAACTTATAATACCCTAGACCACGAAGTGGTGTAGGGTATAATAAACAAGTAAGGAATGGCTAAAGTCGGGCGGAGCCGACTCCACTTACTATCGGAATACAATTCAATTCGGTAAAAAAGTGAAAACGGGAAGAATTTTTGTATGTTTCCTAATCGTAGGCTAATGTGTCCTGGTTCAATTTCTCAAATCAAGAAGAATATTTGTATCGGAGAGCGAAATTTGTATGGAAGCTATATGTAAATCTGCACCAATCAGACCCGTTTTCACCATGGGTGTTTCTAGTTGAAATATAAGATATTTTGCAAGATTTGAATAAGATTTATTAAAATATGTGGTTTATACAGTGGAAAAAGTGAAATTTGTGAGGTAGCTATATATAAATGCGAACCGATCTAACATATATGTTTCTAGTGGAAATATGAGATACTAGCTGAACCCCCTCCCGCGTCGCCAGGCAAAAAACCAACAGTAAAATTAAAATCAGCTTTCATATTGGTTTTTCTCATGATGGGTAATCTATGTACCAATTACAATTAAGGTACTTCCCCGAGATACTAAAGAAATGGATATGTTCCATGGATAACATTGAAGAAGAGAACGTTAGTTTACGGCGAATAAAGGAAGAAATGTCAAAACTTGGTTTTTGGTTGAGCGTGATTCTCCTCCTTTCCATTAGCAAAACAAAAAACTTCATTCGTAAGAAGAAATTACTTAATCGAATAGCTGGCATTCGAATATACTACATTCAAAACACATAGAAAATCAATCAAATCGTACACTATTCAAACAACACGAAAACTATACAAATGTTTACAATTTCCGTTTTCTTGACATACGTCGGCATTTGACGAATGAATATTTCATATTTTTTGTAACCTTTCTTTACTGTTGTGCTAACAAATTCCAAAGAAACCGTGTAGTTTTACAAAATTCGAACCAAAATTTTCCCATCTTTCAAATCCCGCCCATTTGTATATTGTCTAAGCAGGTTACAACTAAATTAACTCATACAACAATTTAGGAGTCTCGGCGTCGAATATACTGTAAAACAGATTTTTCTTCTCTCATGGGAAGAGTCACGGCCCCGTTCCGCCCATCTCGGTGTCGAATATACTCTAAAACATGTTTTAATTTCGAATGGGAAGAGACACATCCACTTTTCGCCTATCTTTGCACAACTATTACACTGGATCTACTCACACAAAACTTCAGCACTCTGGGTGTCTATATTCGATAAAAGATTTTCCAATACCGCCCATTGTTGGCACTATTACGCACATTGATGCCAGATGCACTCACAGAAAATTTCAGTATTGTAGCTCTCATAGAACTGAATATATTCGATAATAGGTTTTAACTTCGTATGGGAGAACTGAATTTATTCGAAAACTTAACTTTTAACTTCGTATGGTAGGTGCCACGCCCACTTTTCCACTACTGCCCATTTTTGGCACAACTACGCATATTAATGCTGGATGCACTGACACAGAATTTCAGCAATGTTGCTGTCATAGAACTGAATATATTTGATAATAGTTTTTTTTAGTACTTATCCAATACCGGTACAACTATACACATTGTTGATAGATGCACTTACGCAAAATTTCAAAAACAAACAAACACAGATTAATTTTTATATATATAGATTTGTCTCACCCAGTGAAAACACCGCATAACATGGAAGACTCATATATATAAAGACTGTATAAAAATCGGATCTGCCCAATTTTCCACCAAAAATTGCAAAACATAAGATGTGTACCAAATTTCATTAAGATTAAGAAAATGTTGTCTTTTATTATTTTCAACGAAAAGATTTTCTTTTTTTTGCTTATATTCCAACCGGCTATGTTATGGTAGTACACCATCTTTATTAGGATATATATAAATTAAGTTTATACATTTTGGAGAGAGAAGTATCCACAAATGGATAACTACAATAATTCGTTCGGCTGGTACACTCGATTATAAGCAGTCTTCATAGAAATTAATTTAGTTAGACGATTACAAAAGTAAAAATTGATTTTTTCCACAAAAATAATTGCTAATAACAAATAATAAAAAAAATCTAATTTTTGGGATTTATTTTCCCCTAAAACGGGGAGATTGTGAGATTTTTCTATGACAAACTAAACGTCACTCTATAATCATAAGTCTATTTCTGCTGACCCATGATAGAAAGTAGATTTTTCGGTAATTTTTCAGAAAATCACATTTTTGGGATTTATTTTCCCCATTTTAGGAATTGCGAAATTTTTGTATAAGGAGCTATGGGTGGCTCTGTGAAATTTCACACATATATAGACGTTGTGTTTTCGAGTTTGGCAGTTTTTTGGTGTCCACCATCAATACTTACTTACAAATACATATTTAGTAATATCTCCTCTAGTTCAAGAGTTACATGCAAACAGAGAAATCAACGATGATGAAATAATGTTTAATTTTTTTTAAATTCGAAAATCAATTTCATAGTTGTTGTTGTTTTTTTTTCTTTGCAAATAATCCAACTATCTATTGTCAGAACCACGACCACACTGGTAGCTGATTTCCCTTAAATGCTTATCTAATTGTGGCATCATTCCATGGAACACCTTTGTGCACTAAACTAAAATGTGTTTTAAGAAATCGGCCACAGTTTAACGCAAAACACTTTAATTGTTCAAATAAATTTCACAATTTTTGCTTTCTTTTCGCAAACAAAAGCAAACGACCACCGCCATGAAACTGCAAATCCATTAAAAGTCATCCCTTTATTCTCAGCATTGATTTTTATTTCTTATTATCCTTGTGTTGCGTCAACAAACTGCAACAAAGAATGAAAGAATTTATGTTTTGCCATTCTTATTGTTTGGCTCTGCGTGGACGTGGACGTGGACGAGGACGAGGAGGTGGTGGTTGGTGTTATTGTTTCTTGTGATTAGATTGGTCTGAGACTGACCATCGGCCATGAATAGCTGCTGTTTTTGGCCAGCACTTAAGTGCCATCTTATTTTTGGTCAATTGTTGGCCGGCCACTCAGCCAAACTAACGATGACGATTGCCATTGTCTAAATTCAATGATTGTTTAAATACAATCAAAACAGTTCGATTCAGTTCAATTCTGTTCTGTTTTTTTTTTGCTTTCTTTAGCACTAAACAAAAAGGATTTCACTTCGCCTTCGTCTTCGCTTTTATCAAGGATAATATTTGTGAAAGGGCATATTCGAAGGACTAAAATGTAAACAAACAACAACCAAACAGAACACAACACAAAGAGGAGCTAATAAAGACCACACGCAGTCCAATCCAATCCAATCCAATTCAATTCAAATCGAATCAATGTGAAATGGATAAAATCACTTTTTGTATTGAATATTTTGGTTAATGCACTCTATTGAGTGTTTTGTCCACAATGATTATGCCATCAAAGTGGAATGGGTAATAGAAGGTTTTGGTTGGAGTAAGGCCATATATTCATTAGATATCTGAGGATTTCAAAACAAAATGATGGTGAACAAAGAGGTAAATTCAACCTCTCTTGAAGACGAAATCTTTTTAAAACGGGATTTTGAGAGCCTTTAAATAGCCTATTAAGGCAGATGTTGTCGATCGCGAAATTAGGTAAAACATTGACAAGTAGAAACGCATTCTGTTCGGCCGGGCCGAATCTTTTCTATCATCCGCCACGGAGTGCTTTACACAGTTTACCGACAGATTACACTACACTCAGAAAAAAAGCATTCCTAAATTTGAGTAAATCCCTGCTCCAATTTAGTTCAAAAATTTTACTCCAGTTTAGTAAAAATTTCCTTGAAAATAGGAAAATTAACTAAGTAAAAAAATGCTTACAATTGAGTAAATTCATACTTGTGTGGAAGAAAATTTCCCAGGTTATAAGTAAGAAAAATATGAAGATTTTTTTGTATGAAGAAAATGTCATTTAGGAAATTTTAACTAAAAAACTAGTAAATCAAAAAAAAAATCTTTTTTCAAATCCATGCTTTATGCAAGCAGAATTCTATTGGGCCTAGAAATTCTTTTTTAGTTATATTTTGTAGAAGGAAAAATTACTGTTACGTTAATAAATAATAATAATAATAATAATAATAATAAATAATAATAATAATAATAATAATTAATAAAAAAATATTTAAAAACGTAACAGTAATTTTTCCTTCTACAAAAGATAACTAAAAAAGAATTTCTAGGCCCAATAGAATTCTGCTTGCATAAAGCATGGATTTGAAAAAAGAATTTTTTTTTATTTACTAGTTGATTTACTAGTTATAACCTTTCTTTACTGTTGTGCTAAGAAAATCCACAGAAAACGTGTAATTTTACAAAGTTCGAATCAAAAATGCGCCTTTAAAATCCCGCCCATTTGCATATTGTCTAAGCAGGTTACAACTAAATAAACACACACAACAATATAGGAAGATCGTTGTAGAATATACTTAAAAAACTGGTTTTAATTTCGTATGGGAAGGGTCACGGCCACTTTCCGCCCATCTCGGTGTCGAAATACTCTAAAACCGGTTTTAATTTCAGATGGGAAGTGTCACGTCCACTTTCCGCCCATCTTTGCACAACTATTTACACTGGATCAACTCACACAAAATTTCAGCACTCTAGGTCTATGACACCTACTGACCATATTCGATTATATGTTTTAACTTCGTATGTGAGGTACCACGCCCACTTTCCCAATACCGTCCATTTCTGGCACAACTACGCAGGTTTATGCTAGATGCACTAACACAAAATTACAGTAGGTGTAATTTTGGTTTTATCTTCATATGGGAGGTGCCACGCCCACTTTTGCATTACCGCCCATTTTAGGCGCAACTACGCACATTGATGCTAGATGCACTTACACAAAATTTGAGCACTATACGTGTCATAGAACTGACACTATTTGATAATATGTTTTAACTTCGTATTCCAATACCGCCCATTTTTGGCAGAACTACGCACATTGATGGTAGATGCACTTACACAAAATTTCAGTTTTTTATCTGCCATAGAACGGCATATATTCGAAAATGGGTTTTAACTTCGTATGGGAGGTGCCACGCCCACATTTCCATTACCGCCCATTTTTGTCACAACTACGCACATTAATGCTAGATGCACTTACACAAAATTACAGTAGGTGTAATTTTGGTTTTAACTTCATATGGGAGGTGCCACGCCCACTTTTGCATTACCGCCCATTTTAGGCGCAACTACGCACATTGATGCTAGATGCACTTATACAAAATTTGAGCACTATACGTGTCATAGAACTGACACTATTCGATAATATGTTTTAACTTCGTATGGGAGGTGGTACGCCCACTATTCCAATACCGCCGATTTTTGGCAGAACTACGCACATTGATGGTAGATGCACTTACACAAAATTTCAGCACTCTAGGTGTCATAGAACTGACAATATTCAATAATAGGTTTTAACTTCGTATGGGAGGTGCCACGCCCACTTTTCCAATACCGCCCCTTTTTGGCACAACTATGCGAATTGATGCTAGATGCACTTACACAAAATTACAGCACTCTAGGTGTCATAGAACTGACAATATTCGATAATAGGTTTTAACTTCGTATGGGAGGTGCCACGCCCACTTTTCGAATACCGCCCCTTTTTGGCACAACTATGCACATTGATGGTATATGCACTTACACAAAATTTCAGCACTCTAGGTGTCATAGAACTGACAATATTCAATAATAGGTTTTAACTTCGTATGGGAGATGCCACGCCCACTTTTCCAATACCGCCCATTTTTGGCACAACTATGCGAATTGATGCTAGATGCACTTACACAAAATTTCAGCATTCTAGCTGTCATAGAACTGACAATATTCAATAATAGGTTTTAACTTCGTATGGGTGGTGCCACGCCCACTTTTCCAATACCGCCCCTTTTTGGCACAACTATGCGAATTGATGCTAGATGCACTTACACAGAATTTCAGCACTCTAGGTGTCATAGAACTGACAATATTCAATAATAGGTTTTAACTTCGTATGGGAGGTGCCACGCCCCTTTGTCCAATTGGTCAAATTTTTCCATTTCCTTGTATTGTCATCGAAAATGATTAAGTGTGCAAAATTTGAGCAAAATTGGTTGAGAAAAAAGCTTTCAAAAATTGATTTCAAATTTTGTGGCACACAAACATATATAGAAAGTAACCTTATATAAAGCATGGAAAAATATAAGTCCGATAATACCTGTCACTACAAATGTTACGATTTTAACTTTCTTTGAAATTAAATTAATTTGAAATTCCCTTATTTGTACAGTAACTTAGATAGATTTTCCGGTTGAAATTCATGTCGGTCCACTTTTAAAGAATTATAACTATATTTTCCGAAAGTAACCAAATACAGGTGTGTTATAAACCAATGACCCTTAGGATAATCGCAGAATCGAATTTCCGCCGGAAAATCGGTTGAAGTTAAAAAATTGTATTTTTATATATTTATATAAAGTGATAGGTTGATGGTCAAAATGGTGGATGAAATGACCAAAATGTTAGACTTTTGATTGAGTTACGTTTTTAAGTATATTCTAGTTTGAAATCTCTAGGATATTTTCGGCTTTCGTAAAAAGATGTATGCAAAACTTCAAATGAAGGAAATTTAATATCACATAGGCGTCTTTCCGCCAGAATTTTTGTTCTAACAAGCCACGGATTTGTGCAGTTTTTTTTATAACAACATCATTTCCAATTAATATTAAGTGAGCCTATAGTTACAAAAAACAAATGTTATCTTAATGTGTATATATTTGTAATCTGAAACCTTTCAAAATAGATTTGATGCAAAATGGCAATATTTTTGAAATCAAATGTAAATTGTTTTATGTGCGACAATACATAATAATGCAACTATATGAGCAAATGAAATTTGGCGGAACTTTTTTATTAGGCTCATCTATGACTTTTATGAAGTAACACAATTGGCTATTACGAAGTAGGTGAGCCAAATAATACTCAAAAAAAACTCACCCTAACAATCATCGGATATTTATTTATAGTCTATGGAAACATAGAAATATAAATATAATATAAATATAATTAATACAAGTAAGGAAAGGCTAAAGTCGGGCGGGGCCGACTATATAATACCCTACACCTCTCCCTGCGTATATACTTCACTTTTATTACTAAACCCAGGTGTTTCATGGGAGCAATTTTATGAAGTTCATATAAATTATACAGTTACTATCAATTCATCTTTAGTCAAATTTAATGAATATGACAATTAATAAAGTAATTGGTTGATGATATTCCGAGTAAAGTAAATATAACATGATATGGAAAAATTGATTAAGATCGAATGATAAATACTATAATATTATACAGCGGTAATAGAATGAATCGGTCGGGAATTTGAAGGGGACCTATAACAACACTTGAGGCGTGTGCCAAATATATTTGCCTATATAAACAAGTATGGAAAGGCTAAAAACGGACGGAGCCGACTATATTTTACACCCCACTTTCTATCTCACCACAATTCAATTCGGTGCAGGATTTTTGCATCCTGCACATGTATGTGTTTGACAAAAAATTTTAAATCGGAAAGGACATTTGTATGGGGGTATATTGAAACCTGGAACGATGTGACCCGCTTTCACCATGTATGTTTATTGGTGAAATATAATATGTAAAGTTTGGCACAAAATAGGTTAAATATTCGGGAGCCACATTTGTATGGGGACTATATCTAAATCTGTACCGATCATGCCCACTTCAGCATAGGTATTTCTAGTCCGATTATAAAATGTTGTGCCAAATTTAAAGAAAATCGAGTACAAGATGTGGCTTCTAGAGCGGAAAATGTCAAATCGGGAGCGACATTTGTATGGGGGCTATATCTAAATCTGAACCGATCTTACCCAATTTTTGCATAGGTGTCTCTAGTTGGATTATAAGATGTTCTGCCAAATTTAAAGAAAATCGGGTACAATATGTCGTTTCTAGAGCGGAAAATATCAAATCGGGAGCGACATTTGTATGGGAGCTATATCTAAATCTGAACCGATTTCCTCCAAATAAATAAATTCTGCCAAGTTTCATGACAATCGGACAACAATTGCGACCTGTAGAGTGCGAACAAGCTTAGATGGACAGCAGACGGACAGACGGACAGACAGACATTGTTAAATCGACTCAGCTGGTGATTCTAAGCCGATCGGTATACTTAAAGGTGGGTCTAGCTCGATTATTTCTTGGTGTTACAAACATTTGGCGCGAAACTAACTTATAATACCCTAGACCACGAAGTGGTGTAGGGTATAAAAACTTATCGTGAAAGTTTGTCACTTCATTCCATGTTTGGATATAGCCCCGATACAAAAATTCCTCTCGATTTGACAAATTGGGTAAGGTCATATTAGCCTATGATTAGGAAACATACAAAAAGCCTTCCCGTTTTCACTTTTTTACCGAATTGAATTATGTTCGGATAGAAAGTGGAGTGTATCTTATAGTCGGCCCCGCCCGACTTTAGTCTTTCCTTACTTGTTATTTTTGTTTACAAGGAATATTTAAAAGACAACCAACAAATTCGGTAACAAGAGTGAAGTCCCAAATTTCAATTGTTCGAGATTCTTGTAATTCGAAATTGTTTAGAAATTCTTCTTATTGTTATTGGATTTCTTCGAGTACAAGAAAAACTGCCTTTGTTATTCGAAGATATATATATCAAAGACTTTTAAAATGAAGAAACATTTAAAAATATATTTTTTGTCTTGTCATTTATTTTGGTTTCTGCTGAAGTCTTCAACAGAACCCAAAATTAGCAAAAAGGCAAAGTGAGACCTTTATTGTTGCTGCTAAAAGTTGACTGCGCAGTTTCGATGGGCGCTACCCCATCTCGTCAGAACTTTCGCAACGAATGTATGTCTTTGACTTAAATCAGGGTTCATATTAGTACCAGCGGTCACATATGACAAATGAGAAGCGCTGATAAACAAAATATTCCACCGAACTAAGTCGACATACTAAAAATCTCACTTTGCCAATTCATTTTTATGCATGTGCTCGCATCGCTCGCAACAATGCAAAGGTTGTTGTTGTACGGTATGTCCCGACTTCCCTGTACCTCATGTGTATTGTTGTTGTTTGTATGTGTTGTTGGTCTGTTATGTTGTATGTCTTGTCATTTATTTTGGTTTAAGACCAAAGGTTGTGCTGAAGTCTTCAGCAGAACCCATATTTTTTTGTTTAACCGATATCTGCAGTATAATGATTTTAAGAAACATTCTGTTACTCATGTCCTGTATGAATTAGAACCCCAAGAATATGGGTATGGGTCTAAATACCTCATCAAAAAGCATAGTAAGTTTTATATATTTTTTAAGAGGAAAATTCAGGCATGAGAGTGTTAATTAATTTTAATTTTTTTAACTTAATTAGAGTTAATTTTGTTGATCTCTATGGGAGTATGGAATTAACTTAAATTTGGAATGACTATTTTCCGAGTGTAATTCTTAATTATCCGTATAGTTTATGCATCGAAGTTATGGTCTACCAAATTAAAGACTGTATTGAATATGCTCAGTTATTTCTGTCTCAATAAATAGTCGAAATAATGAAATTATCTGCTAGGAAAAAATAATAAAATAAAATTTGTTTAGATTTTTGTATTTATATTTTACTACATTTCTTGATGCCGCTTTTTTATTCAACCGACTGTGGGATATTTCAAGATATCTACATGTTTGGATGACCGTAACAAATGACTTTGTCATTAAATGCACTGTTTGAGGCAGGCTCTCGAAAAGGATAGAAGTGATAGACCGCGGAGAACACTGATGTATTAATGTCGCCATATAATAAACCCACATGTTTGACCACAACATTTTGCTGCACCTATTCACTGATTCTTTCTGATTCAATCGAATAAAAAATATTTTAAATGATTTCATCATTCCCGTCCAAAGCAACAAAGTTGTTATGAACATGCAGCTCCGGCTCTCTGGAATGACGAATTTTCAACGGCCATTATTTTATGAGATTTTAATTTTCTCATTCAAATCTTGGCCGTCTTTATAGTTTCTTTGTTAATTAAAAATTTGATACTTAAATCATTTTTCGTTTTCTTGTTTTTTTTGAGAAATTTTCAATTTTACACCATTTTCTTTTCAATTTTGTCGAGAGAAGAAGACAACAGCAGAAATCACACCTTAAATCCATAAATTCCCCCTCCAGCCGCCCTTCACGAAACAACAATGCACAATGACATTTGTAATTTGTTGGGTGAGAAGGTCGTTAAATTTTGATTTGATGATACGGCCCAATGCCCAATTCCCCAGATAGCCAATTATGATGATGACTGGGGATGGGGATGACTTGCCTATGACGACGACGACGATCTACCGCTGTGATGTCATAAAAATATCTGTGAGATATTTCGGAAAATTATGCAATTGTTGTTTGAAAAACAACAACAAATATGCAGTTCCAACACACACATGACGCTGATCGCTATGAAGATGGGGGTTTCTATGGTAGAGTTTTTTTTTATTTTTTTTTTGGTTTTTTGGAGAGGCCACCACTGCCAACATGTGTCTGCTTCAAATGCCAATAAAAACGGCTCCATTATTGTCGGTTTCGCTCGGTGTTGCTGTTGGTGTTGTAACGAGGTGTGGCTTTCACAAATGCTCATCATGATCATTGTCATGGTGGTGGCGGCGAGGCCATGGTGCCCGGTGCTTGGTGGCATGCAATGCCTTTCGGCCTTTATCATGGCATCCAGCCCTCATCATCGGGAGAGGCAATTCTTACGTGTTATCACGCTTTTGCCCGAATTACTTTATTTATGAAGTGTAAAAATGTGTAAGTCTTAATGAAAATTATGGAATTTAACAAATTCCGAATTCCAAAACGTCAGACGTTGCCATGGAGGGCCTCTCTCTCCCGGCTAATGGTCTCGAAATGCACTGAAGCTTTACCATGTTTAGCATGTTTGTTTGCTTCCAGCCGACAACTAAACATTCGTTCAGATATGTATGTATGTATGGATGTTCGTTTTCTTTCTGACATAATCTAAAGTTAATTTAAATTATTGAATAATGCAGCAGGGTTTTTCGTTTGCGTTTTATTTTATTTTTTTTTGATCTGCCCAAAACGTAAAACATTGCATTCGCTGCAATGCAAAACTTAAAATAAATTCAACCAAAAAAAAAAGGAAAAATCGCCCGGACTACAAAGTACTTTGTGCAAACTGAAAAGTCACGATTACCAGATGATAAATACATATAAAAACTCACTCTCACACACACTTTATATTCAAATCCAAATCGCGTGGTCAAGTAACAGAAGGGCAGCATAAACAGAGATGGACAAACGCAAAGGGTTTATGGCGGCGGGTTGAAATGCTAAAACAAGGAAAATAAATATTTTTTAAAAAGAAGAAAGGCATAAATGTTAACATATGGCCATACCGAATCTTACATATACTCCAAAAAAGAGACCCATAAATCCTGACCACAAATCCGATGTTTCAGGATTTTTAACTCAATCATGAACTCAATCATAGTTTTATTAAAACGGATGGTTAGGAAAGTTTGTACGTATATATTCTTCTCATAAACATATTATATTTATATATATACATTTAGAAAAAAATATTTTTCATGAAAGTGTGTTCATTCAATTCAGTTACATGCAACTCCTGAAATACTTGAAGGATCCACTTTTTCATTAGCTTTCATTTCGATTTTATTTTATTTAAAACAAGTAAAATGGCGTTATGATCGGCAGGACCGAATATATCATGGAGTACACATTACACAGTATTGCCGGTAGTTTATCGACTTTAAGTATAAGTGATTAAAATAATTATGATATTTTAATGCTAATTGGGATATTTATTAAATAAATTGTGATGTTTCCTTTAAATAAATTTATTAATTTTAAAGAACACACTCAGGGCGATCATATTTATACACTCCACCCAAAACGAAGGGTGATTGCTAATTATATCGATCGGCTTAGAACAATTTCTGAGTCGATTTAGCAATGTCCGTCTGTCCGTCTGTCCATCTATTGTTGTAATCACGATACAGGTCGCAATTGTAGCCAGAACTAAACGAAACTTTGCACAACGAAGTTTTTCTGGATAAGGACGAACGCTATTTAATTTGAAGAAAATCGGTTCAGATTTAGATATAGTATATAATTTCACTCCCGATTTGACACTTTCCACTCTAGATACCACATATTTCAACAGATTTTCTTCAAAATTGGCAAAACATCTTATAGTTCAACTAGAAACACCTGTGGTAAAAATGTGTTAGATCAGTTCAGATTTATATATAGCTCCCATACAAATTTCGTTCCCAATTTGAATTTTTCCGCTCTAGAATCCACACATTTCTACAGATTTTCTTCAAAATTCGCAAAACACCTTATATTTCAACTGGAAACACCTGTGGTAAAATGTGTTACATCGGTTCAGATTTATATACAGCTCCCATACAAATTTCGCTCCCTATTTGAATTTTTTCGCTCTAGAATCCACACATTTTTTTCAAAATTCGCAAAACACCTTATATTTCAACTGGAAAACCTGTGGTAAAAATGTGTTAGATCGGTTCAGATTTATATATAGCTCCCATACAAATTTCAGTCCCGATTTCACTTTTTCCACTCTATAAACCACATATTGTATCCGATTGTCTTCAGATTTGGCAAAACATCTTATATTTACTCTAGGAACACCTATGGTGAAAGTAGGTCAGATCGGTTCAGATTCACATATAGCTCCCATACAAATTTCGCTCCCGGATAGACTTTATCCGCCCCAGAAACCACGAATTTTCAACGAAATTCTTCAAAGTTAGCATAACACGTTATATTTGAACTGGAAGAACTTATTGTGAAAGTTAGTCACTTTATTCCATGTTTGGATATAGCACCGATACAAATATTCTTATCGATTTGGCAAATCGGTCCAGGTCATATTAGCCTTTGATTAGGAAACATACAAAAATTCTTCCCGTTTTCACTTTTTTTACCGAGTTGGATTATATTCGGATAGAAAACGGAGGGTATCATATAGTCGGCCCCGCCCGACTTTAGCCTTTCCTTACTTGTTTTTATTTTTTTTTTTTGAATTAACTTGATGTATTATTTCGATGTGACCATGTTATGCTACAATTAGTCTCCAATTTTTCTTCCTACAAATATTGGAATGTCGGAAGTACAGTTAAATCTCTCTTGCATCAATTTTTCGCTAAAAATATTATTTTCTCTTAATTGATATCATATGTTTAATATCTGATCATCTGCTAAACCATACACTGTACAGTGGCACCTTGTTCGACACTGGGACCAATCGGTGCAGAATGAACGCTTTTCCCATTCTAACACTGAATAAGTCTCTGAAAACCCGTCGTTTTTTAATGGTTTTAGAAAAGTTTAGTCCCGTACCGTACCACATGATACCAGGAAGAGTAAAAACAACTACTACTATATATTCTGTACGAATTATTACTTTTTATATATTTATTAAAATTAAACAGTCGGCAATAAGTTTTTACTGTGTTGTATTACAGATGGTAATGAGTTGTCATTTCTTGGTATTGTAGATGGTAATTGGTTGCAGTTTTTGGAAATATCTTGTATTTTTCGTTGTAGAAAATATATTATCTGCTGAAAAACATTATTCGTTGTCATTGGAAATTTTTGGATCATTTGTAATGGATAAATCATTAATTAGTTGTTGAAAAAAAATGTTATATCTTATTTTAAAACCTTTATTATTATTTATTACTAAACCTAGGTGTTTTATGGGAGCAATTTAATGAAGTTCTTATAAATACCTTAAATTCATCTTTAGTCATATTTAATATGGTAATTAATATGATAATTGATTTCCGGCAGACAAATACAAATTTTACAGTAGTAATAGGATGAATCGGATCGACATTTGAAAACGGGTCTATTACAACATGGAGTAATAGAGTAGAATGGGGCCATTTGGGTTATTCCAAAGTATGGACACATAATTAGTTGAAATATAATAATGGGTCCGCCAAATAACTTTTTTTTTTGAAAATAATATAAAAAAAGTACTGAATATTTTCTCAAATTTATTTTTTTATTTGAAAGTACAATCCTTCCGGTTAATAATGGAAAATAATTTCATTCAAATGGCTGCTGAGGGCACCCCACAAATAATAGTCCAACGGTTGAATAGTTGAAAAAAAAAACGTTAGATGGCGGACCCTATATGATCTGCAAAATTTGAAAAAAATCCGATGTAAAATTTGCGTCTTTGAGGGGTAAAAATGAAAATGGGGAAATTTGTAAGGGCTCCACATTAAAAAGTGGTTCCATATAGATCACTTTCAAAGTAGGTATTCGTAGTTGAAATATGACATGATATGCAAAATTGTATCGAGATCCAATGCACGATATGGGATCTAGAGATGTAATAGAGTAGAATGGGGGTCCAATTTGTATGGGGGTTATCCAAAATATAGACCCATATATTTGACTTTCATAATATGTCTTCTTAGTTGAAATATAATACAAAATGCAAAATTTGATAATCTTCAAATGTAAATTGTGGGTCCTAGAGGAGTAATAATAAAAATGGAGGCCATTTATAAGGGCCCTACATTAAAAAGTGGTCCCATATAGATCACTTTCAAAGTAGGTATTCTAGGTATGAAATATGAATATAATATAATCGGCAACATTTGAAAAACTTCCGATGTAAAATGTGGGTCCTAGAGAGGTAATAATTAAAACGGGGCGCACTTGTAAGGGCGCTACATTAAAAGTGGGCCTTTATAGATCACTTTCAAAGCAGGTGTTCTTTATTGAAATATAACATGATCTGCAAAATTTTATCAGGACCCAATGTAAGATGTGGGTTCTAGAGCGATAATAGTGTAAACTGGGGGCCCGTTTGTATGGGGGCTGTACCAAAGCACTGACCTATATAGCCGGCTATCAAAATACGTGTTTCTAGTATAAATATAACATTGTGTGGAAAATTTGATCAAAATCCGATGTAAAATGTGCATTTTAGAACACTAATATTGTAAATCGGATGTACATTTGTATGGGGCCTATATCAAAACATAGTCCCATGTGGTCCACTTTCCCGTGAGCTGTTTCTAGTTCAAATATAACTCGATCCTGAAAATTTGGCCATGATCCCATGTAAAATGTGTATTCTAGAGCTGTAATAGTGTAAATTATAGGGATATTTGTATGGAGGCTATAGCTAAATCTGAACCGATTTTCTCCAAATTCAATACCAATCGTCCTTGGCCCAAAAAAGTAACTCTTGCCAAATTTCATGACAATCGCGACCTGTAGAGTGCGAACAAGCTTAGATGGACAGCAGATGGACTGACGGACAGACAGATATCGTTAAATCGATTCAGCTGGTGATTCTAAGCCGATCCGTATACTTAAAGGTGGGTCTAGCTCAATTATTTCTTGGTGTTACAAACATATGGCGCGAAACTAATTTATAATACCCTAGTCCACGAAGTGGTGTAGGGTATAATGAAACGATACGTCGTATATAGGAGAACTGGATACAAATATTTTAATAATATATTTTCGTACTGTTTGGGGCCATACAAGGTCGATATGAGGATAAAATAAAATAGAAGAATATCTGGTTAAAACACTTCAAATGTCATGCTTCTTTATATTTAAGTTTAACATTAACAACATTTTTAAATTCTCCCCTTCAAAAAATAAAATAAATAAACTTAATATTTTTAGGGGGACATTTTAATAGATATTCTTCACTTTCATTCGATGGCCATGTCGCCAATGCAAATGTTCGAAATTAAATTATTAAAATTTCTATATCCTTTGGAAATTGAAAGTCCTGTACAAGGAGAAAAGTTCACCAAATGGAAAATTGAATACACAGTTTTTCTACATACGATCTCTAGTTTCATATATATGATCTTGTCCAGTTCCAATGAAAAAAAAATGTAAAATTGTCACACGGTGAAATATTTCCATGATATTTCTATTTGTCTAAGAAAAAGGACAGTTCTCGCATGGAAACTAAATGAATTTTTTGCGGAAACATTTGTAAAATTTTTGGCTCGACAACTTCTCTCTTCCTGTTTGCTCCCACCCAAAATCTCCGAGGGCCGCAGGTGTGACCCATGTCGGTTGTCTTTAAGCCACAATCAGAAGATGCGCCACAAACAAACATACATAAAGATTCGAAAAAAATAAAAAACAACAAACAAAACAAAGCAACAACACGAACAAACTAAACACACTATTGTGTGTTGAGTGTAAACTTTACCTCGCCGTCTATCTACATCTTCCCCTTTTGGTCAGCAGCAGTGTCCATCTGTCCGTCTGCCTCTGCCGCGGCCGCTGTCTGAGTGGCGATGGGTTTGTTACTTTGGTTTGGCCAGGCGGCCCAGAAGAAGAAGAAGAATGTATAGAGTTGTATGTTTATTTACAACATACCACCGCCAATGATTGCATACATGCGATTTGCACCTGCCGATTTGATCATGACCAAGGTTAAGACTGACACTTAAGGTTTCGTTCGAGTTCGATGCTGTTAGCCGCCAGTGTGGTTGTTGGTCTTGTTGTTCGCTGCAGTCTGTTGGCCGGCCGTTGTGTTGTCGAATTGTTTGATTTGGCTGGATGATGTTGTTGTTGTTGTTTTATTTCGCGTGTACTGTCTTCGTTAAAGGATTATTTATCTGCATAAGCCACACTTGAGGTAAATGATTTTCTTACGCTCCTCCTTGGCCACGATGAATGATGCAGAGTGGAGTGGTGTGATGTGTTGAGGAAAATATCATACTTTCCTTAAGAAAATTATCCTGTTGCAAGGATTGCTAAATGAATAGGAAAGATGCATCATTTTAATACAAAACTTACACATCCAAGATAATATTCTTTCACCAGGACCTTCAGTACATGGCGCATCGAAAGACCATATCAAAATCCAAACTAGTTATCCGATATGAATTCCCTATTCCCGTCTAGAGTGATTATTAGCCTGGCTAGGACAAAGTACTCCAGTAGATGGCCAAAGACCGATGAAAGTGATATCGGTCTATAGCTTTCGCAGGGCCCTACCTTGGCTTCAAGATGAGAATTGTGATCGATTTCTTGCAAGCAGCGGCAAGGAAAGAAAACTGAAAAAAGAAAACGCACAGCGGTTCAGAATCAAAGTCTGCCATTGTTATAAAATTCAGCATGAGGATAAAGGCAATTTCAACTTATCTTTTTATCTGCGTACCTATTTTACAGAAGAAAATGAGTAGATTGCGTTTTGGAACTAAAAAATCTGATTTTTTGCACTAAATGTATCCTATCTTCCAAAAGGACAATTTCGTGCAGGCAAAAGTTACCCCGAAAAAACGTGGTTCTGGGCAATCTTTACAAATATGTTATATTTTGTTAAAAGCTTTTGAAGGAAAAAAGTTGTGTTGATCCAAAGTCAGATTTTTGTTCAAAAGGGATATTTTTTTAAATATTTGCTACAAACAAACTATATTTGGCACAAACATACCTTTCGCATCATAATAAAGCTAGGAAAGCAGAATTTCTAATGAAACAAGTAAGGAAAGGCTGAGGTCGGGCAGGCGACTATATGATACACTCCACTTTGTATCGGAATACAATTCAATTTATTAAAAAAGTGAAAACGGGAAAAAATTTTGTATGTTTCCTAATCACAGGTTAATATGACCTGGTCCAATTTGTCAAATCGAGAATAATATTTGTTTCGGGGCTATATCCAAACATGGAACGAACTGACTAACTTTCACAATAAGTTATTCCAGTTGAAGTATAACGTGTTATGCTCAATTTTAAGAAACTCTCTGAAAATACGCGGCTTCTGGGGGAACGAAATTTGTATGAGAGCTATATGCAAATCTGATCCGATGTGACCCATTTTCACCGTGGGTGTTTCTTTTTGGAATATAAGATATTTTGCAAGACTTGAAGAAGATCAGTTAAAATATGTGGTTTCTAGAGCAGAAAAAGTCAAATCGTGAGCGAAATTTGTATGGGAGCTATATATAAATCTGAACCGATCTGACTTATTTTCGCCATAGGTGTTCCTAGTTTAAATATAAGATGTTTGCCAATTTTGAAGAAAGTATGTTAAAATATGTGGTTTCTAGAGCGGAAAAACTCAAATTGGGAGCGAAATTTGTATGGGAGCTATATATAAATCTGAACCGATATAACACATTTTTACCACAGGTGTTTCTAGTTGAAATATAAGGTTTTTTTGCAAATTTAAAAGAAAATCTGCTAAAATATGTGGATTCTAGAGCGGAAAAAGTCAAATTGGGAACGAAATTTGTATGGGAGCTATATATAAATCTGAACCGATCTAACACATTTTTTCCACAGGTGTTTCCAGTTCAAATATAAGGTGTTTTGCGAATTTTGAAGAAAATCTGTTAAAATATTTAGATTCTAGAGCGGAAAAATTCAAATTGGGAACGAAATTTGTATGGGAGCTATACATAAATCTGAACCGATCTAACACATTTTTACCACAGGTGTTTCTAGTTGAACTATAAGATGTTTTGCCAATTTTGAAGAAAATCTTTTGAATATGTGGTATCTAGAGTGAAAAGAGTCAAATGAGGAGTGGCTATATCTAAATCTGAACCGATTTTCTTCAAATTAAATAGCGTTCGTCCTTATCCCGAAAAACTTCGTTGTGCAAAGTTTCGTTTAGTTCTGGCTACAATTGGACCTGTATTGTGATTACAACAATAGATGGACAGACGGACATTGCTAAATCGACTCAGAATGTGATTCTAAGTCGATCGGTATAATTAACAATGGGTATATCACTCTTCGTTTTGGGTGTTAGAAACAAATGTACAAAGACATAATACTCTCGTGGAGTGTATAAAAAATTGAGTGCAAAATCTCTTCAAATGCGTGAGAAACAGTTCGACAAAGTCAAAAAAGTAAATTACGTTTTTTAAAATTTCAAAATCTGAAAAAAGTGAAAATCAGTAATACTAAAAAATTGATTTTTTTCTTCGCATTACAAACAATATGTTAAAAAAAAAACATAAAAACAAAAATTTTCTTTGAAATCGAAAAATACGAAAAGTAGTCAACTTGGGGCCGATCATTAAAATATATCCAATTGCCCGGCTTTTAATGTTGATATCACAAAATAATCCCTAATTTTGATCTTTTACACAACTGAAAAATATCTACTAGAACAAAAGTTATTGAATTTTGGCCGATGTATATTGATTCTGAACCACTGTGTGCTTATGTCCTGCTATCTAGGATGGATCCCTCCCTCCCAACGATATCGTAGAGAGGAAGTACTCCATCACTATGGATTTGATAAGAGTTTTCAGAAAATATATTGACTTCCCCCCTGAGGAATAGAGCCATATTCCTAAGAGAGATCTATTCCAGAGACCATCATTTCCCAGACTTATCATTCCTCGTCTCTTCTTCAGTTCGAGGTTTTGGTTGCACAAACCATATTTAGGCATATTTAAATATTAAAGGGATTCATTGTTTCCTAGTCGCTGTTGCGTTTGTCTTCTTCTTTTTTTTATTTTTCCATCGTCTGCGTCGCGTCGCTTCGAGTCGTTGCTTTCGTGTAGTATTGACCACTTATAAATAGTGTAAATATTGAAACGTGTCCGTAGCCGTGGACATTGCAACAAAATGTCCGTGTTGCAAGAAGAAAAATGAGATACACGTTACAGATTGTTTGGCCAAGAAGACTGATACTTTGTCTGTCGTTAGACCATGCCGCAGCAGCTAGCTCAGCATCCCAGTCATTGGGTATGGGAAAGGGTTTCGGTTTAACTTCGCTGGCCTTACCAAACAAGGAACCGATGGTGTAAATATTGTTAAAGGAATACGAATATTTATAGATAGTCGGTGTCGTTGTCGCCGCCGTTGTTGTGGCACGGCCAACGGTGGAGGAGGAGAAGGGGTAAGAAAATGATGTTTGCATATGGATAAGTAGCACGAACTTAAGTCCATTGTAAATGAGTTGTTTGCTAAGTAGACAAGGGAGCAGTTAAGGTTGATACTTACTCCTTTATCTGTTTTCGAGGCTTGTTCCTTAACTGAACTGAAGATGGATGGATGTGGTTGCTTAACACCAGAAAAAGGTGTTCTTTTTGTGAGTGTTTGGAGAATTTTGTCTTCATGCCTATATCATGAAACATTACAAATGCAAAGAGTGTGGCTCTTTTACTTTCATACAGCGCCAAAGATCGATACGAAAGAAAATTTGGATGACTTCTAAATTCGAGTTAGGCTTATGGACCAAGACAGCAAAGTTGGGCTGACAATGACGATGTTTCGACCATGAATATTAGCAGACATCGCCCAGTTCTCATTGGGATCTTACAGACACAGAAGAATAGCATTCCTAAATCGGAGTAAAATCCATACTCCAATTTAGTTTAACAATCTTAGTCCAGTTTCGTAAAAGTTTCCTTTAAAGTAGGAAAATTAAATATGTATGAGTAAAGTTTTGTTATTTCAAAGTTATAGTAAATAGTTCATTTATAAGAAGTAAGGTAATAATGTAGTCAAAAACATTTCTTCTTTGGAACTAATAAAAATATTCTTACAATTGAGTAAATTCATGCTTGAGTGGAAGGACATTTCAAAGATTTTAATAAAGAACGAAATGAAGAAATATTTGTTATTGACAAAATTTCATTTAGGGAAATTTAATAAGTTCTTCATACATTAAAGTTATAAAAAATCACTTCAATGTATTTAGAAACTTCTTTAAACGTAATCTATGAAGCAATTCTCGTTCGTTTGTCGAGACTTATTTCTTAAATACTTCAAGTATTAGCCTAAAAAACCACTGCGAATGCGCCTATCTTGTTTTCGCAGCAATCTAGGAGTAATAACTCAGCTCTTTATGATACATGTACTATGGAACTTTTGAGAAATATTCCATGTTGTCATTTGTATACCCACCACCTTAGGATGGAGTGTATATTCATTTTGTCATACCGTTTCATACACTTGAAATTCATACAATTTCACTTTCATACACTTTGAAATATTCATCGCAGTCCCCATAAAGTAGATATGTGTGATTCTCTGCAGAACGTATCAAAGCAAAAAGCTTAAACAGCGAGAACTATACTATGGCGGTTCCGTTGCTCTGTTTTCGCGTACGTTGGGGGGAAGTTTGGCGTCAGCGAAAGAGCCTACTGTTTTCTAAATTCCATAACTTCTGACATAGTTAATATACTTGGACGCCCGAAGATGTGCTTGAAAGGTATTTCCTTGTGAATTTAATAAAAATATTTAATTCCAAAAAAACAGCAATTTTTGACAATAAATAATAATAATATATTTAATTTGGAAAAAACTTTTTATTTTTGGTTGGTACAATTTTTATCCCCTTTTTCCATTTTACCCCTCTTCGAAAAAATCTCTTAACATTACGAGTCTACGCAATCAAAGGAATGTATACACGGAATTTTATTATTCTTGGTGCTGCCGTTTGGCTGGTACTATTTTTATCCCTCTTTTCCAATTTTACCCTCTGAAAGTACGAATTTGGAAAAAATAATTCTATATTAGGTATCTACTCAGTTAGAGGAATGTACACATCGAATGTAGTGTTTCTAGTTGTTGTCGTTTGATAGGTACCCTTTTTGCCCCATTTTACCTCCTACGAATAAAAATCACTTTATGCTGTATGTTTTTGTTATAGTGGGAATGCGCATACCCAATATCAATATAAACAGACATATTGAAAAAACATGCTCAAATATTAGGTTATGAGGGAAAAAATATTCCCTTTGGACCAATTTCGCCCAGTTTCAATCCCAACCGGTCTACGACTACAAGACGCATTCATGCAAAATTTGGGTCACTAATAGGAAAAGGCTCGGGCGGATTTTAGTTTCTATAGTTTTTTTCTCAATGCCATTTTCATAGTGAATTTTATTCAAGAAAATCCTGATTTATAGAGGTTATTTTGAACGCGTCCAGCTCACCAACGGACAATGAAAAATGCGTAGTATTTTAGGAGAACACATAAAACAAACTAATCTTTCATTTTAGTCAAGAACAACATTCTTCCATTCCTCACAAAAGAAGACACTCTAATATATATACTTTATAGGGTCTCAGGTTGGTATTTCAAGGTGTTACAAATGGAATGACAAAGTTAATTTACACCCATCCTGGAGGTGCAGGGTACAAAAATTTTAACAATAAAATAAATTAATATCGTTTTTATACCCTCCACCTAAGGATGAGTGTATATTCATTTTGTCATTCCGTTTGTAACACCCTGAAATATTTATCGGAGACTCCATAACTTAAATATATTCTGTGTCGTGGTAAAACGCTCAGACGATCTAGCCATGTCCGCTGTCTGTCTGTCCGTCAGAAATTCGGTGTGTACATCCCTCTAATCCGCAATACGTACTTTTGGGACGAAAATGGATAAAAATGGTACCAATGATACGACAACAGAATGAATCATGAATTTCGTTGTGTGCATCCATGTAATCGCGTAGACACGTAAAATTGAAGAATTTTTCGAAATTCGTACTTTTAAGGCACACAATAGTAAAAGAGGATTAACAAGTAAGGAAAGGCTAAAGTCGGGCGGGCCGACTATATAATACCCTACAACACTCCCTGCGTATGTACCTCGCTTTGATTACTAAACCCAGGTATTTCATGGGAGCAATTTTATGTAGTTCATTTAAATTATACAGTCACTATAAATTCATGATCTGCAAAATTTGATGAAGATTTGATGTAAGATGTAGTTTCTAGAGCTGTAATTGATCAGAATGGGCCCCATTTGGGTTATACCTAAGTATGGACATATGGGCATCACCCAAACAATTCTCATTGCAATTCAATTCGGTAAAAAGTGAAATCGGGAAGGATTTTTGCATCCTGTAAATGTATGAGTTTGACAAAAAATTTTAAATCGGAAAGGACATTTGTATGGGGGTATATTGAAACCTGGAACGATGTGACCCGCTTTCACCATGTATGTTTATTGGTGAAATATAATATGTAAAGTTTGGCCAAAATCGGTTAAACATTCGGGAGCGACATTTGTATGGGAGCTATATCTAAATCTGAACCGATCATACCCACTTTCAGCATAGGTGTTTCTAGTTGGATTATAAGATGTTGTGCCAATTTTAAAGAAAATCGGGTACAATATGTGGTTTCTAATGCGGATAAAGTGAAATAGGGAGCGACATTTGTATGGGGGCTATATCTAAATCTGAACCGATCTTACCCACTTTCACCATAGGTGTTTTTAGTTGGATTATAAGATGTTGTGCCAATTTTAAAGAAAAATGGGTACAATATGTGGTTTCTGGAGCGGAAAATGTCAAATCGGGAGCGACATTTCTGTGGGGGCTATATCTAAATCTGAACCGATCATACCTACTTTCAGCATAGGTGTTTCTAGTTGGATTATAAGATGTTGTGCCAATTTTAAAGAAAATCGGGTACAGTATGTGGTTTCTAGAGCGGAAAATGTCAAATCGGGAGCGACATTTGTATGGGGGCTATATCTAAACCTGAACCGATCTTACCCAATTTCAGCATATGTATTTCTAGTTGCATTATAAGATGGTGTGCCAAATTTAAAGAAAATCGAGTACAATATGTGGTTTCTAGAGCGGAAAATGTCAAAACGGGATCGACATTTGTATGGGGGCTATATCTAAATCTGAACCGATTTGACCTATTTTCACCATAGATGTTCCTAGTTTAAATATAAGATCTTTTGCCAAATCTGAAGACAATATCTGGTTTCTAGAGCGGAAATAGTCAAAACGGGAGCGAAATTTGTATGGGAGGTATATATAAATCTGAACCGATCTAACACATTTTTTACCACAGGTGTTTCTAGTTGAAATATAAGATGTTTTGCCAATTTTAAAGAAAGTCTGTTTAATATGTGGTATCTAGAGTGAAAAGAGTCAAATCGGGAGTGAAATTCGTATGGGGGCTATATCTAAATCTGAACCGATTTTCTGCAAATTAAATAGCGTTCGTCCTTGTCCCGAAAACTTCATTGTGCAAAGTTCCATTTAGTTATGTTTACAATTGCGACCTGTATCGTGATTACAAGAATATATGGAAAGACGGACGGACATTGCTAAATCGACTCAAAAAGTGATTCTAAGTCGATCGGTATAATTAACAATGGGTCTATCTCGTTTCCTTTTGGGTGTTACAAACAAATGCACAAAGACATAATACTCTCGTGGAGTGTATAAATAATGAAATTCGCTGTGTACATTGCCCTGAATGCGTAGACGCGAAAAATAAAGAGATCTTTCGATATTCGTAACTTCAAGATCTAAATGAGATTAAACTTGGCACCAATCCAGCGGCTGTAGCTAGAATCATGAAATTCATCTGACTGCGTAGGCGCGGGAAAAAAGAGAATTTTTTCCAAGTCCGTACTTTTATGGTCAACTTGAAAAAATAAAATAAATCTGGTATCAAGTAAACAGCTGGATTTCCAATATTAGTACTTTTCCTATCAAAATGGTACATACATTTGGGCTGTAGCTGGAATCAAGAAATTGCAAATGGGAAATTTGCCCTGAAGGAAATTATTTCTACCTTATAACGACTAACAATGCACCTGACATTTAGATTTTTGATTTTATTTTTGAAGATTGCAGTCTGATGTTAATTTTTTGATTACTCTTGAAATTTTATATTTATATAGTAGAAGACTATTAATATGATAATAATTAAGCTTCACTATTTATTTAAAACAGTGTGTGCAAGTATGACTTATAGAAATTGTAAATAAATATTGTGATGTGAATTAAAAATATCACAATTTTCTTTCTTTCATCTAATATGCCGCTAATACTGTGGAAAGCACTTCGTGGAGGGTATATACGATTCGGCCCGGCCGAACTTATCGCCTCTTTACTTGTTTAGTTTTGAATCCAAAATACATCAGAAAATGTTATACATCGTCTTATTCCGAAAATTATTTCTAACAATAAAATCTTATGAAACTCTGATAGAATTATGGACTTATTATTCTAGAGTAGAAATTATTTATTACCTACATTTAAAATTCGTAAACGGGTATGTGCCCTACCCTGCTTGCCCGTCACGTATTTCGTTGACAAAAATATTGTTCTATTTTATTACAACAAAAAATCCTGTAGAATAGTCTGACAAAATCTACGAAAGTTTTTATATCGATAGTAAAAACATTTATATTCTCAGAAAAGATGTGATATCTGGTGCAGTTGGTGTACATGTGTTCATCTCTCCAGCTTGTTAACGAACAGGCGCCCTCCCCCTCCTGCCATCCAACAGATTGTCATGTTGGTAGTTAAACATATTTCAAACTAATCTTGATTTATAATTACTTTAAATCATTTTTAGTTTATTTCTCTTTGTATTTTTTTTTCTAAAACAGTCCCCATATTCCCCCGGTGTTAGCTAACTAACTAACAAACAAATTGAGTTGATTTGGGAAAAAGAGAGAAGAAAAGCTGAACCAAAAAAAAATCTCCAAATAAATTTTCAACAAATTTGTCATGTTAATCATATGCTTATAAACAGATCATTAAAATTTATGAACGGAGATCATAAAAAGTCAATCTTGTGAAATTTGTTTTCAAAAATACACCAGACAACAGACTGCAACTGCAGCAGAAGTAGAAGCATTTTGGGAAAAGCCAATGAAACTGACAAGATCCAATAAGTCTAAGAAGAAGGCTGGAGCACGCAGCTTGCAGTTCGCAGCAAAACGAAAAAACAAGATCAATGGCCTATAGATTAGACAGACAGACAACAACTGAGACAGACCGTGGCTGGCATAGGCAGGCAGCCCCATATGAAACCCGAGAAAGAAGCAGAGAAGAGACACTTGTCAACATTTGTAATGGACAACATTTTTGGAGTCGAACGAACGAACGAAAAAAAACAGCAAAGACACAACACATACTCACACATAAATAAATAACAATTTATTATGACATCAAATTTTTTTGTTTCTTTTTTACTGGGGATTAATAAAAATTTATTATGGTGCCCGCCGTTGTTGCATGCATCATGCAGCAATTGCAGCATAGAGAGAAAAAATGTATCATAAATTTCCATAAGCGACACGATTTTATGATGACATTCGAACATTTCGAATCGCGGCGTTTGAGCAAAAAAAAAACTGAAACGGAAAACATTCGGATTGGATGCTGGGGTCTGGATTTTCCTTGCTCTCCTCTCCTTGTGTCTTTCGTTGCTCGGGTGTCTTTAGACTTCCTGTCAATTTTTGACAAGGGGCTATTGAATTGTCATCCATTGTCTACAAATACTCATAATTAAACGTGGAAAACGAGCAAGCAAGCACGCACTTACGTCGCGATCTTAAAGGGGTATGTACGTAGCATAAGCTGGGTCGGGATCCGTTGAAGTCGAAGTCGTTGCAAATTATCAACATTAAAAAAATAACAAAAAGACAAAACAAATACAAGATCCTTTAGTACTGACTATTTTTTGTGCCCTTCATCATTCCAATATTGTCGCAAAGAAAACAGATGTTCGACAGAAGTTACAACAGACATTTTATGAAATGTTTTATGGGCGCTTCCAACCGATTTGAAATCGAAAGTCTATACTGATTCCCTGCAAGTTTCTTTTGGAATTTCATTGGGAAACTTCGATAGGAATTTCGGAATTGAGTTTCTATTCAACTAAAAAAAATACAAAAATTGTGTTCCAGACCTAAAACATAATTTTTTGTGTCCATTGAGGAATACAGATTAAAAAAACAACACAAACAATTTGATATTTTGATATGTTTATACACTCCACTTCCAGTATGGGGGTATACTAACTTTGTCATTTCGTTTGTAACACCTGATCGTTATAAAATTCCAAGACGATCTAGCCATGTCCGTCCGTCTCTTGAAAGCACGCTAGTATCTAAACGAAAGGAGCTAGGAGGTCCCAATTTTGCATAAATACGTAGGGATTGAAACTGGACGAAATCGGCCCAAAGGGAAAATTTTTTCCCTCACAGGGACTGAAAAACCCCATAATAACCCCTAATATTTTAGAGTATTTGAGCATATTTTTACAATATGTGTGCTTATACTTACTTGATATTGGATATGCGTATTCCCCCTATAACAAAAACGTGCACCATAAAGCGATTTTATTCGTCGGGTGTGAAATGGGGCAAAAAGGGATAAAAATGGTACATATCAAACGACAACAGCTAGAAACACAAAATTCGGTGTGTACATTCCTCTAATTGAATAGATACATAATATAAAAGTAGTTTTGTGAAATTCGTACTTTTAAGGGATAAAATGGGAATAGAGGGACAAAAATGGTACCAACCAAACGGCTGCACCTGGAATAATGAAATTCTGCATTCTGCATACATTCCTCTGATTGCATAGACAAGTAAAATACACGGATTTTTCAAAATTCGTACTTTTTGGGGTTAAAATGAAAAAAGGGGATAAAAATAGTACCAATCAAATGACCGCAGCTAGAGTCATGAAATTCGGAGTATACATTCCTTTGACTACGTAGACATGAAAAATAAAAGGTTTTTTCCGAATTCGTACTGTCAAGGAATACAATGGGTACGGAGGGATAAAAAAGGTACCAATCAAACGGCTACACCTGGAATAATGAAATTCGGTGTATACATTCCGCTGATTGCGTAGACACTTAAAATACATGAATTTTTCAAAATTCCTACTTTTTGGGGTTAACATTAAAAAGGGGATAAAAATAGTACCAATCAAATGACCGCAGCTATAGTCATGAAATTTGTAGTATACATTCCTCTGACTGTGTAGACACGTAAAATAAACTGATTTTTCGAAATTCGTAGTTTTGGGGTAAAAATGGAAAAAAGGGATAAAAATAGTACCAACCTAATGATCGCAGCTAGAGTCATGAAATTTGGAGTATACATTCCTCTGACTGCGTAGACACGAAAAATAGAAGTTTTTTTCAAATTTGTTCTTTCAGGAGATACAATGTGTACAGAGGGTTAAAAATAGTACCAACTAAACGACTACAGCTAGAACGATGAAATTCGGTGTGTACATTAGAGCGTACCAGGTTACAAGTAAAAAAAAAAAAGTTCGCCGTACACCTTCGAATATGAAGTATTATTGAAAGGTAGTTTCAAAAAAATTTTTTTTATTTTTTATGCCGAACGTAGGGGTCGCGCTTTTACATTTTTCTATATAACTTCTGCATTTATAAACGGATTTTAAAGTGTGATACATCGATGTTTTTGTCCGATTTTTTTGTCTTTGAAGTCATTGAGCTCAAACATGATTCATGATTTTATGCGAGCTTTAATTTTCGATTATTAGAGTGGTACATTAGGGTAGTAGCAACTGAGAAATGATGGGTAAGTACCAGAAGGGGGTGCTTGAGCTCAATGACTTCAAAGACAAAAAAATCGGCCTCGTCGAGACAAAAACATCGATGTATCACACTTTAAAATCCGTTTATAAATACAAGTTATATAGAAAAATGTAAAAGCGCGACCCCTACGTTCGGCATAAAAAAATAAAAATTTTTTTTTTGAAACTACCTTTCAATAATACTTCATATTCGAAGGTGTACGGCGAACTTTTTTTTTGAGGTACGCCCTAATGTAGGGGTTTTCAGGCAGAGGTCAACAGAATAGTTGGTGCTACCAACTTGCTAATTGTAAATGAACTGAGTCTGGAGGAAAACATTTCTTAGAAACTATGAAATGTAATTCTTCATTCAGTAAGATTTTGTCATACAAATTCATTATTTTTATACCCTCACTCTAAAGAGTTGGAGGGTATACTATATATCATTTGGGACAGAAAAAAGTGTAACGCATTGATGGAGTAACTTAAGACCCTAAGTATGTTTGGGCCAAATCTGTTTCACGACTTTTTAAGGTGTTTAAGCCATGTCCGTCCGTCCGAAATTGCCAGTCCCCTTCTGGTACCTCCCACACAAATAGCCCATATTCTAATGTTAAATTAAAAGCCATATAACTTCCACAGGGATAATCGGCATCAGCTATATAAGCTATACAATGTTTTTATAATCACTTTAAGTGTACTAAATATGACAGGTTTTGCCACGCCCCTTCCAGTAGCTCCCACACAAATCACCCCAAACTACGTAAAGTTAAAGCTGTTATAACTTCTATACTGATGATCGGAATACTGTGAAATTTGATTTTTATTGGTTACATTCGCATGTAATATGGGCGAAATTGCCTCCCACACAAAATGGCATACACTTTGGTTACAATAAAACTGATATAAAATTTCAAAATCATTTGAAATTTTATATTTGAAACTGTTTTTATAATCACTCTAAACCAAAAAAATATTTATGCTTTAGCCACTCCCCTTTTTTTACCTCCCACACAATTGCCTCTATTGTAATATTAAATTCTTTATAACTGCCTTACCGGTGCCTGAAATCCAGTATGAATTCACCTTACCGGTGCCTGAAATCCAGTATGAATTCATATTTGATCACATTTTTACAATTTCTTTATAAATGTGGAAACTGGGGTCATGTGACACGAACCTTCCACACAAATTATTTTGCTCTATGTTAAATATAATTCCTTATAACTTCCGTATATATGTTCTCTGAGAGTGAGGGTATATATAAGTCGGTTTAGCCGACTGAAGCTTACTTACTTGTTTATAACATAATTTATGAAAACTTTTATATATTGTATAAAGAAACTTCATTAATTTTATGAAAAAGTTTCAAAAATATTAATAATTTGTTCTGAAATTTCCAATATAAACAAAAAAGCACACAGCCCGACTTGTTAACTACCATTGCGTTAATCTATGCAATGAATGCCTTTGACCTAAATCAGGGAACATACTTATGTCAGAGTTAACATAGGTCAAACGAGAATTGCTAGCATTCTAACACACTAAAAATCTATTTGTAATTTATGAAACGTTTCATAAAAACAATGAAATCCATCATTATATTTATGAAGACATTTCAGAACACAACTATTTTATTGGTTATTACATATTTCATAATCTTAAAAATGTATTCTTTAATACTACGAAATCTTTCTTTGATCTTATGAAATTAAATCTCAGTAATTCAACAATTTTATTTAAAGTAATATGAAATGTGTATGAAAAATTTGTATGTATTTTATTTATGAATTTTTCATACATATTAAAAAAAACACTAGATTTATGAAAACCCTTTTATGAAATAGCTTCATAAAAATTATGAAGGAAAATTCTTTCAATGTACTAGCAATACAGTTAACATTGCTGAAACTCTGCATGACTCGGGTGCATTAGAGTCAAAATTCGAATAGAGCCTAATCGCTTAATGCTTCGGCTGCAACAAAAGAGGTAAAATGAGGCCAAGTTGACTATCTAAATCAGCTAAGCCAAAAAAAGCATATAAACGACTTGACTCTCATTCATTTACCAGGTTTCTGCATCATATGGAGAAGTAAGTGGTGGGAAAGGATCTGAAGCTGATGTTGATTTTTTTGATTTTATAAACTCAAAAGTAGGGTTTGGGGTTTCAAGGACTTTTTCATATCACAGGAATAGGAATGAAAAGTTTCATTCCAGGGAAAACATAATTTTTTTTGGTATATCCAATATGTTTAAAAATAAATTTAGTAACTACTGTGCTTTTTTAAAATACCAAATATTACAAACTAAAAACTAATGTGTTTGTAAAAATATTTTATTTTTCATTGTACAAATATTTACTATAGACTTATCGTCAGAAGTGAAGGCGTCATAAAATTGACATTTAAAGAGACTGATGCCGGCACTAAATTGAAAATTAAAAAAAATGTTTAAGGAAACAAAGAACTCGTATGGCTGAGAATGTTATGACGTCTTTAATTTAGAAGATTCATTCGTCTAGAGAAGAAAATATTTTACAGAAATGTGGGGAGGTATTATTCTAAACTAAAACTGAGCTACAATATATATTTTGTTAACATATTATTTAATATATCACAGATTTTGCATGGTTGGGTCAAATTGACCCAAAAGCACTATATGTGTGGTATAAATTGGAGCACTGCAGAAGGATTAATTAAATAAATTCGTCAACAATAAAAACATAGAAAAGTCCCGTCATTATTTCTTACAAAGGTCATGTAGTAGGTATATATATTCCAGTAGGATATATTTCTATTCCTATTGCATTTCTCTTGGACATTTCTTACTGATTTCATATGTAAAGCAAATTCTCCTTTGAGAAGACTTTCACCTTTTCTTTCGTCGAATCTTCTGGGAAACAAGGAATTTTAAGTTAACTGGGTTAACGAGGGCTAAGCATTGGCACTATGCCAGTCACAAACAGTTTGTATTCCCCTGGCTGGATGTTGCAAAAAATTGCGACTTGGCCAATTTAAAAAGATATGTTTTTTTGTGATATTATGTTTACAACTTAATAAAAACAAATGATCATTATTATTGTCAGTAATTTAAATATATGAATTTATTTATATATCTAAAAATTCCCACTAAATTATTTTTTTAAAGTTCTCGTTCCAGGGAAATTTTATTTTTTTCGCTGGGAATTCCTGGAAAAAATTGGACGGCTCGGGAATTCCCAGACCCCAAAACTCAAAAGGCACAGCAAACCACAAATTGTGCTGTATGACCAATGTAGTGAGTACTACTAGAAACGTTCTAAGAAAGAGGAGGAATCACCATCATAGCTTCAGCTGCTTCAATATCTGGGCCTGCAGAACACCCACTTTTGAAGTCGATTTTTTACTGATCCACAGATATTTGTTGTTAGGGTCCAATGGTTCTCTAGATTCCAACTACCAAGTCTTCTAAAAAATCCATATTTTTATTTCTCTAACCACAAAATTCTAACTTTTAACTATTTTTCTCCAAAACTAGTGGTTTTAAAGAATTATATATCAATGATTGAGCGCTACCCATTCTATTAAACTACATATGTTGGCCGTCTAAATGTCATGTAAATGTGAAAGGCTTAATCCTAACATGGAGGGGCATGTATGTCTGCAGATACTTCAATGTTTTATAACACACACATAAACACATATTCCTGCGCTTCCTTGGCAAAACGTGTACTCACTTACTTACCTACATACACACATAGTTCCTGGATTTCGAAGAGCACAGAAGGTATTTGAGACTGGCGGCATTTTTTCAAAAGTATCGACATTTCGCCTTGAGGAGACACAAACAAATCCATATCGATAACTCGTGTTTGTTTTTCTTTTGGAGATTTTCTTGTTGTTGCTGCTGTTGTTGTTATGTTGTCTACTGTTTTGTTGGTGGTTTTCAAAAATCGAGACATACCTTGTCAGCACTTCCGAATTATTGTTAGGAAATTGAAAATTATGTTTGTTTAGTTTAACGTGACATGACCTGAGGAGCCTGACGCCGGCAGATACAACAACAAAAATCATGTTGTTTTCGGAATCATGTTGGCTCTGTCGCCGTTTGTTTAGTCTGATGAGATGAAGATGATGATGCTGTTGATGCCTCTGCCGCAGATGTTTAGAGGAAGATATTACCTGCCTCTTGCATATACATATTAGCATTTTATGATGTGTCTAATGATGTTTTTATTGTGGACACTTTGTTATTTTATCGTATTTTATGGATATTTATGTGATGTCAAAGAGTTGCTTTGGGTGCAAGGAACTTTGCTGCTAAAAGTCTCAAACTTTCAACTTGTTATAATATTTATGTCATGAATTTGAATAAATGGTGTCTGAAGAAGTTAAACCATCAATATTTGGTATATTTCAGACCATAAACATTTGGTCTGTAAGTTGATGTGACGCCAATCAGAGATTGATTGGAAAATCATTCGAAGAGAGATGTCAACAGCTGCAAAGCCGGAAATTTTTTCATATTTGTCACAACTCTTCAGTTTGAAATTTTTATTTATTCTTCTCGGAGGTGGATGTTTTGTAAAATCTTCAGGAATGAAGGAGTCAGTAACCAAGCAAAAACTCCATCTCCATTTAGCAAGGGAGAGATGCAGTATCTCTCGCTTACTAACGTGTAGACTAAGCGGTGATTTTTGAGGAGGATGCCTGTAATTGGAGCATTTACTGGGATGCAATAATGTCATGTCTAATTTAAAAATGCTTCGGCCGGGATTTAAACATGGGACTCCCCAGCTGTCCGTTCCCAGCTGTTTAGGCTGGTGCAACTGCCGATACCAAGACTAGAGACCTCTGACCACTCGCGGCTTTAGATTGCAGACTTTGGTCTGATCTTGTAGCCGAAGCTACTTCCATTTAATGGTACCTTCCTAGGAGGAATATCCAGAGACTACCTTTGAAAAATCGGCTGACAAACAACCTGGGCCATTACCATACTCTACGAGGTCCAAACTAGCAAACACAGCCACCACGAAACTCAAGAAGGTCTGTTCCCAACTTTTAGGCTGGTGCAACTGCCGAGATCTGTGACCACTAGCGACACTAGATTGCAGACTCTGGTCCCATCTTGTAGCCGAAGCTATTTCCATTTAATGGTACCTTCCTGGGAGGAATATCCAGAGACTATCTTTGGGAAATCAGCTGACAACCAACCTACCAAACGCAGCCACCACGAAAATGCCGAAGATCTGTTCCTAGCTGACCAGGCTGATACAGCTGTCAAGAGTGGTATTAACAGAGACCTCTGACCACTCGCGGCACAAGATGCAGACTCCACTCTGTCCTTGTAGTCACAGCTACTTCCAGTTGCCTGGCATACCAACTGCTAGTACTGTTATCTTCCTAGGTGGGATTTCAAGGGACCACTTTTGAGAATTCATCTGACAACCAATTAGGACCTCCACCACACTAAACGAGGTCCAACGGCGTAAACTAGCGCACACGGCCACCAAGAAGGTGCAGTGGCCGAGACTATTACTAGCAGAGACCTCTGACCATTCTCAGTACTAGATTGCAGACTCCGGTCCTTGTCGTCGAAGCTACTTCCAGTTGCCTGTCATACCAACTGTTGGCATTGGTACCTTCCTAAGAGACCTCTGACCACTCGCGGCACTAGATTTCAGTCTCTGGTCCGACTTTGTAGCAGAAGATATTTCCAGTTACCTGGCATACTAACTGCTGGTAGTGGAGATATTTCCAGGTACCCCTTTGAGAAATGAGCTAACCCCCAACATGGCCCATTACCATACCAACTGCTGGTAGTGGATATATTTCCAGGGACCCCTTTGAGAAATGAGCTAACCCAAAACATGGCCCATTACCAGACTGTACAACATACAGCAGAGTAAGCTGGCCAATTTGAATGGGAAAATTAGCTCCACAGGTGTGAATGGAGCGACAAAGGAGTAGGACCTGCCGCCTACTCTTAAGAAGCGAAAACGATGTTGCTCTCCTCTTTTAAATGCAAACTTTCCTATGCTTATAATTAAGAGAGTTCAGGAAGTAAGATTGTTGCTCTGGATATCTCCAAGGTCTCTGATAGAGTCTAGCACTTCGCATTCACACATCAAAGCTTATCGCTTTTGGTGTCGGCTGTGTCTTCTCTCGATTCATATCGAGCTTCCTCAAAGATCACATCACTATAGTTATTGTTGTAGATGGATTTCCATACGAAGAGATTATGTTGATCGCAGCCTGCGATCCTCCGCCGGATTGCGATTTGTTCTGCGCTCTCCAAGGTTATGGGAAGTATGGTTAACCACAATATTGGGAAGTATCTAGAGACCAATGATCGATTCATATCGAGCTTACTCAAAGATCGCACTATAGTTATTGTTGTAGATGGATTCCCATTCGATGAGCATAGATTGACCGCACCCTGCGATCTGCCGCCGGCTAGCGATTTGTTCTGTGATATCTAAGGTTATGGGGAGTGTGGTGGATTCCATAGGAATCGATATACGGTTGAACTGATGTCGTTCGAAGAGGAAGATCGGCTCCAAGGTGTAGTGTGCGACAACAGGGTAAGAAGTGCCGCCTACTCTACGGTAGAGAAGAGGATCAACCCGCTGAACAATGCGGGAACTTCTAAAGTGATGAAAGCGATTTTACTCTCCTCTTTTGAATGGAATCTTTCCGAGACTTTTAATTAAGAGAGACAAGATGTCATTATAAAAAAGGCTCTAAGGATACAACTTTCCTCAAAAATACTCACCAGGAAGCTCGATCTAAAAACCGGTTAGTACGGAAGCCGTTGTCGGAGATTTTTTGCCAAACAGTCCCCGCCTGATTATAAAATACAACGATTTGTTTGTCGATTAGAAATTTCTGAGTACTTTGCACTATTCACGGTTCATTCTAATTTGGAATTCCTAAGATGCTTGCAGACGGCGTGAGTAGGGTCGATAACCTCGTCGTGATTGTGACGGCTTCTGTCTAGACTATTATACTGTAGGCCCATACTTTTTTGATTGTAGATCAAGTTATTGTAATCAACATCAGTCATAATCAGGTCAACCTTCAGTGCATTCACTTCGATTCATTCTGCTTTCCGCGATTTCGGTGAATTTGGAATTCATAAGATTTTTACAGGAGGCGAGAGTGAGGTCGACAACCTCAATTGGAAACTCTTCTCAACCATATATGGCCAGTTAATTCAATTGAATAAAGAACCCGAAAGTATTATCTATTTGAATTAATAGACCGCTATACATGGATGAGCGGAACATTAGGCAAATCCTTAAAAAAGGTGAGGCCGATAAGACGGCGGTCTACCGGCCCGATTGTGATTTGAGGAGGTATCTCGAAACCAATGACCCGTTTACTCCGGAAGCAATTGTTCGAGAATCTTTGCCATACCTTAGCCGCTTGATTCAAAAATACAACAATTTTTTTCGATCGAGTTTCGGAGAACTATTCACGGTACACTCTAATGCTTGACTTTTTATTTTGGCTTTTGCAACCAAAACCTCATTTTTAGTAATGTTCTTCTGTGATGTGTAAATTTAGCAAACTCTACACCATGAACCCTCGTTCACACACGGATGCTAATCAAAAGTCATTCAGAGTGTAAACATATAGTCCAAAATTACCATGTAGATTTGAAATTAACCATATATATCCATATGTAGCTAAGCAAATATCTCTTAATTATGATTGCGATGCCATTTCCAAATTTTCATTTTGATCCAGGCCTTTATAATTCTTCTCATGCTACATTTATGTGTGTTTGAGTGTGTTTGTACTAAGTACACTTGCAATTATTCCAAAAACCAAAAACCTGTCCATGTTTGCAAGCAAAATCTCAATTTTAAGGTAATAAAATTCACAAATTCTCTCACCGAACTACTTGTCTTGGTCTTGCTTGGTTATTGGCTGACTGCTGGCTTGCAACAGTTATTATGAACAAACATTCCCAGTGGACGGACGTGGAGTCACTCAGTCAGTGGTGTCATGACATTCACATACCAGAGGAACCGGAGAAAGAAAAACAAGCTCAGTTGTGGCAGTAGCAGTCATAGTTGTACCAGAACAACAACAAGATGGGGCCGAAAGAAGAGGAACTATAAACTTGTCAAAAATGTTATGTATTTTAGAAATGATAACAACAACAGCAGCAGCAGAAGCAGCAGCAACACTATCAGCCCAGAGCAATACCAACTACCAAGCTGAAAACATTGCTAATACACGAACACTAGTACGAGTGTGTGTGTGTTGGAGCAACATGCACATGTTTCAGAAATGAAATGATTATAACATTTCCGGTTTATATGCAATTCTCATTCAGACACACAAACATACACATGGAAAGTGTACTACATACGAGCCAAACTCTTGGAGATATCACAGAGAAATTAACATCTAAAATGCGATGACAATCCGGCCAACAACTTTTATGGAACCATATACAAACCTAGATTCGTACTTGTCCGTAGAACTACATTAAACATGTTCTGTATTACGTGTACAAAAAACGAGGATGGTGTGATAGGGTTGGGTTAGGTTAATCGAAGTGCAAGACTAAAGAGATATTCCAATTCAATTCAATCATTAAAATCTAGTGAAAGTTCCCGAATTTAATTTCCCAAATGGTGCTGAAACCTTCACCTCGTCTTGATCGTGACAGCTTCTGTCAAGATTGTTATACTGTAGGTCCGTTCTTATTTAGGATATGGTCATATTTTAATACTTCACTTATTTCTCGCAGTCTTTCAGGTAAACCTTCAGTGCGGTCACTTGGATTAATTCACCCATCCATCTGTTCTGTACGCGATTTTAGTAAATTTGGATTTTATGAGATTCTTGCATAGTGTGAGAACATGGCCGACCTCAGTGGGAAACTCTTCCGAACAATATATGGTAAGTTCATTCACCTGAATAAAGAACCTGAGCGATATACCGCTCGATTACGATTTCTTCGCGACTTCGGTGAATTTAAAATTCATGAAATTCTTGCAGACGGCGAGAGTGAAGTCGGTAACCTAAGATGAAGACTCTTCTCAACCATATATGTTCAGTTTATTCACTTGAATAAAGTTCCCGAAAGCATTCTCTGATTCAATGTGTAGCCCAATGAGTGGAACATTTAGTCAATCCTAAAATAAGGCGAGACTAATAATCCGCCCAATTGCGACTTGTTCTGCATTATCCACAATCTTTTTTTTTTCTGCGCTCTCCAGAGTTACGAAGAAAATAGTTAACCAATAACAATCAATATCAAGTTTAGTGCAAAAATTTTAGTTTCATTGGGTGATTCTGCCGTGCCAGTGAGACGCCGTTCAGGCGTCCGTAGCAAACGATCCAAATCAGTCCATTCCGCGGCGTTCGAGGACTGGGCCACTTTATGGAAAATTTTGCGTAAGGATCTTCGTTTACACCCATGCAAGATCAAGCTGATTACACTAGTCAACAGTCAAAATGTACTCGGGATGCGATAATTTTTTCTGTGTAGATAACCTTGACATGAGCTCGAAAAACGCAATAAAAAATTTTTTTTTCGTTTGGTTTTTTTTTTATTATTTTTTTTTTAAATTTTAAAATTTTTTTTTGGGTTAATTTGTTTCGTCCGGCATAACTCGGGAACCACTAGCCCGATTCAATTGAATTAAATTTTAAAAAATTTAAAATTACAATTCCCTTAATCTGTTCATATATTGTTTTCCTATACAAGCAACAGTTTCCAAGTTAAAAATGAATATATAAAGGAAAAAACTTATTTTTTGCCTAAAGATTTAAATTTTTTTTTTTTTTAAATCCATAAAAAATCCAAAATGAAAAAAAATGTCAAATCTTATTACTTTTACGTAAAGTCACATAACCTATGAGCAAAATGAGACAAAGATCATGAAAATCGATGCACGCGTTTCGCTTTTATTCGCAATTGAGTAAAGGTATGAATTTCAAAAATTTAAAATTTTTTTTTTGGTTAATTTGTTTCGTCCGGCATAACTCGGGAACCACTAGCCCGATTTAATTGAATTAAATTTTAAAAAATTTAAAATTACAATTCCCTTAATCTGTTCATATATTGTTTTCCTATACAAGCAACAGTTTCCAAGTTAAAAATGAATATATAAAGGAAAAAACTTATTTTTTGCCTAAAGATTTATTTTTTTTTTAAATCCATAAAAAAATCCAAAATGAAGAAAAATGTCAAATCTTATTACTTTTACGTAAAGTCACATAACCTATGAGCAAAATGAGACAAAGATCATGAATCGATGCACGCGTTTCGCTTTTATTCGCAATTGAGTAAAGGTATGAATTTCAAAAATTTGCTCGACATATGCACAACTTTGTCTATGGTAAGGTTTTTTCTTTTTTTTTTTTGATTCTCAGAATTAACAAAACGGAATAAACAAAGGGTTATTTAATTTTTATGATTGCGTAAGCAAAGTAATAAACGCTAATAAATGTGCGTGAACAATTAAAAGGAAAAAAGGAAAGGGGACTTTTTTAATTATTTGGGTTTTCCGTTGGCTACCTGTATGATTTTTTTACAGAAATGCAACCCACATTTCTGTGTGGTCATTATTCGGAAAATTTAAGACTCACACATGGTGAAACAGGTATGTAGCCACCGTAAAAAAATATACACCCATTTATAAGTACCTGTCAGTAAAATACTAAACAATACACAGTATAAATAGGTCTTCATTGATCGATTTTACTCATTCAACAAGTGTCGACGAACGCGATAGATAAAATGAGCAAACGTTCGCGAGGATTTGAATGCAATACCAATCCAAGTAATTTTTGTTACATGTGCGGAGAATACGTTTTGAGATTCATTTGAGAGATTCATTTGAAGAGAGCTTCAATTTAAAGGTCTCAAACATAGATGAGCGGTGGACACCAAGTGCTCTATGTCCAAGGTGCTACGTACAGCTAGCTGACTCAAGGTAAGTGTAGATTACGAAATTCAAGAACATATATAACTTATTATTCAAATTCTTTCAGACGGCAGCCGAGAATCATCATGCCAATGCTTTGGAGAGCTCCGCTTTGCCATGTAACAGATTGCTACTTCTGTCTTAGCAAAAAAACAGGCGTGGGAAAAAATATACGATGGACTTACGCTGCTGTTTCAACAGTGAATTTTCCAGTGCCATTTTCCGAAGAACCAGTGGACCCGCAACCGTCCGTTTCAAGATGGGCATCTAATAATGAGGCGATACATCCAACATCAGATCCGGAGACAGTAGAAACCACATCAGAATGCGAGTCAACATATACATTGCATGGAGGTCAACGCTTATGTTCCCAAGCAAAACTGAACGATTGGGTTAGATAATTGAAACTCTCCAAGGAAGATGCAGAGTTGCATGCATCGCGCATGCAACATTTCGGTTTCTTGGCTCCTGGTGTGGTGACAACAATCTACAGGAAGCGTCATGAACCATACGCAAGGTACTACACAAAAAAAGACAACATCTGTTTTTGTAAGGACATTCCCGGATTATTTGGTGAACTCGGGTACTCTTACGATCCAGGAGAGTGGCGTCTTTTCATCGACAGCAACAAGCAGAGCCTTAAAGCAATTTTACTGCACAACGGCAACGAGAAACCTTCGATTCCAATTGCTCATGCCGTTGACACCAAGGAAACATACGAAGTCATGGACAATCTACTAAAGTGCCTTAACTATGAGAGGCACGATTGGAAAGTTTGTGCCGACCTTAAGGTTATCGGTATCCTTTGTGGATTACAAGGTGGATTCACAAAGTACTGTTGTTTTCTCTGCCTTTGGGACAGCCGCGATCGTCAACATCATTACACCAGGAGGAGTTGGACAGAAAGAGTTAACTTCATCCCCGGCAGCGACAACGTGAAATATACACCACTCATAAAAAAGGAAAATGTTTTTCTCCCACCTCTTCACATAAAGCTCGGACTCATAAAAAACTTCGTGAAAGCTATCAACAAAGATGGCGAAGCGTTCGCCTATTTAAAAACCATTTTTCCTCACCTTTCATCGGCAAAGATTAAGGAAGGCGTTTTCGACGGTCCGCAAATTAAAAAGTTGTTGCAAGACCAACAGTTTGAGCACATTTTATCACCAAATGAAGCTGCAGCTTGGAACTCATTTCGGCAAATTGTTTCCGGATTTCTTGGAAACAACAAAAGCTCAAATTACAGAGAGATCGTCGAACAACTACTCCAAAATTATAAAAAAATTAGAGCAAATATGTCGCTTAAGATACATTTTCTACACTCGCACTTGGACTTCTTTCCGGACAACCTGGGCGATGTGAGTGACGAGCATGGTGAGCGTTTTCATCAGCAAATGAAATAAATTAAGCACCGATACCAAGGATTTTGGAACGAAGCTATGATGGGGGACTATATCTGGTTCCTGATAAGAGAAATAGACCCACAACAATATAAAAGAAAGACAAAATCACATAATTATTTTTAATTTGAAGGTTTTTATTTTTGTGTTTAGATATTTTTTTTTTAAACTTTTTTATAATTAATTAATGTTGATATCCTTAGGATAATTTCTTGTACATATATCGAATTGTATTTTAATTTAAAGTCATATATTTTTGTCACCCAACAAATTTTAATTTTTTTTTGTAATAAAAAAGAAAAAACCTTACCATAGACAAAGTTGTGCATATGTCGAGCAAATTTTTGAAATTCATACCTTTACTCAATTGCGAATAAAAGCGAAACGCGTGCATCGATTTTCATGATCTTTGTCTCATTTTGCTCATAGGTTATGTGACTTTACGTAAAAGTAATAAGATTTGACATTTTTTTTCATTTTGGATTTTTTATGGATTTTTTAAAAAAAAAAATTTAAATCTTTAGGCAAAAAATAAGTTTTTTCCTTTATATATTCATTTTTAACTTGGAAACTGTTGCTTGTATAGGAAAACAATATATGAACAGATTAAGGGAATTGTAATTTTAAATTTTTTAAAATTTAATTCAATTAAATCGGGCTAGTGGTTCCCGAGTTATGCCGGACGAAACAAATTAACCAAAAAAAAAAATTTTAAATTTTTGAAATTCATACCTTTACTCAATTGCGAATAAAAGCGAAACGCGTGCATCGATTTTCATGATCTTTGTCTCATTTTGCTCATAGGTTATGTGACTTTACGTAAAAGTAATAAGATTTGACATTTTTTTTCATTTTGGATTTTTTATGGATTTAAAAAAAAAAAAAATTTAAATCTTTAGGCAAAAAATAAGTTTTTTCCTTTATATATTCATTTTTAACTTGGAAACTGTTGCTTGTATAGGAAAACAATATATGAACAGATTAAGGGAATTGTAATTTTAAATTTTTTAAAATTTAATTCAATTGAATCGGGCTAGTGGTTCCCGAGTTATGCCGGACGAAACAAATTAACCAAAAAAAAATTTTTAAAATTTAAAAAAAAAATAATAAAAAAAAAACCAAACGAAAAAAAAATTTTTTATTGCGTTTTTCGAGCTCATGTCAAGGTTATCTACACAGAAAAAATTATCGCATCCGGAGTACATGAAATTTTTTTCAATTTGTTGAGTAGTGTTATTTTTGGCCCGAATTGGAAAATATGGACTTGGACGACATGCGGTTTCAACAGGACGGTGCCACAAGCCTCAAGCGATTTAACTCCTCTAGACATTTTTCTTTGTGCCTTCCTTATTGGAAAACCCTTTACTTATTGTTGTAGATAGATTCCCATCCGCCAAGCTTAGGTTGACCGAAGCCTGCGATCTTCGACACGATTGCTATTTGTTCTCCGAGGTTATAGGTGGTGTGAGGTTGAGGCTGGTCCGTAGAAATTGATTTTCGTAAACTACATGATGACGGTCCTGTCATAAGTGAGAGTAAGGTCGTCACTCTGGATATCATCTAGGTTTCCGATAGAGTCTGACACGCCGCACTCGTATCACAGTTGATCGCTTTTGGTGTCGACAGTCTCTTCTCTCGATTTATATTGAGCATCCTCAGAGTCCGATGATGGATTCTCATCCGACGAGTAGATAGAGAGTAGACCGCAGTCTACAATCTACCGCTCGATTGCGATTTGATCTGCCTCTTAAATATTATGAGGAGTATGGTTAACCTCAATCTTGTGAGCTACCTAGAGTTCAATGATGCATGGATCCATGGATTCCATGTACGGGTTCGACCTGGTGACGTTCTTGTCCTAATAATAGAGTCGATCCATCCACCAGTTCGGTGAGAGTAAGATCGTTTCTCTGGATATCTTCAAGGTCTCTTATAGAGTTTAGCGCGCCGCACTCATATCATAGCTTACCGCTTTTGGTGACAACACCATCTTCCCTCTATTCATATCGAGCTTCCTCGTAGATCGGACTACTTGTTGTTGTAGATGGATTCTAATTCGACGAATAAAGGTTGAACGCAGCCTGCGATGTACCACTCGATCACGATTTTATCTGCGCTCTCCGAGGTTATGGGGAATACAGTTAACGATAATCTTGTGAACCATCTGCAGTTCAATGATCGATAGGAATCCATATACTGGATCGACCTGATGACGTTCCTGTCCTATTGACCACCAGTTCGATGAGAGTAAGGTCGTTGCTCCGAATATCATCAAAGTCTCCGAAAGATCCTGATATGACTCACTCATATCAAAGCTCATCGCTTCTGGTATCGGTAGTGTATTCTCTCGTTTCATATCGACCTTCCTCAGAGATCGCTCTATACTTATTGCTGTGGATGGATTTCCATTGACGAGGGATCTACTTCAGGATGTTTCTGTCAAAAGGTTGGATTCGATCCATCCACTAGAGTCAATCCATCAACTATGGATATCTCCATGGTCTCTGTTGGAACCTGGCATGGCTAACTCATATCAAAACTCGTCGCTTTTGGTGTCATATCGAGTTTCATCAAAGATTGCTCTATATTTATTGAGGTAGACGAGCACAGGTTTACAGGCCATTTGTGCGATTTTTTTGGGTAGATTTTCATGCACGAAAGACTGAGTTCTACCTGATATTTCACAAGCTATTCTCTGATCCGACAATATCCTCAATTTTTATGAACGTTGAAGTTATTGAGTAATCAAACTGGGCTCTTTAAAGCAGTGAAGAAATACTTCACTCTTTCTGATCTTCTCAATCTCTCGAGGTTCCACATAGATCGTGTTACACTTTTTGACCGCTGAATTTTTGAATTTTTTTCATTTTCATTGACGACTTTTTGGGTCAAACTATCTACTCATTCACCGATGACAGTAATGACAATTTCTTATTCATTTGACCACAGAGGTCTGTCTCCAAGAAATAAGATATAAGATAAGGTTGATGAATAAGAAACTTGGTTCGGGTTTTGAGGACCATTTCTGAATGGGGTAGATTTAAATGAATTAAACAGTGGTCATCGACATCTCACAAGCGATTTACTACTACGATGGTGTCATCAATTATTGAGTAATCAGTCTAGGCTCTCTAAATTCGTCACTCCTTCTTATCTTCTCAATCTCTAGTTAATGTCATGAAATAATTGTTCCCCGAGTGCCATGGGTTCATTAAAGCTGAGCAGTCGTATAAGAAGTGATCGACTGCCTCTCTTTTCTCGGCTGTTGAATTTAATTTTATACGTCAGGTTTCTCATTTGCCAATGTTCTGTCAAAACAGCGATCGTTCCTTCTATTGTGACTGTTGCAATGCGTTAAAAAATAACCTAATAAATCCCCCGACACTGCAGTTATTTCGCGACCCTCGTACAATCAAAACTACATGCATACGAGGAAGACACATCACATGTTTAATCATGGACATGTCGTGTTAAGTGTTAACGTATCTCTGAATGAACGACAGACACATTCAAAAGCAGAGCAAACTACGGGCAACAGCCAAACCGTCCAACCAACCCAACCATCCATCCAAGCCATCGACCAAAAATGTACAACCGACCAACCAACCGACTTCCTCCGCTGACACATGGAAGGAAGGTAACAAGTCATTTTCATAACGAGCTGTGTTCTGGGTTCTTTCTGTTCTGTTCATTGTGCTTCAAGTCAAGCAGACAATTTCCTGAAAATTTTATTTATTTAATTGTAATTTATAAGCCGCAAAATGTTTTTGGGGAATATGGACAACATCGCATTAACTAAACACAAACAAACAACGCTCTTCCCCCTGCGTCACAGAGTTAAGACACACTTATGTGCCACCTTGGCGCACTAAATTAAATGTGCTTTTGCCGGTTTTCTTTGGAGGCTTTCGAATAGGAAGAAAGAGCGAACCGCCGCTAAATAGGTTAAAATGTCGTTCAAATGTCAAGTCAGCACTCAGACTTTGACTTGTACCTACTTGTGCGCCGTGTACCGAGTGTACATGAAGTGCAAACATTAATGCAAGCAACGCGCAGCACCGTGTGCCACAATGATAGAAATTATAGGGAAAGAGCTCATTAAAGATGACATGCATTGCTGCCTTGGCTTTTGCGGAAGTGGAAGAGTATATACATGGGTTTACCGGGTCACCGGTGTAAATCATTTCAGGGAATGCTCAAAGTCGGGTGGGAAAATTACCGTAATAAAATTATTTTGAAAATATATAGATTTTCTTTTCATATTAAAAAATATGGAAGTGCAGCGGAAGAACAGAGCTTAACAAATATTTTTTTTATGAATCATGGAAAATTTTTATTTCAAAAGGTTACCTTTTTACCGAAATAATCATTTAAAACCTGTTGTGGCTATCGGCCCGACATGGTATAATTCCAGTTCGATTGAAAGACTTCTCCATTTTGGCACGCCAAAATTAGAAAGATCTTCTTCGGCTATACCAAAATAAATGGTCGACATATGAAAACACGTAGCAGAAGTTGAAAAAGTGTTCAGTTAGGCCATAAATAAGGTCCAGGAAGGAGTTACGTTAGTCCAGCTCGATTTGGAACAGGAGACTGAAGGAAGAATTAGAGCCTCAACGGCGCACAGTGAACTATTTTCTACAGGCTGCGGCAAAAGTTAGAAGGAATAGAGCTAGGACCTTGATATTTCGCACACATCCCTTATATCGTCAAATTAGATCAAAAATAATTTTTTTGTTTAAAGCCGCCCACAGCCACGCCCATCTCCAATGTAAGTTAAAATGGGACAAGTAAAAACGGACTGCATTCCACAGAGGCTGTCGATTTTCATAAAAGTGCAGTACTATTACAGAAAAATATAAATTTATTTAATATAGCCAAACCAAAATAAATACAAATATTGAAAAAATAATTTTATAAATAAAAATAATATTTTTATTATTTCAAACTACGCTTATAAGGCAAGGCTACCAATATGTTTACATATCGAAATAATACTTCAAGTCAATTAAAACAAGTAAGGAAAGGCTAAAGTCGGGAGGGCCGACTATATGATACACTCCACTGTCTATCCGAATACAATTCAACTCGGTAAAAAAGTGAAAACGAGAAGAATTTTTGTATGTTTCCTAATCATAGGCTAATATTACCTGGTCCAATTTTTCAAATCGGAAATATTTATATCGGTGGTATATCCAAACATGGAATATAGTGACTAACTTTCACAAAAAGTTCTTCCAAATATAACGTGTTAAGCTCATTTTGTGAAAATTCGTGCTTTCTGGTGCGGAAAAAGTCTATCCGAAATTTGTATGGAACATTTTTGGGGCGAAATTTGTATTGGAGCTATATATAAATCTGAACCGATCTGACCTATTTTCACCATAGGTGTTCCTAGTTCAAATATAAGATGTTTTGCCAAATCTGAAGACAATCTGATACAATATTTGGTTTCTAGAGCGGAAAAAGTGAAATCGGGAGCGAAATTTTTATGGGAGCTATATATAAATCTGAACCGATCTGACCTATTTTCACCATAGGTGTTCTTAGTTTAAATATAAGCTGTTTTGCCAAATCTGACGACAATCAGATACAATATGAGGTTTCTAGAGCGGAGAAAGTCAAATCGGGAGCGAAAATTGTATGGGAGCTATAAATAAATCTGATCCGAGCTGACCTATTTTCACCATAGGTGTTCCTAGTTTAAATATAATATGCGGTATCTAGAATGAAAAGAGTCAAATCGGGAGTGAAATTCGTATGGGGGCTATATCTAAATCTGAACCGATTTTCTTCAAATTAAACAGCGTTCGTCGTTCTACCGAAAAACTTCGCTGTGCAAAGTTTCATTTGGTTCTGTCTACAATTGCGACCTGTATTGTGATTACAAGAATAGATGGATAGACGGACTCAAAAATCGACTCAAAAAGTGATTCTAAGTCGATCGGTATAATTAACAATGGGTCTATCTCGTTTCCTTTTGGGTGTTACAAACAAATGCACAAAGACATAATACTCTCGTGGAGTGTATAAAAATAAATAATCGTATATTTATATTTTCAAAAAGCTTAAATACCATAAACATTAGTAGACTGTTGGTGCTACAGTTGGTTGTATTTCCATTCTATTTGAATTCCAAAAGAAAAAATTTGAAACCCCATTATCTCACGTACATAGTGCAAAATAACCTAACTTCATAATTCAACCAATTTTTGCCGTAAAAGTAAAAAGTACGAACATGGAAAAGACTAGTTATTTACCGTGTCTATGCAGTCAGAGGAATGTATACGAATTCCTTGATTTTAGCTGCTGTCATTTGGTTGGTATCATTTTTATCCCCTTTTCCCTATTTTACCCCCTAAGTGTACGACTAAAATCTCTTTATTTTGCGTGTCCACGCAATTAGAAGGATGTACACACCGAATTTCATCATTTTAGCTGTAGTAGTTTAGTTGGTACTATTTTTATCCCTCTGCACCCATTATATCCCATGAAAGTACGAATTTGGAAAAAACCTTTTGTTTTTGTGTCTATGCAGTCAGAGCAATGTATACTCCGAATTTTATGACTCTAGCTGCGGTCATTAGGTTGGTACTATTTGTATCCCTTTTTCCATTTTAACCCCAAAAAGTACGAATTTCGAAAAACACGTTTATTTTATGTGTCAACACAATTACAGGTATGTATATACCGAATTTCATTATTTTAGGTGCAGCCTTTTGGTTGGTACCATTTTTATCCCTCTATTCCCATTTACCCCTTAAAAGTACGAATTTGGAAAAATGTATATTATATATACATATATTATCTATCTACTCAATTGGAGGAATTTGCACCCCTAGTTTCGTGTTTCTAGCTCTTGTCGTTTGATATGTACCATTTTTATCCCTTTTTGCCCTATTTCACCCCCTGCGTATAAAAATCACTTAATGGTGCACTTTTTTGTTATAGAGGGAATGCGCACACCCAAATCCAAATAAATGTAAGCAGACATATTGAAAAAATATGCTTAAATACTCTAAGATATTAGGGAATATTATGGGTATTTTTAGTCCTTGTGAAGGAAAATGTTTTCCCTTTGGCCCGATTTCGCCCAGTTTCAATCCCAACCGATCTACGACTATAAGACGCATTTGTGAAAATTTTGGACGTCCTAGTTCCTTTGGTTTAGAGGGTAGCGTGCTTTCAACAGGCGGACGGGCATGGCTAGATCGTCTTAGAATTTTATCAAGAATATATACACTTTATAGCATCTCAAGTCAATATTTCCAGGTGTTACAAACGAAATGACAAAGTTATATATATAGTATATATTATATATGTTATATATTATAGTATATGGGGGTATACCTGGAGGTGGAGGGTATACAAATGCTTAAATATTCTAAATATTAGGAGGTACTTTCAGTCCTTGTTACGGAAAAAAATTTTCCCCCTAAGCCGATTTCACCCTCTTTCAATCCCAACCGATCTGCAACCATAAGACACATTAAGGGGAATTTTGAACCTCCTAGCTCTTTTCGTTCGGAAGCTAGAGTGCTTTCAACACACAGAGAGACGGACATGGCTAGATCGTCTTAGAATTTTACAACGACCCAGAATATATATACTTTATGGAGTCTCTGATGAATATTTTAAGGAATGACAAAGTGAATATATCCATCCTTAAGTGGGGGGTATACAAACCTACGATAAATATTCCTAATGTTTATACTATATTTTGGATTATAAAATTTTTATTTATTTCAAAAACTTAGTGACAACAATAGGTATGATCATTTCCTTTTCCAGATATAGGCTGGTGTCGTAACACAATTTCCATCAAAATGTCACACCCGCCAAAATTCCTATCCTATATTTCTTATATTCATATTTCGGTAACGCATACTTTAGAAGAAAGTGTATGAACTACTCTTTTGATTAGCAAAAATGTATAAAGTCATGTAATGGAAGAACATTACAGAATTCAAGATGATAAGTGAAACCTCAAGGTTTTCCTCAAAGCTAAGGTCACACCCGTGACGATTTAGTTTGTTGTATATCTCCAGTATTTAAAACGCTGAGGCAAATTTATATTTGTAATAATATTCTGATTAACCTGACACTTTCAATATACAGTAGTATCTCGATATAACGATCTATATATTGTCAGACCGTATCGTTAAATCGAAATTAGCGTTATATCGAATATTTTTTTACCTGTTTATTAATATTTGAATATTTAAATAAATATTTTTATTTTATTTGCCACGGGTGTTTTTGTCTGTTGTGGAATGGAATGACTAGTATTTATTATAAACAGTACAGTAAAATAAAAATATCAACTCGGAATACGACTCTATTCATAAAGCAAACAATTTTTTTAAGAAAATTCTAAACAAATTTTGTTTGTTGTCTGCTTTAGAGAAAACATTAAACAGTTCTGTTAAAACTATCAATTTCGAAGAATTTGTTTGCTCCACATGGTGCAGATTTCAAAAGGTTCTTCGTCCAGAAATTAATTTTCTGCGACTTCCTGACTTTCTTCTTCTAATTCACGAATTTAAGACTTCAGACGAAAGTTCGTTATTTAGATGGATAGTGTTTAGCAATTGCACTCAATTTCTAATGTGAATTAGACCCTCGTCTTGAAACAAAAGGGTGGCTAATGGAAGATCGTCCCCTTCATCTCTTCTGCTGTGTAAAAAGCTTATTCCAGCAATTAAGGATTTAGATAAAGATTTATGAGCCAAAGCTATAATTTGAGTTGATCTATAATTCTGAGTATTGCGCCCTTGACAGGAATATTTTTTATGTTTGGCTTGGAACCATGGGAACAGTATTGTTTCCATCCTAGCAAAATCCCCTGTTTTCAAAATATATTATATATATTCAAAATATTCTTTCCAGACTTAATAATTGTCGATACAGCCGACTTGGACAAACAATTTTTCGTTTGTAGAGCACTTATAGATTCACCATTACGATGATCTCAAACTTATCATCAATTTCTTTCTTACTTTCGTTTCGTATTTTACTCGCCTACAATCTCATCAAGAGTAACCAAAATACACAGCATCCACAGGAAAATAAATATCTTTGCTTTTACTTTGAAATTCATCTTTTTTAAGAATTCATAAAGAAACATTTAGTTTTCTTTTTCCACGTTGTTGTGTTTTGTACTTTTTTGTATTTTGTATGTCATCGCAATACCGAGTACACAATTTTGAATAATCATCGTAATATAAGGTACACAATATAATCGAAATGCTCCATCGTAAAATCGCGAAATCGTTAAACCGTATAATCGTTAAACCGGAGTACCACTGTATTACGATATTTCAACATAAAGAGTGATTTTTTTGAGGTTAGGATTTTCATGCATTAGTATTTGACAGATCACGTGGGATTTCAGACATGGTGTCAAAGAGAAAGATGCTCAGTATGCTTTGACATTTCATCATGAATCGTCTTACAAACGAACAACGCTTGCAAATTATTGAAATTTAATATCAAAATGCGTGCTCTGTTAAGAAAGTTCATTGCGCGCTTCCATTTTATGGTCAGTTTAATCGACCCACTGAAGCGGCTATTCGGGCTATTGTGACTAAATTTCGCACCAAATTTACATTGTTGGACATTAAACCACCAACACGCTTACGTAGAGTGCGAACTGAAGAAAATATCGCAGCTGTATCGGCCAGTGTTAATGATGACCACCAATTTTCGATTCGTCGCCGTTCGCACCAATTGGGTCTCTGTTACTCAAAAACGTGGAAATGCCAAAATTGGACTAAGCGGATGGACCACCTAAGACGCAGCCGCGGTCAACATTTAAATGAAATTATCTTCAAAAAGTAAATGTCATGGACCAATCTAACGTTTCAAATAAAGAACCGATGAGATTTTGCAAATTTTATGCGTTTTTTTTTAAAAAAAAAGTTATCAAGCTCTTAAAAAATCACCCTTTATTTAAGCTAAAGTGTCACACCCGTTCCAATGTAATCACCCTTCTTTACTAAACTGATATTTACAACCAGTTGTAGCCATCGGCCAGCCATAGTGTAATTCCAGGCAATCGAAACAACGTTTTCTCCATTTTAGCACTCCAATATTCCAAAGATCATCTTGAATATAGTCTTTCAATGAAAGTTTATTGTCGTATACCAACCGGAAACAGAAATGTAGTTCAAAAATCGACAACAATATGGCCAAATTGATATTTAGTTTGCCTTATAGGATGCCTTAACAATACTCTGATATTTCCATTTAGTTAACTCAAAGGTCTCCCAATTTCCCACCAAACATGGCACTTCTTTGACCCACTGTTTATCTGTCCGTGCAGAGGATTTATCAAACGGATGGCCGGATGGAAGATTTTCTCATAGTTTATCAACGACCATGGTGTTTGATTGCTTGTACAGGCAATTGTTGATGTTGAGAAGCTAAACAAGCCGAAAATGTTTGCGAAATGTTCTTTCGAAGCGATGTAGGAAAATCAGTACATATTTCGGGGGGTTTGGACTAAACCCCCTTAACCACCAACAACCCTCCCCAGTCCCCAATCCCAACCCAGGCAAACAGCAACATTGACAAACATCTTCTTATGAAGTGACGCCACAAAAGATGTCGTCTATGGCGGCGCTGCGCTGCGCTGTGCTGCGTCCATGGCATAAATGAATGAAGAGCACTTTGGCTAAGAATAACAAAGCAAACTAAACCAAACCAAAAACCGAAACCCAAGGCAAACCATACGGCAAGCCAGCAAACCGAAGCAAGCTGCAGCTAACCTGACTACTGGTACTTAACAATTCGATTAAAGGTTTATTTATTCAAGACTCTGAACATGCTTAAGATGCACAATCGTCCTCGTCCTCCTCCGGTCTGTGCTTCAGCCTTTATAATGCAGCTTTAGCGAGCAACAGCAACAACTGCAGCAAAAGCGTCTTTGCCATCATCTTGTGTTTGAAGAATTACAAACATGGCCAAATGTTAAATGTAGCAACAGCAACTCAACACATCTGACCGGCTGTCTGTCAGTCAGTTCGTCCATGTCTGGCCGTTTGACGTTAAGACTGTATGTCAGTCAGTCAGTCTGGCTCTTTGTGCGGCTATTTAGTCTCCAGATACTGTAGAGAGCCAGAGCATAGCCATTGTTTGTCGTTTGCCTGGCTAGCTTTACTTTACCTCTTGACTTGGGGTGTCGTTGCCTCACACCATCTCCCCCACCTAGTGGTGGTGGTGGTGGCATTTGTGTGTCCTTTATCATGTCATGTTGAACATCTTTATGTTTTTGCCAAAAGGATTTCTCACAAAAATCGAGTGAGTGATGTGATGTAATTTCAAAGTACAATGGCCAAGTGGATGGGGCTGCTGCTGCTGCAGCAGAGGAAGCGACATTGTTAAAATTCACAGCCTTTTGCCACAGATTTCCTATAACTACGCTCTCACTCGTCGTCGTCGTCACCATCGTCGTTGTCTATTTGGAAAAGTTGTTCATCGTTTTGAGACGACATTGCATGCAACACATATGGCAGCACGTTGTGCTTGATGTTACTGTGAATTTCGTGAGTTGTCTATTTTCTGGTTTTCTTTTTTGTGGCTCCATCAACATTTTCTAGGTTTTCCGTATTTCCATGTATATTTTCTTTGCACTTGAATGTATCAAAACCATGGCAAACAATACGTTGCCACACAATTCAACAGCTTAACACGAATTGATGTTCTTGTATTTGATAAGCATATGGGTGAGACAACGATGACGATCCAAAAAAAAATTCTGCAAGTAATCGAAGGGAGAACAGATGTTTCACGAACATTAGGGTATTGGTATCCTTAGTAACATTCTCAAAGATAGTCTCCCTATGACTTACATGTACAAGTGGTCTCTTTAGTAAACAATAGACGGGATTGATTCACGTGACCTCTATACGTACCGAGAGTATTAGGTATTGCCTTAAGGCTCCATTTTCATAATATTCATCGGGAATATGAGAAATTCATCTATTCTATTCTACACTTTTCGTAGGAAAGATCCACTTTGGTCTATACTACTTTTCTTGGGATGGAGTCTTCAAAGGTCATTCTCTTTAAGAATCTGCTCTTTTTCAACAAACTTTCCTTATTATCTGTAGCGTTTGCTGTTGAATCTTTTACTTTGACGTAGTTCTTTTGGGAAGTATTTGAAAAGAAAGTTAGTTCGGAAAAGAGAAGTTAACTTGATTTAGTCCATTTGGTACAGCATTGATACTGGTGGAAGCTTTGTAGTAAGAAGTTAACTTGATTTAGTCCATTTGGTACATCCTGATGGAAGCTTTGTAAAGTAATCCACCCATAAAATGTCTTTCAGTCTCAGCTTAGAGAAACGAGGAAGATTATAGAGCAACAGTTCAACCACAACATATTCTCCAAACTACCAGTGTATGCTCATATTCAATCGTCGTGGCTCAACTTTCAATTCTATTTAACCATAGCTATCGCACGGTTCCCATTTCGTTACACCTTCCTATAAGATATTAATGTTATCGATCCCTGTCTGTGTGAGCCGAACCCTGAATTCGGTGTAAGTCGCCTGGAAATTCTTCGCAATATCCAAGGGAACCAGGTTACTCAGCAGCTCAGAATTTACTGAGCCATGTCATCTTAAAAGTCCTCCAAATGCAGGAGCAACAGTTCAACCTCAGCATAATTTCCACACTCCCCATGTACACTTAAATCCGATCGTCTTGGCTAACGTTTCAATTATATAGGATGGGTTATTAAACATTTTAAATTTGAACTACTGATTACTTTGACTTTTAACGGTAGAATAACATTCATTTTTATTTCCAGGTTTATGTTTGACATTTGCAAAATGGGACGCTAGAGACTCGAACAAAATTGGGAATTATTAAAAACTTACTTCCAAAGTAGTGAGTCTCTAAAGCAAACTGTAAGAAATTTATGTGGAAAAATTTCGAGAATTTTCAGTTAAGCCTTCATGAAGCTCATTTACATCTCGATGGCTATGTCAATAAGCAAAATTAATTTTGAGAAGTCAATGCATCCACAACGAGTACGGGCTGGCGGCATCATTGGTCCATGTACTGATCGGATGAGGTACTGCCGAGCTAGTTGTGGTAGCCATATGCATGATATTGTGTTCCATTATTAAATGACAAAATTCAAACTTTACAATAAAACCAGAAATTTGAAAAAATAATCAGTAGTTTTTTATGGCCGATTATAATTTACCCCTATAGTTAGCATCATCAGGTTCCTATTCATTATTCCATTCTTTATTTTACCCTCACGCCATCGTCGTCTGGAATTAATTCACATAATCTTATATTACTAAGATGTCAGCAGCTTCGTAGCCCAACTAAATCTATTCGTCGCCTGGAAATTCTTCCAAGATTACCAAGTTCTTCGCAATATCCAATGCAACCAACTCACCAGCTCGATTCGACAGAAACAACCAAAAAGTCCCCTAATCCTGGAGCATCTCTGCTTTGTATGAAAATCCTAAATCCATCCAGCCTAAAACTTTGAGGAATTTCAAGCAAGTTAGTTGCATTCAAATCACAATTCGTTGAATTATCCATGTTTATATGTGGCAAACAAGGTTCAGCAGCTGCTTCAATTATACAGAATCTGATCTCAGAAGTCAGTGTTCGTTGCATTATTCAAGAAAACCATGTTCATGTTCCCTCAACTTGGAAAAAGCAGAACGAATACAAATCTCTTTCGCACTCCCGGCCTCCATTTAAATCTCATCGTCTAATTTTATACAATCTCAGGAATCGCCTATATCCATTTATTACCAATCGCTGAATTGGATCTTCGTCGCCTGGAAATTAGTTGCATTATCAAAGATTACCAAGTTTGTCGATTATCCATCAGTTTTTATGTTGGTTTCCATGATTCCACAATGTCAAGGTATCTCTAACCCAGGGGCAACAAAACTTCGCATCAAAATTCTTTGTATTATCCAAGATTACCAAGTATATCGCATTATTCATGCTATGTCAGGTCCATCACTTTCTTTGGTTCCCATGATTCTACAGTGACAAAGCATCTCTAATCCAGGAGGAACTAAGTTTCGCATGTAATTCGTCATTGTTTGCAGCCTGTAACCTTGAGAAATTTAAGGTAAGACTTTTGTTCTTAGAAAAGGCAGAACTCACACTTCCCTCTCTCTCACACTTGCCAGGTGATAGTCTAATTTCATGCTCACCAATCCCTGAATTCAATCTAATTCTCGTGGAAGTTCTTGGCATTTCAAATCTCTCTCACACTTCTCTGATCGTTCCAAATCTGATCTTCTAATTTCATATAATCTCAGCCATCACCTGGTTCCCTTTCTCGCCAATCCCTGATTTCAGTCTTAATCTCGTGGATGTTCTTCGCATTATCCAGGGTTAGCAAGCTTCATTAGCCTCGTCGCTTCCCATGATTCTACAATGTCTAGGCATTCATATCACTGATAGATAATTTATTCGCCTTATTCTTAATCTTCAGCATTACAAATCTGTCTGGCATTCTCAGCCCCAGTCCAAAACTGATCGTCTGACTTTTTACAATCTCAGCAATTGCCTGAATTCCATCCTAGTCTCCCTGAACTCTATATTGGTCTTCGCATTACCCATGGTAGCCAAGATTTATTAGCCTGTTCCCTTCCCAAGATTCTGCACTGTCGACGAAAACACTGACAGATAATTCGTGCACTTTATTCTTGAGCTTTGGCGTATTTGGCAGATGAATATTCTAAGGTATGGGCAAGATGTAAATTCTCAGTGAAATTATTCTATCCAACCATGACATATCTGAGAAGTGCAGGATCAGAACTTGAAGACAAGATTAATATGCGACTATCAATCGTAGTACCGGTTGTGAACCTGTTTAGAACGGTTCTCATTAATAGTTCTCTTCGGAATTTTATCGGTTTTTTTGGTTCTGGGATCAGTACTCTTCCCGGATCCATTTGTGCGCAACTATGATGAGCATGTTAGTTCTCCGCGTAATTCTATTTGTTTAAGCAGGGATCTTTGGTCTTGTCTGATTCATAGGCCCACGAAGAATATAATTTCATATCATATCGACGGGTCATAGTTTGTATTAATAGTCCTTTCTGGGATTTTTTCGGTTTTTTATCAATTTTTGACGCTGGGATCAGTGGTTTTTCCGGATTCATTGGACCAATAAACTTTTTTGATTCCGCTTCCTCATCTGTATCGACCATATCCACAGTACCATCTCCTATGGGTTGTTGACATGCTCAAAGTACTCCGCTAATGCTCTCATTTTCTATTCGTTGTCCCCTCGGAAGTTTGCTATTGTTCAAGTTCCTTACAACTGAAGTCCACAATGTCACTGAAGCTATCGCCGGGAATGGTCTATCTTTGATTTTCCACACTTTTTGAACCTGCAGTTCTTGATCTTAGGGAAATGCAGGTGCAATACAGAGCTAGGATTTCTTCACTGAAACCTCAGAACCGCGTGAAGTGTGATACTACTTCCCAGAATTATTATTGCTTGTTAGCTAACTCTCCCTTTGAGAAAGTCTCATCCTTTCTCTTCAACCCATTCCACATGGATGCACCCATATGCTGCTGTTTTTAGAACAGAAAATATACTCTTTGAGCATCACAGCAACTTTAACATTTTGACGCGACTTTGATGTTTCGGCAATTGGATTGAAGTTTAAGGTGTGAGACTATAGCACTCTCAGATGTTGTTGCACTTTGCTCAAATCACGCTGACAGGTGAAAGAAGATCTCGACGTCGTCGTCAGCACAGGCACACCAGCACCAGCAAGCTCATTATCAACACAGTCATCATCATCCTCATCATCGGCATCATCAGCCTCAACATCAACAGGAGTAACAACAGCCGCAACATGCAACATAAGCCACAACATTCCTCCATACGAATGTGTTTAGTTTATGTCTGTCCGTCTGGCTGCCTGGCCTGGCCTGTCTCTCCATATGTTTCGGCTGTTGTGGCTGTTGGAGCTGTGAAGTGCCTCATCAAGCCTTTTTAAAGCGCTAAGAATAACATCGACAATCATCAAACAATAACAATGACGTAGCGTTGAAAGCCGGCACCTTCCATCCGAACGACTGACTTGCATTCGCGCAGGTTGCTTGTAAGCCGGCACAGACGGCGGCTGGCTTAGAGAGATGCTCGGTTACATGTGGCAGCCGCAACAAAACCAACAACGGCTTAGGCTGCTTATTATAAAGATACCAGCGCAACATGTTGCACTGGTACGACGCGTCGTACGTTCCTCCATTCTCTGGAATACGGATTAAAAATGTGTAAATTTTCGTGGCATTGAAGGAGTTGTTTTTCGCTTGAAATCTGCTCAAGTTGATTTCGGTGTTTTGTGTGTCTTTCATTTTTTTTTTGGAAAACTCTTGGCCAATGGCTTTTACTATGAAACCATCCCGGCAAGCCTCTACTGGCAGCGTCTTCTGGTTCTAATTGTAGTTCGGGATGTGTGTGGACGTGTGAGAGGAGTAACATGACATGGCACAAAATCCCACAACGATGAAGTGGCGGTGGTGGTCGGTCGGTCGATTGCTTGCTGGATTTTGGACAACACCAGTTGGCTTTTCTTTTGGAGTATCGCATCGCCTTGGTTTAAATGTAACAAAAGTAACCAATGATCGGAGTGGATTGGTGTGTCGGTTGGGGCATTGTCTCGGCTTGATTGAATGTATTCACGGGAATTGATCGTCATTACACGCCTTTTTTTGCTCGCTCTCCAACGCTCGACGTTCAAGCAGCCGAAGTCTTTTCGATTGAAGTTGAATGTTCAGCTGATGGGTAAGTAATGATGCAGCCAATGTTTATTTAATGAACTTGCAATAATTTATGGTGCTACGTAATGTCTTGTATGTAAGGAGGGGGACCTATGCTTCGAAAAGGCGACGAAGAAAAAAAAGAAACTTTCGAATGATTATATGGAGCAGCACCAGTTTATAATCGTCGGCCAACGGCATAGGGGGATTTGATGGAGAATGATGATATTTTAATAGGGTTGGGCCGGCTTCCTGTAGAAAATTTAACCATTCTATAGTTTCTAAGGATACGATTTAATATTTTTCGAATATATACTTGGGAGATTGAAAAAACAAATAAACCTGATACATCTCTACGGGACATAGCAACAGTATTGTCTCCTAGCACTTGCTGATTTTTCATTCGTTTTGTATTGTTGCTCTTCTTTACTACTGAAGTCCATAGCATGACCTCAGTTTGCAAGAAATTTGGTGATTGTAGTTCCTATAATACTTTAGTTGATTCTTATCACCAGAAATCATTCCAGTAGCACCGAAAATAATTGTACGAGCAAGAAGCCAGACACATTTATAGAGTCCAACTATAAATGTTCCTCTCTCCACAGTAAAGCTTCAAAATTCAAAGCTCCTCGTTGGAAGAGAACGTGTTGATGTTGCTTAATTACCAATGCTGTGCCAATGTTTACTGTTTCCACAAATGGCAATATAAAATAATTCTCGTTTACTTCAAGATACTTCTGTCTTAGGGAATTCATGTTATTAATTCAAATGATTGCATGGAAGGCAAGGTGACCATAGAGAAAAACATTTGAAGAGTTTAAGAAATAAGTCACACCAAACTTTGATTATGCATATATATATATACAAATATTTTAAATGTATAGAAAAGGGCGTTGAATTAGCGAAGTTTAGGATAACATGAGTAGAAGGTTAAAATATGCCAAAAATGGGATAAAATATAGCTTAAAATTAAAATAAATATCACCGAGAAAATAAATTAAAATTGTGATTAATTTTCAAAAAAAAAAATTGGAAAAGATACGAAAGATATTTCTTCGGTGCTATCTGCAAAATAGGATATACGATTTGATTTTATACAAAGAATAATTGGAACTATTTTAAATGCAATGAGAATATTTATGTGGAAGTTTGAAGAAAGATGTTTGGTAAATACCAAATGAAATACTCCGAATTGCACAAAAAAATAAGCAAACAAAATATGACATTTATCAAAACCCTTGGAAGTTCCATGTGAAAAATTTATGAGTATACGGTCTTGAGACTTTATCATGAGAATATGAACAAGTAAAAAGGGCCTAAAGTTCGGCAGGGCCGAATCTCATATTCCCTCCCACTATGGAGTGTATTACACATTCTATAGAAAAGAAGTATCATACTTAGTATTGGGTGGGCCATTTAAAACTTTAAATTTGAACAACCGATTACTTTGACTTTCAAAGGTAGTATAACTTTCATTTTTATTTTCAGCTTTATATTTGACATTTGCAAAGTGGGAGTAGTGAGTTTTTAACGCAAACTGTAATAAATTTAAGTGGAAATTTTTCGAAAAGAGATCGGCCTTGAGTACAGCCTTCATGAAACTCATTTTCATCTCGATGGCAACGCCAATAAGCAAAATTGCCGCATATGAGGTTCAGAGAACACACACGTGACTTTTGAGAAGGCAATACATCCACAACGATTTGTGTGGATTTTTGGCTGTTTAGTGTGGATTTTGGATTATATTTATATATTATATATCGTTACAACATTCAAGGCAAATATATTCGTAATTCGAATATTGAATATGAATATTTTCACCTAAAATTGCTATTATATTGCATCGGTTTGGATATCACGATTTTATCTATTTTGATAAGAGTTTGCATTTTAAATTGAATTTTTGCAATTTTTTGAATTTTCATATTTTCCGTTTCCCGTATCCCGGGAAATTTGTAAGGGATTCCCTCGGAAATTCAGCAGAAAGTTTTACGTATTTCTCTCCCATTTTTCAACACTTTTTCTCTACAAAATTGTAATAGGTAACAAAATAATTTAACAAAGGTCACTTTTGATTAGATATGTGTCAGCTAGGCGATACAAATCTTCTACCTTGAATATGGTAACTTGCTATATATAATTGACATGAAGTGAATATAACAAAAAAAAAGGTTAGACATAATGTTAGTAAAGTTTTGATAATTCATTTGCAGAATTTTTTGATATATTTATGAATAATGTCCGATAAACTGATATCCAAATATCTGTGGAGAAATCGTACAGGTTTTATATACAATTTTATTAATAAATTAAAAAATCTAAAGTAACAAAAGATTACTTGAAAAAATGACAATATTAATGCCTTAAAATATAAAGTTAGGTTTTCGAAGTTACAGGAAATGGAAATGCTAATTTAAGATTACGCGTCTACGCAGTCCGAGGGATGTACTCACTATCCGATCCGATTAATCGTTTATTCGAGAACATCGAATTTAATCGAATATTTGCTCAACTCATTAAAACATAATTAAATAGCAAGAAAAATGTAATTCAATATTAGTCTCTACTTTTCCATATTTATGTTTAAATACATTTCGAAATAAAACAGCAGTTTACGGGTATATCTTTCCCATATTGGTTCTACATCTATGTGATCTAATATTTCTGAAATATTCTGATATATATTTTCCTTCTTATATGAAGCAGAATATACTTAGCAAGAAAGCACAATGTTTATGTAGTCGATGGAAATATCTAATTGCATTTTAGAATATTTTAATAATAAGCAATTAATAATAATTTAAGCGTATATTATCTTCACGATGTATTCTGGATTTCCTTCAAATTTATGATTTAATTGCTTGTATTATGGCTGAACATATCCAAAACAGTTTGCCAACAACTTCGTGGTTAAATATAGAACATCGCCAAATTTACAATATTAATTTCAGTACTTTTATGGAAAAATTATAATATCGATTATTTGGGTCAATTTATTCGAATTATTCATTATTCGAAAAACATTTGAAAACAATTATTCGATTAATCGGGAAAAATTTAATCGGTCGGATACCCAACTACTCACCGAATTTCATGTTTGTATCTCTTGTTGTTTGATTGGTACAATTTTTATTCATTTGGTTCTTTAAATAGTGTTATAACATCTACATATATCCAGATCTTTTACAGATATACATTGTTCTCTTTGTTAGAATATTAGTTATTGAAAAGTAATTTTGTAGAAAAAAATATTTAAAAAAAATCAATTATTTCTCAATTATAGGAGACTTTTCTTAAACCACTGTTTCTATGTGAAAGTAAAATTCGCAACATGGGTAGCCATCAAAAGTACCTTTAAACTGGTGTTATCAGACTTATATTTAATAAATGAGAGTACAAATATGAAAGGTACCTTCAGTGAAAATTGGAATTTTAGAAAAAAAAAACTTTTCCATAAAAGCAAGTGAGGAAAGGCTAAAGTCGGGCGGGGACGACTATATAAGATCCTCCACTTTCTATCCGATTACAATTGAATTCGGGAAAAAAGTGTGGTCTCTAGAGCCGAAAAAGACATATCGAGTTCGAAATTGTATGGGAGCTGTAACTAAATCTGAACCGATCAGACCCACTTTCACCAGATATGTTTCTAGTTGAAATATAAGATGCTGTGGCAAATTTGTAGCAAATCAGTTTAAATATCTGGATTATAGACCGGAAAAAATTAAATACAAAGCGAGGGCGGACAGACAGGCCGACATTGCTAAATCGACTCAGAAAGCGATCTGTATAATAAAAACGTTTCCTTTTGGGTGTAAGAAACAAATGTTCAAAATATAATACTATAGTTGAAGGTATACAAATTAATAACGTTTTCGAGTTTATAAAGCCTAAATACATCAGAAATTGTTATACATAGCCCTTCGACTGATATGCAACCATCGGACACGTATGAGGACAAATTGAACCTTGAATTTTACTACGACCCAAAATATATACACTTTTACTATCCGATGTATATATCCACGTGTTGCAAACGGAATGACAAAATGATTATACATTCCAACTGTGGTGGAAAAGTGTATGGCCCAAAAATTAAGAAAAAAATTGAATTTTTTTGTTAAAACTTTCAAAAAACATAAAATAAAACTCAATTACAGGATACGGATATCCAATAAGGATATACACGAATTATGCCATCATTACCAGCTATCAAATACTGTATCGTGAACATGTGAATATTAATATTTTATCAATAAATTAACTCTCTCCTCATTTCATTTTTTGACTGTTTCCTTTTTTCTCCCCAAACTTTTTGTCCTTTTTCCTGTTCAGATATCAAAAAATATTTCTAAATTATAACATGCACATCGAGTGATCTATCATCTCTGGGAGGAGACCCTTTGGTGATCGGAGTTAAAGTATTAAGAAAGTGTTATGACGGAAATACAAACAAACAAACGAACACAGAACAAACGAATGCATAAGTATAACCGTACATATGGAATCCGTCTTTCTACACATTGCATTTCACACATCATTGGGGCCGATGACAATGATGACTTTGACGATTGGTCATGATAATCATGACGATGATGATCATAATCGCCAGCAACGTTCGTTGTCATTTGCCCTGGCTGCGTTGAACGATATTGATGATGACGGATGTTTTTAACACAAATTAAACATTATCGTATAATTAATTTGGATTATGATTGACAGTTTATTGTATCCCTTTGAACAAACAGAAAAAAGGCTGACAGACAGGCCAACCGGTCACAGGGAATCATCATGGGCCTCAACGAAACACTAACAATGACGCACGGCAATAATTCAATGTTTAACAACATATCAAAGTCATCATTATCATCACCTTTACAGGCCAGGCCTGGCATGGTAAGACAAGGCAAGGCATCGATCGCCACAGCCATCCAAAAGGAAGTTGACAATTGTCAGCAATCAGTGATAAATTAATCGTTTTCTTCATATCATATCATTTCTCTCCCATATTCTTATTCTTGTTATTATTATTGTTATTTTTTAATCAGATTTAAAATTCGTTTCTTAATTGTCACTATCACTGTCTCTGTTCATATCAATTTTCAATTAAGACAGAAATAAAGAAATTCTTACCCAAATATTCAAACATGCATTCGTCATTGTCCTTTTGTCTGGAGGGTGTGTGTGTGAGGCTGAATGTTTGTTTTTGTTATTTTTCAATGACCGTTCCCTAGCATTTTATTTTTATTTGAATAGAATTCAATCTTTTTAAATTATTCTCAGTCTTTTGTTGTATAAAACTAACTGTTCACTTATCAGTGGCATATCAATCAATTTCATGGATAATAGATACATACATTCACACATACAATGTTCATATTTTCTTTATTTCCGTTTGCTTTCCATTAGACCAGAGAAAAAAATTTGTGCAAGAATATTTGGCATAAATTATCCTTTACAGTTAGGTTATTAATATTTTTATGGCTTCATATTGCATTGTGCAATATCCTGAAATAATATTGAATGAATTTTATGTGTTTACAATCAATACACTCAATTTGTATTTGATAGTTTTTTTTCGAGGAAGGACTAATTTTGTTTTCCTAGTGAATCCCTAACTCAGGTAGACTAAATTAAAGCAGCAACGCTAACGGTTGCGCAAACAATTATGAATTATCAATGAATGTAGTTTTTGGTAAAAATTATAATGGAATTTGTTTATGTAAATTTTGTTCCTTTTGTCTAGGTAGTGTGACTTAGAGTGTCCCGAGAAAATCTATTTGTGTAATTACACTAGTTACCAAATATTTATTTTGTGTCCGCAAGGAACAAACATATTTTATTTTATCGAAAACCAATTATAGTGGATAATTTTATTTTATTTGTAATTTTCGTTGCAGGTAGTTTCATTATTTACAATTGATGAATTCCATGTTAAACCAACAAGAAATGTTAGAACTAACATTAACAAATCTTTTGCAAATAAACAAATGTATGATATGACATTACGTATGATGATAACATTATTTAAAGATGCAAAGGATGTTTTTTTTTAAATAATGGTTTTTATGTTTGATGAAATAGTGGGAAAATTCTCTTTACAAGTTAAATATCTGAAATTTTTAATAACAGTCATCTTAAAAAATAAAATAAGTCCTAATTGGAGAAAATCAATGCAGAAATATAGAACTTGTGGACTTTATTGCAGACGTATTCAAAATAATATATTATCTAATATAACACACACACTTTTTTCGAAATTCCACTACTTCTATAATAGGGGTCATAAAGGGGTTTTGCGCGCTTTTTAGAAAATTTTTTTTTGCATTTATAAAGAGTGTCATAACTTCTACATTTATTCATAGAGCTGCTACGCGTAGATAATGTTGTGTTGGAATGTTAACTTTTAAAATTATATTTCAATTTTCTTTAAATTTTTATGATTTTTGCGATTTTTTTTTTCAAATGTTTTCTGAATGTTCGCGAGACTTATTAACATTAATCGAGCATATTTTTGTAGAAAAAAATATTAATTTTATTAAAAATATTCAAAAAATATATAAATACAAAATTATGTTTCACACTAAAAATATATTTTTAGGTATCGGACACATTTTTATACCCTCCACCACCTAACTTTGTCATTCTGTTTGTAACAACTTGAAATATCGACCTGACCCCAATAAAGTATATATATTCTTGATCGTCGTAAAATTCTAAGACGATCTAGCCATGTCAGTCCGTCCGCCTGTTGAAAGCACGGTAGTATCTAAACGAAAGGAGCTAGAACGTTCCAATTTTCCAAATGTGCCTTATAGTCGTAGATCGGTTGGGATTGAAACGGGGCGAAATCGGCCCAAACGGAAATTTTTCCCTCACAAAGACTAAAAATGCCCATAATAATCCCTAATATTTTAGCGTATTTAAGCATGTTTTTTTAATATGTCTGTTTATATTTGCTTGATATTTGGTATGCGCATTCCCCTTATAGCAAAAATGTGCACCATAAACGATTCTTATTTGTAGGGGTGAAATGGGGCAAAAACGGGATAAAAATGGTACATATTAAACGACAACAGCTAGAAACACGAAATTCGGTGTGTACATTCCTCTAACTGAGTAGAGAAATAATATAAAAGTATTTTTTCCAAATTGGTACTTTTAAGGGGTAAAATGGGAATAGAGGGATAAAAATGGTACCAACCAAACTGCTGCCCCTAGAATCAAATTCGGTGTATACATTCCTCTGATTGTAGTGACACGTAAAACACACGGATTTTTTAAAATTCGTACTTTTTGGGGTTAAAATGAAAAAGGGGGTACAAATAGTATCAACTAGAGTCATGAAATTCGGAATATACATTCCTCTGACTGCGTAGACACGGAAAATAAACGGATTTTTCGTAATTCGTACTTTCACGGGATACACTGTTACAGAGGGATAAAAATAGTACCAACGAAACGACTACAACTTGAATGATGGAATTCTAATTGCGTAGAAACGCCAAATAAAGAGATTTTAGATATGTCATTTTGCTCTCTGTTAGGTTAGGTTATTTTGCACTATGTACGTCTGATAATGATTTTCAAAATTTGTTCTTTTGGAATTAAAATAGAATGGAAATACAACCAACTGTATTTATGGCTTTGCAAATATTTTTGAAAATATGAATATAAGAATATTTATTTTTTGAATTGACGTATTGGTAGCCTTGCCTTATAAGCGTGGTTTGAAATAATTAAAATATTATATTTATTTATAAAATTATTTTTTCAATATTGATTTGGCTATATTAAAAAATTTACATTTTCCTGTAATATTACTGCACTTCTACGAAAATCGTCATCCTCTGTGGAATGCAATTCATTGTGAAGGGTATATAAAGTTCGGCCCGGCCGAACTTAACGCCATTTTTACTTCATGTTATTATTGTTCTTTACAAGAATCTAAGGAAACTATTTCGCTTGTAAATTTTTCTTCTTGAAGATACAAATTTCTTTTATTTTTCGTGAAAAAGAAATAATTTATATGTGCTGGCCTTCTTGAATGTTTGTGGTAAATCAAAATTGCCAATTTTTCAAATGGAAAAGCATCGATTAGAAAATGTTTAGTATATTCTTTAACCCCTTATGCTTAGTTCTTACTTAAAAAGTGAATAAAGGTAAATAACATTTTTATTAAAAAATCAAAAATTTTGGGACATATTCCCCCACTTTGAAAATTTCGGTATTTTTTTGAAAAAAAACTGAAAAATCTTGCTAACTATTTTTAATTCGGAGACATTTTTTTTTCAATATTTAATTATAATTTCAATATTTATTTATGATATCAAAATTTTTGTTGATTTTATGCAGTGTTCAATATGAGAGTTATTCTTTTTTCAGAAAATTTTAATTATAAGTGTAATGAAGCTTGGAGGGATTCGCTATTAATTGTCAGTTACACATTATTTAAGTTCTTGATCTACCCTTTCCAAAAAATCTATCCTTATCAAAATTGTTTTTTTCTGCTTCATAATTACAAACAATGAAAACACCGCATGTCATGAAAGATGTATGAAGGCTATTTTTTTAATTTTTTGAGTACAAAGAAAGTGATATGTGCCAAATTTCATTAAGATCGGTTTAAAAATGTGGCCTTAATGCAATAAATTAATTTTAACAGCTAGATTTTTTCTTATATTTCAACAGACTTAGTTTTTGGTTGTCCTTCACTACCTTCATTAAGATTATTTTTTTACATTTTGGAAAGAGGACTTCTTGCAAGTAAGCTCCAAAGAATCCAGGGCCATTTCAAATTTTAAACTTTAACTACCGATTACCTTGATTTTGAAAGGTAGAATAACAATCATTATACCCTCCACTAGGGTATTACGTCTGTGTGCATTTGTTTGTAACACCAAAAAGGAAACTTATAATTTATTATACAGATCGGCTTAGAATCACTTTCTAAGTCGATTTAGCAATGTCCGTCTACCTGTCTGTCCATTTATTGTTGTAATCAAAGTCTAGGTCGCAATTATTGTAGGATCTTAACAAAAATTGACACAAGACATTTTTGTGGATCAACGCTATTTTATTTGAAGAAAATCGGTTCAGATTTACATATATCCACCATACAAATTTCGCTTCCGATTTGACTATTTCCTCTCTAGCAATCACATATTGTATACGATTTTCTTTAGATTTGGTACAAGACCTTATAATCTAACTAGAAAAACCTGCGGTGACAGCAAGTAAGATCGGTTCAGATTTAGCTATAGCCCCCATACAAATGTCGCTTGATTTTTTTCGCTCTAAAATCCAAATATTTTACCCCATTTTCTTCAAATTTGGCACAACACCTTATAATCCGACTATAAACACATGTGGTGACAGCGAGTAAGATCGGTTCAGATTTGGATATAGTTCCGATTTGTCTTTTTCCAATCTAGAAACCACATATTATAACAGATTTTCATTAAATTTGGCACAATACCTTATACTCTAATTAGAAACACCTGTGGTGACAGCGAGTAAGATCGGTTCAGATTTAGTTATAGCCCCCATACAAATTTCGCTCCCGATTTGACTTTTTCCGCTCTAGAAACCAAATATTTAAGCCTATTTACTACAAATTTGGCGCACCACCTTATAATCCAATTATAAACACTTGTGGTCAGATGGATTCAGATTTAGATATAGCTCCCATACAAATTTCGCTTAGGATTTGACTTCCGCTCTATACCCCACATATATAGTAGTAGGGTAGAAAGTGGATGGTATCGTATAGTCGGCCTCACCCGAATTTAGCCTTTTCTTACTTGTTTTTATTTTCAGATTTATGTTTGACATTTGCAAAATGGAGCGCTATATTAAATTTTCGTTTAAAATTTTCGAGAAGAGATCGGCTTCATGATGCTTATTTCCATCTCGGTGGCTATGTCAATAAGCAAAATTGCCGCATATGTTGTTCAGAAAACCCACACGTGACTATTGAGAAGCCAATGTATCCATAACGATTTACTGTTTGGTGTGGATTTTGGGCTGTATTGAAAAATTGAGTTAATCGGATGAGGTACTTCCGAGCCAGCATATGGTGTTCAGAGAACCCACACTATGCATCCGCAACGAGTGGATTTTGGGCTGGCGGCATCATTGGGCCATGTAAGTGGTGGGAGTTCGTACGTCGTAAGTTTTGAACGCCAAGGCGACTTGAAATGATGATTTTGATTGCAGTTCAAAATGTCTTCATTGGCAAAGATTCCACGGCAAGTATAGGAATTGCTACGTTTTGGTTTCCAATTCAATCATCACCCGCTTCCAAACTAAAACGATTATGTTGATCGGATGAGGTAATGCCTAGCCAGTCATATGAATGATATTGTTTTTCATTTTTAAATGACAACCTTTCCAATAAAATCAGAAATTTGAAAAAATAATCAGTACTTTTTTTAAAGTCGATTCTAATTTTAAAAGGCCAACGCTATATTTCAAATATTAGAGTAGAAATATTAAACGTACCTTCAACAAAAATTAGAATTAAAAAGAAATATTTCTAGATTTTTTTTCGAATTTCGATAGCCAAAATACATCAGAAAATGTTATACATGGCCTGTTAAAAAATTAGCATACGTACATAGCATACATTTTTAAATATTTCAGGAATTTTTCAATACTACAAATGTGAGCTAACCAGTAAACCTTGAAGACAGACATTAAACATTGGATTATAAGCAGTATTACGATATACAATCGTATAATAAAGAGCTTAATGATTTCTGTGGAAATAGTATTTTATTTTTGTTATTTCCTGCACCTATATATTTATGCTATAGTTCATTGAAAACCGTTAAATCGTATAAATCAGTAGGGCAAAAACTGAACGCCTTTAAACGCTTTTGCGCTTATCATTTGTTTGCTTTAATAGCTCATAAAGAGCTCTCGAAATGACTTAATTATTCAATTAACACATTGCCCGAAAAAAGAAAAACACAGAAATATTCCCACATTAAGGCCATGGATGTATGAGTGTATGTATGTATGTATGTTGATATGAAGTGGCAAGTATCGCGTCTATGCTTCAAACGCTTCAGATACGATGAATTCCGGTATCAAAACAAAAAACAACATTAACGAGCCCATATTGACATCCCTGCGAACAAGTGCAACACCACTGGCAATGTCAGCAACACACACAGTGGGGGATAATTTTCAAGATAGGGGAAAAAATAAAATATTGAAACGACTAAGAGGGCTCAGCGATGAGATAAAAGAAGTCTAGGAGAGTCTAAAGCCCAAATAGGTTTGTTGATTTTTTAAACCAACCATTATTAGGGTGGTACCCTAGAAATACTGTTAAGAAGAATTCCATGTTAAATCAATGAGATTTTTTTTGAAGTTTGTCCAACTTTTATGAAAATTCTGAAATTTCCAATGCATCCCACTGTGTTGCTCTGCCGGCAACATCATCGACGCGGCATTAATAAGGTTGGCTTACAAAAGACACGTTGTAAGTAATTAAAACAGGTGTTTCGTTTTAGTCACTTTATTTAGTGGTTGCTCTTGCTGTTGTAGTTTTACTACTAGTACTAGCAGAATAGCAGGCTAGCGGCATAGCAGCAGCTACTTTAGTATGAAATCGCTCTTATTGTAGCACCTCCGAGTGGTGGAGTTTTTGTTGGGTTGCTTGCTTCTTCGTTGTTGTTTATAGGTGTTGTTTAATTTTAACAGCTCATTAACTGTTTGTTTTATGTACTCGCACTCGCTCTCGTACACTTCACCACGCTGAACTACACTTAACACAGCGCTGCGCAGCTCGCAACACTCGACTTAAGAAGTACGAGTACACTTCACTACTTTAATCTTTCATTGGATTTGTCCGCTCCAGATATGATAAAAACATTGTTTTTATTGTCTCATAAAAACCAAATGTGCGCATTCGGATGTTTTATTTTTGGGAATTTCGAGTGGGGTGTATTAAGTCAGGCCAAACAAGGTAGAAGAAGGGCCTTTTCGGAATTGCATCACTGCAGTGCATACGATTCATTCCAACTTACAAATGAGAAGAAATATGTTCAGCAGCTATGTCTGCGGATACAATTTAATTTTCAACTTTAATATCGATGATTTGGGTTTCGAGAATAAATAAAAATAAATTAAATCAATTATTTTTTATGAGTAATCAGGCTGAGCGAATAATTGCACATAAACATTTCTTGACTTTTTATGAATTTATTTATATGAAGATCATATATTCCTACATAAAACGCGGAGTTTTTACTGCGGGATGCAAATCTTATAATAATTGTGAAGCAGAAAATACCCTTTTTATTAAAAAATGTATACAATTTTGGAAATAACAATAGATTTAATAGCCAATCACGTTATGTGATGCAAAAAATTATCTGTCATAACGAATTTTTGGAAATATGCAAAAAAAAAATACCTCCGGCAAACGACTTTTGGCACATTTTTTATAGCAAAATACCCAAATTCGCAAAATGGTAACAATATATTCCAATATTTTAGATTTTTTACTAAATTATTATTTATTTTTTAAATTTTTAAGTTATTTTTTACTAAATTATTATTTACTGCTAGGATGTGATAATAATTTCTGAGTAAGAAGTCAACATATGGGACAAGGAAATTTACTAAAAACTCTCTAATCGGTACTTTGTGATTTGAGATTTTGGCAAATACAAATTTCTTATATGGAAAAAGTGGCAATCTTAGAGACGCTATACTAAGAAGGTCTGTTGACCAAACTGAGTAAGGAAGAGCATTAATAGCATTTATATTATATTGTTTTCTCTAAGAAAAATGAAATGAATTTTCACCTGAAGGAAGAAAAAACAATTGTAATGAGACTCTTTTGATTTTTAGAAGAGTATAAGTTTTGATTGAGGTAACACATTTGCACCAATCTGGTACTCATAAAGTCGGACGGAGCCGACTATATGATACACTCCACTTTCTATCCAATTAGAATTTAATTAGGTACAAAAGTGAAATCGGGAAGGATTTTTATTTATATATATTTTATTTTTATTTTATAGAGCAAAAAGATTAAATCGCGAGCGAATATTTGTATGGGGGATATATTTAAATCTGAACCGATCTTACCCGCATTCATCATAAGTGTTTCTGGTTAGATTATAATATGTTGTGCAGAATTTAAAGAAAATCGAAAAAATAAATTCTAAAGCGAAAAAAGTTAATCGGGAGCGACATTTGTATGGGGGATATATCTAAATCTGAACCGATCTTACCCAAATTCTGCACAGGTGTTTCTAGTTGGATTATAAGATGTTGTGCAGAATTTAAAGGAAATCGAAAAAAAATTCTAAAGCGAAAAAAGTTAAATCGGGAGCGACATTTGTATGGGTGATATATCTAAATCTGAACCGATCTTACCCAATCTCTGCATTGGTGTTTCTAGTTGGATTATAAGATGTTGTGCCAAATTTAAAGAAAATCGGGTACAAATGTGGTTTCTAGAGCGGAAAATGTCAAATCGGGGAGATAGACCCATTGTTAATTATACCGATCGGCTTAGAATCACTATCTAAGTCGATTTAGCAATATCCGACTGTCCGTCTGTCTGTCCGTCTGTCCATCTATTGTTGTAATCACGATGCAGGTCGCAATTGTAGCCAGAACCAAACGAAACTTTGCACAACGAAGTTCTTAGGGAAAAGGACGAACACTAGTTAATTTGAAGAAAATCGGTTCAGATTTAGATATGGCCCCTTACGAATTTCACTCCCGATTTGATCCTTTTATACTACATAGATACCACAAATTTTTTTTACAGATTTTCTTCAAAATTGGCAAAGCATCTTATAGTTCAGCCTGTGGTAAAAATGGTTCAGATTTAGATATAGCCCCATACGAATTTCACTCCCGATTTGACTCTTTTCACTCTAGATACCACATATTTTAACAGATTTTCTTCAAAATTCGCAAAACACCTTATATTTCAACGGGAAACATCTGTTGTAGAAATGTGTTAGATCGGTTCAGATTTATATATAGCTCCCATACAAAATTCGCTCACAATTTGAATTTTTCCGCTCTAGAATCCACATATTTTCACAGATTTTCTTCAAAATTCGCAAAACACCTTATATTTCAACTGGAAACACATGTGGTAAAAATGTGTTAGATCGGTTCAGATTTGTATATAGCTCCCATACTAATTTCGCTCCCAATCTGAATATTTCCGCTCTAGAAACCACATATTTTAACAGATTTTCTTCTAAATTCGCAACAAACCTTATATTTCAACTGGAAACACCTGTTGTAAAAATGTGTTAGATCGGTTCAGATTTATATGTAGCTCCCATACAAATTTTGTTTCCCCAGAAACCGCGTATTTTCAGAGAATTTCTTAAAATTGATCATAACACGTTATACTTCAACAAGAAGAACTTATTGTGAAAGTTAGTCACTTCATTCCATTGCCCCGATACAAATATTATTCTCGATTTGACAAATTGGACCAGGTCATATTAGCCTGTGATTAGGAAACATACAAAAATTTTCCCATTTTCACTTTTTTTACTGAATTGAATTGTATTCCGATAGAAAGTGGAGTGTATCATATAGTCGGCCCCGCCCGACTTTAGCCTTTCCTTACTCGTTATTATTACCCCTCTAGGACCCACACTTTACATCGGAAGTTTATCAAATTTTGCAGATTAAATTATATTTCAACTAAGAATACATACTATGAAAGTCAAATATATGGGTTCATATTTTGGTATAACCCCCATACAAATTGGGCCCCAATTTCTACTCTATTATAGCTCTAGAACCCACATAGTGCATTAGATCTAGATACAATTTGGCAGATCATGTTATATTTCAACTAAGAATGCCTACTTCGAAAGTGATCTGCCCACTTTTTAATGTAGTGACCTTAAAAATGGCCCTCATTAAGCTCTAGGTCAACATAAAAAAATATCAAACTAAAGGTCGAATAAATAGTCCAATCATCAAGAAAAATACTTTAAATAAAATACACTAGTATCTGCAATTTCTTATTATTCTGAAAATCGGGTAATGCAGCTTTATTCGCCTTACAGAAAAGTTCATATTTAGAAAATTTCACCAAAATCGAAGAGCCAAAATGTATATGTGATAGCTTCACATTAAAATCTTCATTTGTTCCGAAGGAACTACAAGTGTAAAAAATATCAGACTTGTCGATTAGATTAATGAGTGAATATAAGATCTCTTGAGGTACTTCAAAAAGACGATAAATTTAATTAATTTTTTGCACAGGTATTATCGACACCAGAGGTATAAGATTTTGATTTTTTTTTTCAAAAAGTAATATTCAACCCACACTAATAGACAGTCGTATAATTTTGTGCTATATAAATATTGCTTCTCTCCCTCCCATTTATCACACCGCCCTCGTAGGCGCGAACACATTCAATTACGTTTCATGTGAAAATTTTCCCCTCCACCAGAGTAAGTAGGGCTTGTAACGCCGCGGCGTATGGTCGGTCGAATGCTCGGTCATAAGACCGTTGTAAATGTAATATATATGTTAATCTCATAGTTTAAGCCAACATAAATAATAAAGGCAACAAGAACACATAACATTCTTAACAGTTGTTGTTGGTTGTTTGTTGTTATGGCTTTATTTCAATTCGGTGGGTATTCAGTTTGTTGTTTTCTCAGTTTTCGGTTAAAGTTTTGTAGTTTCTTTGGCTGAAATTTAGGGGATTTCTGTGTAATTCGAATAAAAATTCCAAGTTAATTGTTTCATGTTGATTTAATTAAACAAAATAAAAATTTCAGAAGCGCAGCGGTGAAATTTATTTTGTTTTTCCAAGGGAATTGCTGTGGAAGATGAATTTATAATGAGATAATTTGATATAGTGTTTAAGAGGGTGGGTGGTGGCTTTGATCTGTAATTGATTACTCGGGCTGGGTTTTTAGGAGTTTGTCTTTTTTTTTCATTTCTTCTCTGTTAAAGACAGTTGCTGCTTTTTTGTTTTAAGGAATTTATTTACCTTTTCATAGATTTCCACTTCCTGGGTGCATGGTTTCGTTCTTAGGAAAACTTCAGTTGCCTTTGTTTCCAATCAATCAAGTTTTGACAAGACATTTCTCTCCATCCCTTGTCATAAACATATTTTTAATTTTCTCGATGACATCTATGGCCATTAAACGTACGTACTCCCTGGTATGCCTGCTGATTGTTTTGACATTAGATTTCAACTTAGACAATGTTGGCAGCTCCTTAAGGACTATATGCGATGATAATGAAAAGTGCTTAAGAGAGCACCAGTTAAGGAGGAAATGGTTGCAAGTTATTTCGTTTAAAATCCTTACCTTATCCTTGTATTGATTGTCCCGGCCGTTGCCTTTGTCCTTTCATTCTTTTTAAGGATGTAAACAGAAGCTCAAACCCTTTCCACACACAAAGGCACACAGAAAAAACTGCCAGTTTTTGTGCTCATCAAACAATGCAGAAGGGAGGAAGGATATAAAAAAGGAGTTAAGGATTCCTTGAAGGATTTAAAGGGGTAGCAAAGCCTTTCGCCGGAACAGGGGAACCTCTAGCTCTAAGTAATGACAATAACTGAGAAAAATGCATTTTGCTTAGGCATCTTAGCACACCTTGAAATGCAAAGCATTTTCCAAACCCTCGAACAAAAGGAGTCACTGAAGGCGAACACAAATCCCTAACTCGGCAGCCCAAAGCGGGGCAATGCTAGGCAGCGAGTGCATTGTCTTGTCATTCGTGCTGATGTGGCAGACAAATTACAATGCCATTGAATATTAAAAGACATTTCTCGGGACGTAGGGCGAGACAATGCTTACTTCAAATATGATGCCTTCATACACTCCCCTGCCTCTGCCTGCTCCTCCTTGTTGTCATCGTCGTCATGAGATTTCAGCGGTAATCCCTCAAAAGTGAGGTGTACTTAAGGTTTTAAGGATTTTTCATCACTTTTTCGGAAAACCTCCGAAGGAAAAAATGAGATTTTCTAAAGAAACAACAACAACAGCAACAGCTCACTCATGCTTAAATGAAATCCTTCAAAAAACCACAAACCACATGCAGCGTGCGGCCTGAACTCTGCGGTCTTTGACAATGCTTCCGTTGCAATGATCACACACAAACACACATGAAATCTCTATTGTGCCACATATTGGTGCAACCATTGTCAGGCCATTGTTCAAGTACTCACATGTCGTTGTACGCGTACATATTGGTGGTTACGCCTCCATTGTGGCAATCATATCATGCATCATCCTTTTTCCCTTTTTAGTTCGGCTGAAGGGGTGCAGGCACAGAGGGTTTGAGAGCTCGGAGTGGACTCCTAAAGAATGTCAACCTCTCAATTCCATGGAGCAACAAACAAATAACATCATCAGCCATCTGAAGGCTGCCAACAATAGCTCTTTCGGCTCTCTTCATCTTCAGCGAAATTCCTTTATCCCAGCAATATGTGGTGCGTGTTTAAGCGAAACCGATTTCATGCCTAAATGACAACGATTGAATAACTTTCAAATTGAGTTGTTTCCCTTCGCGAGACTTCCCCTACGCATCGAAACCTCATCCACGTCCTCTGGGAAACTTGTCACGCACACATATGTATGTGTTTTTCTGCCTAGCTTAGCCTGAGTCCTTCCCCTAATCTAAGTAGCAGCAGCCAGCCCCTTGCTTTACATTTTGTTTTTTGTTGTTTTACTTTTGTCATCTGCAGCATTTTTGAAACGGAAACATTCTTGCAGCGGAAATGTTTCTTTAATTAAAACATGAAAATTCTATTTGGTAATTAACATTAATGTTGTTTTGTTTTGTGTTTTTTTGAATTTTTAATGTAAATTTTGTATGGGAATGTTAATCTGCACTAATCCACAACAAATGATATGGAATTTGGTGGTGGATATGACTTCAGGATCCTAGAAAAATTCAATTTAATAAAATGGAGATTAACGAAAATGGTAATCGTGACAAGAAAATCTAGGTTAGGTTGAAAGCGACAGACTACATAAAAAAATTGATCCAATAACCAATATATGTATATTTTTCCTATGTATTATGGTCCACCAACTTTAATAAATGGTCTTTTCAATTTGTTAGTTTTGAAAAATTGTGAACTCTAAAAAATGTATAATTAATGCATTTAGTAAAATATGCAATTTTTGAAGAGGCTGTTCTACAAATTTTATTATTACTCGAGAATCTTCTGTTCGAATTTCTTCAAGAAAATATAAAAAATTGTAAATTATCTGCAAATGTTAGTAATCCAATAGTTTAATCTGACTAATAGTCTCTCTACAATTTACAACATTAATTGTGAATATATCTATATAAAGGGTTAACAATTAAATAGCAATTTTAAAATAATTTCATTCGTTTGAGCTGAGTTCAATTATAATTCAATTGAATGAAATGAAGATTAACTAAAATGGAACTGAAACCAGGTTAGTTTAAGTTGGAAGCGACAGCCTTAATAACCTAATTTATTTTTTTATATTTTTTTTTGAATTGTTAATTTTGAAAAGGTTGTACTGCAGAAATTAACCCAACTTAAGCATTATTTCTTCAAATTAAACAAGTAAGGAAAGGCAAAAGTCGGTCAGGACCGACTCTCTGATACACTCCACTTTCTATCCGAATACAATTTAATTCGGTGAAAAAGTGAAAACAGGAAGGATTTTTGTATTCTGTAAATGTATGTTTTTGACAAAAAATGTTAAATCGGAAAGGACGTTTGTATGGGGGTATATTGAAATCTGGAGCGAAATAGGTGAAATATAATATGTATAGTTTGGCCAAAATCGGTTAAACATTTGGGAGCAACATTTGTATTGGGACTATATCTATATCTGAACCGATCTTACCCACTTTCACCATAGGTGTTTCTAATTGGATTATAAGATGTTGTGCCCAATTAAAAGAAAATCGGTTACAATATGTGGTTTCTAGAGCGGCAAAAGTCAAATCGAGAGCGAAATTGGTATGGGGGTTATATCTATATCTGAACCGATCTTACCCACTTTCAACATAGGTATTTCTAGTTGGATTATAAGATGTTGTGTCAAATTTAAACAAAATCGGGTACAATATGTGGTTTCTAGAGCGGAAAATGTCAAATCGGGAGCGACTTTTGTATGGGGGCTATATCTAAATCTGAATCGATCTTACCCACTTTCAGCATAGGTGTTTCTAGTTCGATTATAAAATGTTGTGCCAATTTTAAAGAAAATCGGGTACAATATGTCGTTTCTAGAGCGGAAAATGTCAAATCGGGAGCGACATTTGTATGGGGGCTATATCTAAATCTGAACCGATCTTACCCAATTTTTGTATACGTGTTTCTAGTTGGATTATAAGATGTTCTGCAAAATTTAAAGAAAATCGGGTACAATATGTCGTTTCTAGAGCGGAAAAAGTTAAATCGGGAGCGACATATGTATGGGGGCTATATCTAAATCTGAACCGATCTTACCCAATTTTTACACACGTGTTTCCAGTTCGATTATAAGATGTTCTGCAAAATTTAAAGAAAATCGGGTACAATATGTCGTTTCTAGAGCGGAAAATGTCAAATCGGGAGCGACATATGTATGGGGGCTATATCTAAATCTGAACCAATCTTACCCAATTTTTGCATACGTGTTCCTAGTTCGATTATAAGATGTTCTGCAAAATTTAAAGAAAATCGGGTACAATATGTCGTTTCTAGAGCGGAAAATGTCAAATCGGGAGCGACATTTGTGGGAGGGCTATATCTAAATCTGAACCGATCTTACCCAATTTTTACACACGTGTTTCGAGTTCGATTATAAGATGTTCTGAAAAATTTAAAGAAAATCGGGTACAATATGTGGTTTCTAGAGCGGAAAGTGTCAAATCGAGAGCGACATTTGTATGAGGGCTATATCTAAATCTGAACCGATCTTACCTAATTTCTGCATATGTGTTTCTAGTTGGATTATAAGATGCTATGCCAAATTTAAACAAAATCGGGTACAATATGAGGTTTCTAGAGCGGAAAATGTCAAATCGGGAGCGACATTTGTATGAGAGCTATAGCTAAATCTGAACCGATCTTACCTAATTTCTGCATATATGTTTCTAGTTGGATTATAAGATGTTGTGCCAAATTTAAAGAAAATCGGGTACAATATGTGGTTTCTAGAGCGGAAAATGTCAAATCGGGAGCGACATTTGTATGGGGGCTATATCTAAATCTGAACCGATCATACCCACTTTCAGCACAGGTGTTTCTAGTTCGATTATAAAAGGTTGTGCCAATTTTAAAGAAAATGGGGTACAATATGTCGTTTCTAGAGCGGAAAATGTCAAATCGGGAGCGACATTTGTATGGGGGCTATATGTAAATCTGAACCGATCTTACCTAATTTCTGCATATGTGTTTCTAGTTGGATTATAAGATGTTGTGCCAAATTTAAAGAAAATCGCGTACAATATGTGGTTTCTAGAGCGGAAAATGTCAAATCGGGAGCGACATTTGTGGGAGGGCTATATCTAAATCTGAACCGATCTTACACAATTTTTGTATAGGTGTTTTTACTTGGATTATAAGTTGCTGTTCCAAATTTAAAGAAAATTGGGTACAATATGTGGTTTCTAGAGCGGAATAACTGAAATAGGGAGCGACATTTGTATGGGAGCTATATCTAAATTTGAACCGATTTGCCTCAAATTAAATAGCGTTCGTCCTTGATCCACAAAACTTACTTGTGCCAATCTTTGTTAAGATCGGACTATAATTGCGACCTGTAATTTGATTACAACAATAGATGGACAGACAGACGGACATTGTTAAATCGACTCAGAAAGTGATTCTAAGGCGATCGGTATATTTAACAATGGGCCTATCTCGCTTCCTTTTGGGTGTTTCAAACAAATGCACAAACCCATAATACTCTAGTGAAGTGTATAAAAATGATTTTATAATCACATTAAACCTAAAAAATATTTTTGCTTTTGTCACGCTCCTTCTAATGATTCGCACACAATTGTTCCTATCATATAAAGTGTCCACCATCTAACGTTTTTTTTCAACTATTCAACCGTTGGACTATTATTTGTGGGGTGCCCGAGGCAGCCATTTGAATGAAATTATTTTCCATTATTAACCGGAAGTATTGTACTTTCATATAAAAAAAGAAATTTGAGAAAATATTCAGTATTTTTTATAGCATTTTCAAAAAAAAAGTTATTTGGCGGACCCATTATAAAATTAAATAATTTATAACTTCTATACCGGTGAAATCCAATTCTGGCACAAAAAGTTCTGCCGAAAGTAAGATAAGAGTTGTTAAAACTTCTAAACAAATGATCGGAATTTTGATTTTGAGAGTGAGGTAAAAAAGTACTGATTATATTTTCAAATTTCTGGTTTTATTGCCACCGAGATGAAAATGAGCGTCATCTGAAAACACGAAAATTGTCCACCTAAATTTCGTACAGTTTGTGTTAAAGACTAATTTTTTCGAGCGTATAACGCCCCATTTTGCAATTGTCAAACATAAACCTGAAAATAAAAATAAAAATTAATGTTATTCTACCTTTCAAAGTCAAAGAACTACCGATTAGTTCAAATTTAAAATGTTAAATGGCCCACCTTATACAAGTCGGTTTACTTACTTGTTTATATAGTGTTTATCGTTCGCATTTCTTCATAAACAGTTTTTATGAAGCTATCTGGTATTTCAAGTCGCTAGCGTGATTACAAATTAATTTATATTTCAGTTAAAATCGAAAATGGTCTGATCAGACTCATGCGCCGAACGGAATATCTTAATTATTAGGGAGTATTTTCAGTCCTTGTTAGGGACAAATTTTTCCCTATTTCCTTTTTTTGAACCCCCAGCTTATTTCGTTAGCAAGAAGCGTGCTTTCAACAGACAGACGGACAGACAGACATGGCTAGATAGTCTTAGAATTTTACCCGAATTTTATTTCAAAGTGTTGCAAACGGAATGCCAAAATAAATATACACTCCATCCTAAGGTGGACGGTATAAAAATGTACATTTATAGTGTAAATTGGTGTACATATATTATTATATTTATCGCATCAGGTTTACTCACAAATACTTCATTGATTTCGAACGGAGGAGATAATATATATAAATATCTCCTCCGTGACATGTCAATGTAAAATAAATATGTTTACAGTGTGAGGTCCTTGTTCGGCCTTAAAGATTTTCAGCCTCTGGATTGGCGATTATTTAATATCTGAGGTTTATTCATAGAAACGAAGACGATTGGATAATGTTCTGATAGTATTTCTGAAGAAAATATGGGATGAATATACCAGTCTAGGCCCATGGTATTACTACTGTCTACTAGTAATGCATCTCATTGCGACTCTGGCAAGATTTTATATTGTCGATGTTGACACTGGTAAATCCTAGCAAAGCCTTCGCGGAAAGGATAGAGACTGGGAAGATACTCCATTCATTCAGCCACCATCTGGATCTCACAGATGCTGTAAAGGCCATTTATAGGAGCTATGAGAGTTGTAATGATTACTATCACTAAGAGATCCCTCCTATTGTTTTGTCCAGGGACAAAACCGATTTACTTCCTATAGGCTGTATAAAATCACCTCAGTGCGCTACTAATAACGCATTTCTACGGACACCTTATCCCCCATAACCAAAATTCCAATAACCTTGTGTACATATATAAGACCTGTTTTGATATCGACCTGTCTGTCGAATTATTCAAAGTAAGTTCATCAAACCCCGTGTCATATAGTCAATACTCTCTTTCCCCTACTGTTTTCTATGGCTTGATCAAAAGATTGTCTATCCCAGCTGATAGTTTCCCTATTGTCCTCCATAGATTACTCAACATCTCTTGAGCACTTCACCCTAATTACCAACTATCCCAGAGCTCTTCCGCACAAAATTGCTATGGAACAGGAGGAGGAGGGCGCCCATTACGACTCCCCAGTGTGTAGGTAACAATCAAAAAAAGGCGACTCTTTAAAAAGTTATTAAAGCGATGTTAAATAATTTTTACACTTATCGCATGTAACCAATTAAAATTTTTACGACTTTTTCGGTGCTCCTCTGACGAACGCTGCTCAGTTTCAGCTTCCAGCGAAAAGAAACTTGTACTAAAACTCAATTTCCATGAATTTACATCGACAACAGCGGGGCAACGTTGAACATTTTGTGGTTGCAACAATTACTCCGTACCGCGCGCGTAGCACAACAGCCGTCGCATGTCCTCGTATGGTAATAATCATATGCAGCAGTTGAAAATCAGTTTTATGACATACCGGCAACAAACAACATTGAAACTCAAGCCCCCACCCACCCTCAGAATATATGGCATGGCATCATAAGAAAGAAATAAAAAAAATATGGAGCGACAGCAGTATTTTATCCGCTCAGTGGTTGTAAAAACAGAATGCAGCTGAAAAATATGCATTTATAATAAGTTATTTATAAGAACATTATTCGAATTGCTTGCAACAAAGATTGCTGCAACTGTGACAGGAACAACAGCAACAACAACAACGGCAGCAGCAACAGCAAGGTTAAATAACGCGCGCCACGAAAAACCACAAAATGTTGAAAACGTACGAATATGAATATCGTCGTCGTTATAATTTTAAAGCCAATCTTCTGTTGCGGCAACCACTGGATCAAATGTAAACAACAGCAACAACAAAACAAGAAACACCCAGCTGAACGGAGGCAAAAACAGGAAAAAGGAAATTGTGGTTAACACCAAAACTTCCCGGGATGTCCCCATGCAAAGGCAACAGAGTAAAACACTGCAATTACAATAAGAAAGCCAATAAAAATCGGAGACCGAGAGAAGTGCAATGTGAAAAGAAAACCACAATAACATTCAGCGACATTTAAGCCAAAACGAATATAGCACCAACGTAATACGTATGAGGCACAGTGTTTAAGAGGGTCATGCAAATCGGAAAGCCGATCGATTAACGCTTAAATTTAAATCATCCTTCGTTGTATATTCTAACAAATTGAGAGCTTTATTCTGAAAAGGGTAAGGCCATACATGCCTCCTTTAAACTTGACCTACACACGAAGTACCCAAATTCAGAGGAGGTCTAAAACTTTTCGTCTAAGTCATCCACAACTCATTACAATATAACTTCACCGAAACCTCATTCTTGAAGGCCTTATTCCAATCCCAACGAAAATATTAATATAAATTTCCATCTCGCTGCTCAAAGTAGACCTGCAAAGAGAAATATATTTTGGGTTTTGTTCTGTAACCTCTTCGGAAATTCTCAGCCAAAAGGCCTGTAAGTCCTGAAATCCAAGAAGGCCTTCTCCGAGCAGGGCGATGTGCAGGTATACACTCAGCCTATATGATATTTTAATTTAGAGTGTAGGCCTACTTACTGCCTTTACTGATATGTTAGTTTGCATTCAAAGCCCCGATTTTCGATGTTGGAAACCTTCTCCCATACAGGTTCTACAATCATTTACGGATGGGCAACAGATTGGGAATATTGATGGGTCCAGAGGTAAAAACAATTCCCACAAATATCCCTCGAGACTCTCGGTGGAACTTCCTCCAATGCAACCTAACTGGTCAAGGTTAAACTTCTCTCATTCAATAAGTTCTTCACTGAAGGCGACCATCGAAGGGCTATCACTTCGGATGTGGTGCATTCTGGAAGTTCAATTTTCGACCACTTTTTTAAATCAAGTGGTGTGGTTATAATCTACAAACGTAAGCATATAATCCCGGCGGCCAAGTGACGGGCTCATTTCGAGAAATTTGGTGTACACATCCCTCGATAAGTCGATTGTTTGATACACTGTCTACAGTCAACATTCTACTCACTTGGGGTACGAAATAATCACTCATTACCCTATAATATACTGCAGACATCAATAGGCATCAATGACCCAAGAACTGAGGGTGCTACACTTCAATGTCGACCCAATAAATCGCATCAATTCAGTCTTCTTATTAAAAACTAACCCAAATGTAGGTTAGTTTTTCATTTAATGGTTAAGGTTGAAGAAAGTTAATAGATCTCAGAGCGAAATTATAAACTTTTTCTTTATTATTTCAAGTCTAGAGCTGTAAATCACATAAAAAGGATTCCCAATCAAAGAAGTAAAAGTAATTTAGCAGTGTAGGGATCCGAAAAAATCTTTCTTTTAACAGAGACAAGCAAAGGAAATGCATCCATTGGCTTATTAACCAGTCGAGGAATTATATCCCTGAATAGAGGCTAACATTGGAGCATAAATCACACACCGAATTTAAAAAAATTTCTTACAGTTTGCGTTAAGGACTCACTACTTGGAAGTAAGTTTTTAATATTTCCCAATTTTGTTCAAGCGTATAGAGTCCCATTTTGCAAATGCCAAAAATAACAACTAAGGAAAGGCTAAAGTCGGACTGGCCGACGATATGATGCACTCCACTTTCTATCCGAATACAATCCAACTCGGTAAAAAAAAGTGAAAACGGGAAGAATTTTTGTATGTTTCCTAATCATAGCCTAATATGACCCGGTCCGATTTGCCAAATCGATAAGAATATTTGTGTCGGAGCTATATCCAAACATGGAATAAAGTGACTAACTTTCACAATAAGATCTTCCAGTTCAAATATAACGTGTTATTCTCACTTTGAAGAAATTCGGTGAAAATTCGTGGTTTCAGGGGAGGAAAAAGTCTATCTGGGAGCGAAATTTGTATGGGAGCTATATGTGAATCTGAACCGATCTGACCTACTTCACCATAGGTGTTCCTAGTTTAAATATAAGGTTTTGCCAAATCTGAAGACAATCTGATACAATTTGTGGTTTCTAGAGCGGAAAAATCAAATCGGGAGCGAAATTTGTATGGGAGGTATATATAAAGCTGAACCGATCTAACACAATTTTTACCACAGGTGTTTCTAGTTGAAACATAAGCTGCTTCGTCAAATCTGAAGACAATCTGATATAATTTGTGGTTTCTAGAGCGGAGAAAATCAAATCGGGAGCGAAATTTGTATGGGAGCTATATCTAAATCTGAACCGATCTAACACATTTTTACCACAGGTGTTTCTAGTTGGAACAGAAAATTTTTTGCCAATTTTGATGAAAATCTGTTGTAATATGTGGTTCCGAGAGTGAAAAGAGTCAATCGGGAGTGAAATTTGAATGGCGGCTATATCTAAATCAGAACCAATTTTCTTCAAATTAAATAGCGTTCGTCCCTATCCCGAAAAACTTCGTTGTGTAAAGTTTCATTTGGTTCCGTCTACAATTGCGACCTGTATCGTGATTACAAGAATAGATGGACAGACAGAAAGACGGACATTGCTCAATCGATTCAAACAGTGATTCTAAGTCGATCGGAATACTTAACAATGGGTCTATCTCGCTTCCTTTTGGGTGTTACAAACAAATGTACAGAGACATTATACTCTAGTGGAGTGTATAAATATAATATCAATTGTAGTGCTGTCAGTACAAGGCGGAGAGAATCGGCATCCTAGGAACCATGAAACAGATGACCGCCAGGAATTCTATCCCAGAAAAAACAAGTAAAAAGGCGATAAGTTCGGCCCGGCCGAATCTTATATACTCTCCACCAAGTGCATTCCACGATGGTGGAGTCTTCACCTAGGGGTACGACGAGGGCATAATATTCTTCAACACTTCTAAATTAGCCCAGTTGCTTGGAAAAACTTCAGATGGTCGTGAGTTAGCGTGATTCTCGTCGCGAGGCATTAAACACATCACAAACCGAATCAATTAGGATCAAAATGTTCGACGATCAGCGCCCCTTAAGAAATCAAAGCACTATGAGAACGTCTTGTATCTAAACCTCTGCTCTGGGTCGAGCAGATCGAAAAGCAGATCGGTCGAAAAGACAGCTACCACGAAACACCTAGAAGGGTTTGCAAGTGCCGCTTGATAGTTCTCCATCAGGGCTTACCATGGGACAACGTATGACAAATTTTGCTAGAATTATTAGTACGATCCTACATCGAATAGCTGCCGGAATCCCTGTCCCACGAAAAGCCAAAGGTACAAAGAGAAGCCTTAAAAGGCGCGTCATTTAACCAGTTTCGTTCGGAACCTGTAGCTAATTGGAACTCTAACTGGGCTCCTGCCTGGAAAGTCTCTTGGATTTGTGTACGGTGCCACATCGAATCACTGCTTGAATAGCAGTCCAATGAAAAAGTCAGGTTTTGTACCTGATAAGTCTAAGAGGGGCACTTCATATAACCAGATTCGTTCGGGACAGGCCTTCTGCACATGTGAGTAATAATGTAATCGTACTTATGAGCACCTATCAAAGCTACATTTTCACAGGCCTCATAAAGTCTGGGTTGACTGCTTTGAAAATTTGAATTCTGCTCCAGAGTATAAGCATTTCTGTCCACCGTCACCGAAGAGTCTTGTCTAGTTTTATATCCATTCTTTGTTCTTGAACATTTCTTGACAGCCTTCGAGATCCCCTATGTGCTGGAGATCCTCTTGGGTATGGGAAGAAAAGTGAGACACAAATTTTAATCAAAGCTTAATTTAGCCTATTTAATAAGTTTCCATAACTTGAAAAATTATTGGTTTTCGTTCATCGATTTTAAATAAATTTGTCCGCAGAAACCAGCTCGACTATGTAGTCATTTTTGCATTTTCTTTAAGAAAAAAATATTAAATGGATTTTATATTCACGGTTGTCCTTATGAACAAGAGATATTTTGATGACTTCATGGAACCATCACTGTATGAGTTGACAAGAAAATCGGATGTCGTAAGCTTCACGGATAGCATGATCCAAAGGTATGATCTTATCATATATTGGGATAGCTGTTAGAAGTACTGTATCCACATTCAGGCGCCGTTTCTATTCCAACTACTGTGCGGTGTGGCCAAACAGTTGGTACACACTCCAAACTATAGCAGCAACAAAACCTGCAAACGAACAGTGCTAAATTACTAACTTTTTCTCCATGATAATGGCCCTGCTGATGACGATGATGTAGCTGCCGATGATGAGATGCCTTTGCACAAAATCATCACTAAGGCGACAATATGCAAAAGAGCAGTTTACAGCACAGCACACCAGCTTAGCGAGAGAGTTTAACACATGCTGCAGACAAAACAAAAACAAAACAAAAAACTGCAGTCTGTTGCAAGCATCAAGTCCATGACTATTACGCACTGTAGTGCAGCGGGGCGTTGCAAATTTTCCAAATGGCACTTGATGCTGCTGTTGCAGTTCCCTCACTGATATTGTGCTCCGTCCGTATTGTTGTTTCGTCGCCAACCTTAACCTCAACATTTATTTAGGAAAACAAAAAGAAAAACTTCAGGATTTATGGTTGAATCACTTCAATTGCCTCATGACACTGGCTGGAGCAGCAGCAGCTTACAGCACATCTATCCATGGCGTACGATGACTTCTCTATTTTGCGTGCGGCACAAAAAGAAGCCAAACAGCCAGTCCTTACCACAAAAACCGCACAGTGGGTGATGTTGATATTGCGACGCCTTCTTTGCGTGGCCAGAGGAGGAGGAGGTGCTGAGGAAATATGGTGTTTATAGACCGGAGCTTACCAGTTTTATTGTTGATGTTCTCCAAGGGATTCTTGCGGTTAGGGCCACCAAAAGCATCCAAACGGCAACTACAAGAAGGCAATAACATCGGAGTTGTGGGTTTGCTTAGACAATCTTCTCATTTCATGCTGTTGTTTATGTTGTCGTTGTTGTTCGCTTTTTTTTGTGTTCCTCTGCCACTTTCGCAATTTGCGTGAAATGACTTCAATATGCAATAATTTTGTTTTTGTTGAATTTGTAATGCCGCACAACAATGTTTCATGAAAACATTGGTGGAAAAAAAATGGGGAGATTTGTTGATTTTTTGTCTAAGTTTGGCATTTTGGGGAGAATATTCGTTGGAAACAAAATAATGTAAATACGTTATTTCTGCAGTGCAGGCTACAGTGTAAGGAACTGGAAGCTCAAGCTGGCTCGTAGGCTAAACAATACCTGCAGGCCTAACTCCATAATTAGTGGAGTAATCACGTCGCAATATTGTGCGAACACTGACAGGATGCCATTAGATCCATAGATTCGCTGATGATCTATTCAAGAACTACCCAATACTAACACGCTTCTCTTCAGGACATAACCAAGTAGTTCGATATTTCCCTTTACTGGGAGCCAATGTATAGATATAAGCTTACATTTTTGGTTCTTGCAGAAGTAGTAGAGTGGTCACGTCATAATGTTGAGCCGAACACTGACAGGATACCATTAGCTCCATGGCGATCACTTTAAGAGGAGTCCAATACCGACACGCTTCTCATCAGGAGAAGTCCAAGTAGTTTAGTATTCACCTTATCGGAGGTCCTATATATAGATACAATCCAGGGAACTAAAAACCGAGCAACATAGATTAGGAACTACGGTACAAGTTTCTAAACAAAAACCCTATAGACATGAAGGACATAGCTCAGGCAAAATACATAGTTTGTGGTGAACATTAGATGACCAAACCTAGATAGATTCCGAGTCACGAAGGGGGCTGACCATAAATTCAAACTACCTTCTCTCACATGAAGGATTTAAATGGTCTATGCTGACTTCAGCACTGACCATGTAACCAATTTTTGAAACGAGGAGGAATTTCTAACTATGAATATGAAAAGAAGACATTTGGAAATACTCGGTGTAGTTTATATTGAAGACTTGGTCGATTGGTTCGAGATCATCTATATATAAAGGATATAAGAAGATAATCGAGTCGCCAGTTCAATGGGACGCTATACGATCGAATAAAATTGGGAAATATTAAAAAAATTACTTCCAGAGTAGTGAGTCTTTAACGCAAACTGTAAGAATTTTACGTGGTAAATTTTTGAGAAGAAATCGGCCTTCAATTTAGCCTTCATGAAGCTCATTTCCGCCTCGGTGGGTATGTCAATAAGCAAAATTGCCGCATATGGGGTTCAGAGAACCTGCACGTGTGGATTTTGGGCTGTACTCAAAAATTGGGTTGATCGGATGAGGTACTGCCGAGCCAGTTCATACGAAGTCCGTGGTATAATAAAGAACATTTTCTTGTTTAATTTATTCTTGTTTAATCTATTATTATTTTTGAGAATATATGGCGATGGTAGCACAATCTACAAAGATAGGTTAGTAGTTATAGAGCGGAATATGGAGTTCGATATCTAGATGTTTGGAATTATGTTGGAGAGTATTTTATGTCCCTTCAACTATTTTCGTCGCGGATGATTTTCGAAAAGTTATTTGAAGAGAAATTCCTCAAGAGGACATAATGGAACAAACGAGACCAGATTTTCGGAAATGATAATCAAGAAAACATTTATGGTTACAAAATGGATAGCTTAGTTGTCTCCGAAGCATTCTCTGATCTATTGGAAGGAAGAACTGGCTTTTGATGAACTGTATGTACAAATGGTTCCATGACGTGAATCCACATTACTTTTAACTGAAAGAACATGTAGTCGAGTTAGCGAGTTAGTGCTGATCCACTTCACTTCTTTACCTTTGAGTTGGTCGCAAACTCAGTAGGATCTGTTAAAATTAGTGTCTTTATATATTATCGTGAACTCTGAGTATTAAGACAAAGCTGTAGCGTATATAACAGAAAACTAATCAGATTTTGGATGGTTAGTTGGTTTGGTAACGTGGTCAACAAAGAGTGTATTAAGGCACCGTGTAGAATGGAAAGGTCTGTTATTTTATATAATAATTCCCGATATCTCAATGTCGTGTATTAATAGCTTCCCAAGTTGTGTTTATTACAGCTGGGCAGTCGCATAAGAAGAGCTCGACCATCTTGTATTACTCTTTATTGTTGCAGCTACTACTGTGAAGGTTAAATTAGCGCATTGACCCTTCAGCACTGTGATCACTAATCAGATCTATTCGTAGCTGCAATATAATATTCTATAACATTTGTTCTAGTAGACATTTTTGTTTTCCTTTTCTCTATATTTGTTTAACATCCTCTTGGCAACCTCTGACCCATTTCCCTCAAGCATTCGACATCAATGGAAATCGCAACATTCGGAATTATCTACAGAAACAACACAGCTATTACAGAACCGTAATACTGTAGCAGAATATTTAAATGAAATATTTCAAGAAATACAAAACTAGTTTAATTTTAAAAGTTTCTTAAGTATATTTCTATTCTATAAGTAATGTATATAATTAAAAAATATATGCTTATACATACTGAGTATAATTTAAATGATATTCCAGTAAATATATATTATTTTGGACATCCTTTCGGCAAATAAACTCCGATAGTTATACAATTTTTCATTAGGATCATGAAAATTTACTCATATTTTTTATATGCGAACACAAGTTTCAGAAGTTAATGAGAAAAATAATTTATTCGCATCTTAGAAGAAAAAATCTGACTTTTTTCATTAAATGTATCGTATCTTTCAAGGGAGCAATTTTGTGCAGACAAAAGTTGCCCTGCAAAAAAGGGGTACCCTTTAACCTTTCCAAATATGTATATTTTTCGTAAAAGGAAAAAAAGTTGTGTTGGTCCAAAGGCAGACATTTGTTCAATAATGATATTTTTAAAATTTTTGTTACAAACTATATTTGGCAAAGACATAGTTTTGCCATCATAATAAAACTAAGAAACTACAGTTTATAGTGAACAAATTTGAGTAAAAATCTCTTAAAATGTGTGGGAAACAGTTCGACAAATTCGAAAAAAGAAATTACGTTTTTTTTCAATTTTCAAATTCTGAAAAAGTTGAAAATCTGTAATACAAAAAAAAATATTTTTTCCTGCGCGTAAAATAATGTTTAAATATATTTTTAAAATAGAAAAGTACGTAAAGTATCCAACTTTGGGCTAATTTCTAAAATATATCCGTCTGCCCGATTTTAATAATGCCAATATATCAAAATAAACCTTGTCTCCTTGTCTAATTTTAATTTTTTACAGAACTCAAAAATGTTCACTGGAACAAAAGTTATTGAATTTTGGACGATGGATTTTGATTCTGAACCACTGTGCGACGGACTTGTGTCGTGGATTTATTAGAGTTTGGAATTCGCATAAGAAGTGCTCGACAGATGACGATTATACCTGGATATTTGACAAATGTCTACGTTTTTTCGCTGATATTTTATCCTATCCTAAAGCTTTGGAGATGTTATCCTTGGATAGAACCGATCGCCTTTTAAATTTCTATTATTTTATAGATCGTAGCACAGGTTTATAGAAACTCCTCATCAAGTCGCAGGTAATACCAGGGCCCAGGTACAGACTCCTGTGAGACCTCGTAGCCGAAACTAATTCCAGTTTCCTATCACACCGACAGCTGACTGAAAGCTTTCTAACTGGGGTATTTAAAGGCCCGCCTGCGACAAACTAGCGATTGGTATACCAAAACGTGTTATCTAACATTTGACATACAACCCACTTCAAATGTAGTGTTACATGGAGTTTTTCGGAACCATAAGTCAATTAAAAAACAAGTAAGGAAAGGCTAAAGTCGGATGGGGCCGACTATATGATATACTCCACTTTCTATCCGAATACAATCCAACTCGGTAAAAAAGTGAAAACGGTAAGAATTTTTGTATGTTTCCTAATCATAGGCTAATATGACCTGGTCCGAATTGTCAAATCGATAAGAATATTTGTATCGGGGCTATATCCAAACATGGAATAAAGTGACTAACTTTCACAATAAGTTCTTCCAATTCAAATATAGCTTTGAAGAAATTCGGTGAAAAATCGTGGTTTCTGGGGCGGAAAAAGTCTACCCGGGAGCGAAATTTGTATGGGAGCTATATGTAAATCTGAACCGATTTGATCCATTTTCACCATGGGTGTTTCTAGTTGAAATATAAGATGTTTTGAAAGATTTGAAGAAGAAATGTTAAAATATGTTGTTTATAGAGTGAAAAAAGTGAAATCGGTAGTGAAATTTGTGTGGGAACTATATATAAATCTGAACCGATCTGACCCATTTGCACCATGGATGTTTCTAGTGAAATTTAAGATATTTCGCCTAATTTGAAGAGGATTTTAATGGGAGCTATATATAAATCTGAACACCGTACAATGGTCTATCTCCCTTCCTTTTAGGTGTTACAAACAAATGCACAAAGGCATGTGGAGTGTATACAAATTGAAATTTATTTAGATCTTAGGTTGTTAAAAATTCTCTCCGTATCTTTTCTCATCCCCAACCTTGCGCCCATACGACGGCATGTAGCTCAAAGAAGGCATTAATTTTTTTTCTGGTTGCAATGGCATTTCTCACTCCCACTTTTATTGGAATATATTGGCAAACCCCGGCTGACAATGAATAACTGCTGCACGTTGCTTTATTGCTCGATGCTACCCGATCTTTAGTCATCCTCCACCCATCGCACTAACCTCCCAAATGCAATCCCACTATTCCTGTCGAACTTCCAGTGGTATATGACTATGTACGAGTATTTGCAAATAGTTTAGATTAATGTTATCAACATCGAAGACAAATTTACACATTTTATGGCTTGAAAGTGCCAAATTGTTACTAGCGAAACAAGTATCCATAAAATATGCATTGCATGGCTATTGTGTTGTTGGTGTATCCACTCCACTGACACACTTTTGTACCTCAGCTCAGCTCAGCTCAACTCATACTCTAGCCGCATTTACAAGCATCTCCACTTGGTGGCACTTTGCATTACGATGCTATTCAGAGCAGAACCTTATAATGCAACGCTATGCAAATTTTTGCAATGGTTGGCTGGTTGTGCTCGGTGCATTTTTCACATTTTTTGGTATTGAAAATAAATAGATTTTGTAGTTTTAGCTTCATGTCATTGGCTAGCCTTAGAGTGGTGTTAGTTTAATGAATTTAATTGGGATTTTAGAGATTTTTAAATTATCAAAAATTATTATTATGACGGATGGAAAGAGATTCTGAAGCAATGTCTATCATGTCAAAAAAATAAATACAAATAGCCTGAATGAAGCTGATGCCAGCGCCGACCTTGTCGTGGCAAGTACCCCATCGGAGAATATATTTAATATTCAATTGCCCGGTCGATATATAAATTTAAATATAATTGACAGCAATTATAACTCATAGAAGTCCCAGTCATGTAAATAATACAATTAAAGTCTATTATCTCAGTGCTGTGATTGTTGAAAGCCAGCCGGAACTAGATATTAAACAAGTTCAATAAAAAATTGAATTTAAATTTGTTGATAAGCTTGGACTTGACCATGTTAAAACATTGAGCCAAACTGGAAGTAAATCAAATTAATCGAGTGTTTGTAAATTATTGAAAATTTTTTATATTTTAACTTATAGAAAATTTCTAAAACACTGCTCAGAAATCAGTTGCAACGCAACGGTGTTCTCGTGCAAATCCCACAATGTTGGCGGTTTCCGGAGTAGTTCTCACGTCTAGCCTCTGGCTCATCGCAATCCTGTGTGTTATCGTGTTCCTAGTGTATCGGTTTAAATTTAAACACCTGATCGATGTTACACGCCATATACCCAGTCCTCCTTCGCTGCCCCTTATTGGGCATGGCCATTATTTCATTGGATCCTTGCCCCACGAAAATGTTCAGACCCTTTTCAAGTGGGTTGCCGCATATGGTACGACTTTTAAAATGTGGCTTGGCCCTCATTTGAATATAGTTTTGGTTGATCCCGACGATGTTGAACAGGTGGTCAACAATACGCGTTTTATTGAAAAATCCTACCAATACTCCTTTCTGGAGCCTTGGCTTAAGGCAGGCCTCCTCACCAGCTATGGCAAGAAGTGGCATCAACGTCGTAAGATCTTTACATCAGCATTCCATTTCCAGATACTCAGACAATTTGTGGAGACATTCGAAAAGCAATCACGGATATTTGTGCGAAACTTGGATATGGAATACAACCAGCAAAGGAAGAAGGGTTTCGACTTGCACAAGTGGCTGAACCTTTGCACTTTGGATGTGATGTGTGGTAAGTACAAAAGTTGGGATCTGTCCACCTTAAACGAATTAAAAAAAATCTCTCAGTCGTCGCCCAGGATCGACCTGTGGTGATATGAAAAATCGCCCAAAAAAATAAATGATAAATCGCCCAAAACTAAAAAATGGCCAACAAAATGGCTCAAAACAAAAAATGAAATTACGCCCAAAAATAAATGAAAAATTACCCAAATGAAAAATCGCCCAAAAAAATTGGATCATTTTTCGTATGGAAGATCGCCCAAAAAAATTGAGTTATTTATAATATGAAAAATCGCCCAAAAACTTTAATAATTTTCAATATGAAAATTCTCCCAAAAATTTGAGTAATATGCAATATGAAAATTCGTCTTAAATTTTAAATTAGGATTGGCTATAAAAAATAACTTATTATTTTTTCAAATTTCTTGTTTGAACTTTGTCATTTAATAATGGAACACAATATCATTCATATGAACACCACGACTGGTTCGGCCGTATCTCATCCAATCAACCCAATTTTTCAGTACAAGGCCCAATTATGCCGCCAGCCAAAAATCCACACCAAACAGTGACTCGTTGTGGATGCATTGACTTGTCAATAGTCACGTTTGGGTTCTCCGAAACCTATATGCGGCAATTTTATTTATTGACATAGCCACCGAGATGAAAAAGAGCTTCATGGAGGCTGAACTGAAAGCCGAATTCATCTTGAAAATTGTCCACGTAAATTTCTTACAGTTGGCGTTAAACTACTTTGGAAGTAATTTTTTTAATATTTCCCAAATTTGTTCGAGCGTACTTTGCAAAAGTCAAAAATAAACATGACACTTTATATACACTCCACCATGGCTTGCATTCCACAGAGGTTGTCGATTTTCATAGAAGTTCACTAACATAAGAGGAAAATGTTATTTTTTTAATATTGCCAAACCAAAACAAATAAAAATATCGAAAATAGTGAAAAAATTATTTAATAAATAAATATAAAATTTGAATTATTTAAAACCACGCTTATATGGCAAGGCTACCAATTAATACTATATATATCGATATATTAATACTATATAAAGAGTGATTTTTTTGAGGTTAGGATTTTCATGCATTAGTATTTGACAGATCACGTGGGATTTCAGACATGGTGTCAAAGAGAAAGATGCTCAGTATGCTTTGACATTTCATCATGAATCGTCTTACAAACGAACAACGCTTGCAAATTATTGAATTTTATTATCAAAATGCGTGCTTGTTAAGAAAGTTCATTGCGCGCTTCCATTTTATGGTCAGTTTAATCGACCCACTGAAGCGGCTATTCGGGCTATTGTGACTAAATTTCGCACCAAATTTACATTGTTGGACATTAAACCACCAACACGCTTACGTAGAGTGCGAACTGAAGAAAATATCGCAGCTGTATCGGCCAGTGTTAATGATGACCACCAATTTTCGATTCGTCGCCGTTCGCACCAATTGGGTCTCTGTTACTCAAAAACGTGGAAATGCCAAAATTGGACTAAGCGGATGGACCACCTAAGACGCAGCCGCGGTCAACATTTAAATGAAATTATCTTCAAAAAGTAAATGTCATGGACCAATCTAACGTTTCAAATAAAGAACCGATGAGATTTTGCAAATTTTATGCGTTTTTTTTTAAAAAAAAGTTATCAAGCTCTTAAAAAATCACCCTTTATAATGTATCTACGCAATTGGAGGAATGCACACACCGAATTTTGTGTTTCTAGTTGTTGTCGTTTGATAGGTAGAATTTTATACTTTTTTAAAAACGAATCAAATTCAAAAAATGGAAAAACTGAGGCTAATTAAATAAAAAATAAGATTATAAGAAATAAGATTATATCTGACGATGGATAAGGTTTGAATGCCCTCACTGGCACTTAAATGTGTCCTACATTATTGTGCTAAATTTCATCCTACTAAAGACAACTTCAAATTTCAAGCCCGATTTCGATTTTGTATTAGACTTTGGCACATTGTCTTTAAAAATGGTAAATACGAAAAAATTATGACAAGAGAACATGCGTTTTGGGCAGAACTTGGTCTCCGCTGTGATCTTCGAAGAATAGGTGGATGTGACACCACGACCGATGGAAATACTTCTCGTAGGGCATTTGCGGATCATAAAAAGTTTTCAAAATTGTAGGAATATAAGATGAATTAATATTCCGCTTAAAATAATACTAACATGTTTGTGCTGTCAATTTCCCATGAATTTGTATAATTGCAAAAGTGGGTCCAATTAAATGGACTTGATTTATAGACTATGCAAATTTAAAGCTTCACAACTTCACTATTTACTAGATAAATCCCTTAAATAATTGATTGGTATATTAGTTTTTAAAAAGAGGTTTGATATTTTGAATGCAGCTCTAACTAGTTTTCTTGCTCTATTTAAACAAAATAGTTTTAAAAATTATATAGAACACTATTTACTAAACATGTCATAAAACGCTATATTTCATTAAAATTTAAGTAAATTTAAATCAATTTTAAACAGAAACTAAAATACAGCTGTTTTAATAATTTTGGCCAAGAAAAGTGGTAGACGAGACCAAAATGCAATGACTTTTGTTCTAGTAAATGTTTTTGAGTTCTGTAAAAATTTTAAATTAGACCCAAGGATTACTTAGAGATATTATCATTTGAAATCGGACAATCGGATATATTTTAGAAATTAGCCCAAAGTTGACACTACTTTCTTAAAATCGAAAAATACGAAATTTCGATTTTAAAGAAAAGTAAAATTTTTATTTTTTTGTTTTTAGGTTTTTTTAACATTATTTTACATATTTTTTCATAACGCGCAGAGCAAATATTATTTTTTTTCATATTAGAGATTTTCAAGTTTTTTAGATTTTGAAAATTGAAAAAAAAAACGTATATTTTTTTGTTTATTTCACAATTTAAGAGATGTTGCACTCGAATATCTTTTTTTAGAAATTGTGGCTTTTTAGCTTTATTAAGGCGCCAAAATTGTGTTTATGTCAAATAAAGTTTGTTTGTAATAAATATTGAAAAACTCACCTTTTAAAAAAATCACGATTCTGGATCAACTTAATCTTTTCCGATCATAAGCCTTTGAAAATAAAATAGGCATTGATGGGGTTCCCGTTTTTTGTAGGGCAACTATTGCCTGTACGAAATTGTACCCTTCAAATATTTTATACATTTAGTGCATAAAAATACCCTTTTTGAAAAAATGTACAATTCTGGACCTACATAACTTTTTTTCTTGTAAAGCTTTTGAAGAATAAAATGCACATTTAGAAAGGTTTGCCGTTTTTGCAGTGTAATTTTTGCCTGCATGAAATTGCACTCTTGGAAGATAAATTTAGTGCAAAAAGTCTGATTTTTCAGTTCCAAAACGCGAATTAGTCGAAACATACGAAAAGTAGTAAACTTTGATACAATTTCTAAACTATATCCAATTGCCCGATTTTCAATCTTAATACCTCAAAATAATTCTTGGGTCTTTGTCTGATTTCAGTTTTTTCAGAACAGAAAAAGTTTTACCAGAACAAAAGTTATTGAATTTTTGCCGGTATATTTTGATTCTTAACCTCAGTATGTCGCTGGTACCTGCGTTTGATGTTTTCCCACAATAAATATTTGTGAATCCAAGGATTACTCCTAACATGCTTTTACATTTAATTTTTCCACTTTCAGAATCCGTCATGGGTGTCTCCATAAATGCACAATCCAATGAGGACTCTGAATACGCCAAAGCACTTCATACGTAAGTAGGCGGCAATTTAATTTTGATAATTAATCTAAAAACAATTTTCATCCAGTATCAGGCAAGTCCTGCACAAACGCATGTTCAATTTGCTATATCATTTCGATGTCACCTATAAATTCACCAAATTGGCCAGCGCATGGAAGAAGGCTTTGGCGGTGATACATGGATTTTCGGAAAAGGTTATACTACGCCGGCGCGAAGAACTTATGAGTACCCAAAATACTCTCAATACTGAGAGCAAAAAACAGAAAATGATATTTTTGGATATTCTCTTGCACGCGGAGATTGATGGTAAACCCTTGAGTAATTTGGATATAAGAGAGGAGGTGGATACATTCATATTTGCTGGTCATGATGCTCCCTCGGCGGCATTGTTGTTTAGTTTTTACAATCTGGCACGGTATCCAGAGTGTCAGCGGAAATGTGTGCAGGAGATTATAGAGGTGATTGGCAAGGATAACTCAAAGCCATTCAGCTTCGAAGACCTCAATAAATTAACATATCTGGAGCAGTGTATTAAAGAGACACTGAGAATGTATCCGCCGGTGCCGGTAATGGGCAGATATATAGCGGAAGATTGTGAAATCAGTAGGTTCTGAATTTTATTTGATTTGAGTTTCAATTTAATATATATATATATATTTTAAATTCCAGATGGCAAAATCATACCTGCGGGCAGCAACATTTGCATATCTACTTTAGTTATGGGTCGCCAGTCGGCAATTTATCCCGATCCTTTAAAGTTTATGCCCGAGAGATTTAATAATTCAGCTACATCGCAACTGAATCCTTTCGCTTATATTCCTTTTGCAGCAGGGCCACGTAATTGCATGGGCCAGAGATTTGCCATGTTAGCCCTCAAAACGATATTGGCAAATGCTCTGCGCCACTATGAATTCATATGTTTGGACAACGGATCTGAGGAACTGCAACTTATGGCCGAAATGGTGCTGCTACCCAAGGATACGTTGATGTTCAAACTCAAACCGAGAGTACTTTAAGGACCAGCATTTTATAGACATTCTATCGAAGGGCTGTATATAAAATTTTCTTTTCTAAACTAGTAAAACAAACTCAATTTTTTGATAAATTAAAAAAAAATAAATTTCAATTTTCGTCGAAAGAACAGGAGTATAAATATGGGGCTACAAAAAATCGTCCAAAAAATATGAAAAATTACCCAAAAATTCCAATAAGCAAATGGGCGATATTTCATATAAAAATTACCCAAAAATAGTTTTTTATTCAAATTTAGCGGGCAATATTTCATAATTGTCACTTGGGTGATTTTTCATAATGACAAAATATCGTCCAAAATATGTAAGTCCGGCCGAAGGCCGATAATGCAGGATTTGGAAATTCACCCGATGGGTCATTTCCCCCATTTTTGAGCGATTTTCAATTGGGTGATTTTTTTTAATTCGGGCATAATTTTTTGGGGAATTTTCATTTGGGTGATTTTTCATTTTTTTTTGGACTTCATTTAATTTTTATTTTGGGTAATTTTTCCATTTTTGTCCAATTTTTCATTTTGTTCTTCGGGCTACTTTCCGTGTCGATTTTGACAGATTTGGATATACCCCATATGAAATAATCTTTTTATACCCTCCACCTCCAGGATGGGGGTATACTAACTTTGTCATTCCCTTTGTAACACCTTGAAATATCGACCTGAGACCCTATAAAGTATATATATTCTTGATCGTCATAAAATTCTAAGACGATCTAGCAGTGTCCGTCCGTCCGTCTGTTGAAAGCACGCTAGCATCTAAACCAAAAGAGCTAGGACGTCCAAATTTTCCATAAATGCGTCTTATAGTCGTAGATCGGTTGGGATTGAAGCTGGCTGAATCGGTCCAAAGGGAAAAAAATTTCCCTCACAAGGACTGAAAATACCCATAATAACCTCTAATATTTTGAGTGTTTAAGTATGTTGATTCAATATGTCTCGTTATATTTACATGATATTGGGTATGCGCATTTCTCCTATAAAAAAACTTGCACCATAAAGGGTGAAATTGGACAAAAAGGGATAACAATGGTACTTATCAAAAGTCAACAGCTAGAAACATGAAATTCGGTGTGTACATTCCTCTAACTGAGTAGATACATAATATAAAATTATTTTTTTCCAAATTCGTACTTTTAACGGTTAAAATGGGAATAAAGGGATAAAAATGGTACGAACCAAACGGTTCCACCTAGAATAGTTAAATTCGGTGTATACATTCCTCTGATTGCGTAGACACGTAAAATAAAGACATTTTTTGAAATTCGTACTTTTTGGGGTTGAAATGGAAAAAGGGGATAAAAATAGTACCAACCAAATGACCGCAGCTAGAGTCATGAAATTCGGAGTATACATTACTCTGACTGCGGTGACACGAAAAATATTTTTATTTTCAAATTCATACTTTCAAGGGATACAATGGGGTCAGAGGGATATAAATGGTACCAACTAAACGGCCATAGCTAATTACGTAGACACGCATAGACTCGCAAAATATTTTTTTCCAAATTCGTACTTTTTTACTTTTACGGCGAAAATGAGAATCAAGAATTAAAGTTATCTTGCACTACGTACTTGAGAGATAGATGATTTTCAAAGTTCATACTTTTGGCATTAAAATAGGATGGAAATACAACCAATCAGGATGGAATGGATAGGATGGAAATACTTTAATATTTGTGGTATTTAATCTTTTTTGAAGATTGCTGTCTTATATTTTCTTTTTGAATTGTCTTGAAGTATTATTTCGATATAAATATTATTAACATATCGATAGCCTTGCCTTATAAACGAGGTTTAAAATAATTAAAATTTTATATTTAATTTGAACTGGGATATTTTCCTGGCTCAAGATCATTTTGCATCTATATTTTATAGAATGCAAATTTATTTACAAGTGGGATGGTGACATTTATTACTTGGTAGTGTGCACCAAAATATGTTTACCTTAAGAGCCCGAGTATATTGTTGAAAAGCGAAGCCACCAGGATGCGTCAGGTGGCTTCGCAGCGACTTTTCAATGCTATAAATAAATAAATGAATGCTATAAATAATAATAAAAATTCGGATCAAATATTGTTTACAGACCAAAATAAAACAAACGAAAAAAACTAAAATTTTATATTTAATTTGAACTTGGATATTGTCCTGGCTCAAGACCATTTTGCATCTATATTTAATAGAATGCAAATATATTTACAAATGGCATGGTGACATTTATTACTTGGCTGCAGACTACCACGATCATGACTTCGACCATGTAAAAAGTTTTTTCAAGTGGCTTCGCAGCGACTTTTCAACATCAAACCCGGCCTCTATAAGGGAGATGATTTTCACAAACGAACGAGAAGCACAACTCACTTGCCGAATTTGCGTTTAAAAAATCGCACCAAGTAATAAAGCACACATGCCATCTTACAAGCAACTCATTGAGTTGCATATGTAAGTATGTGTATATGCAGGTATAGTTACCCAGCAATACTTCTGCCGTGCCAACGCTCATTTGTTTTAGTTTTTTCGTTTGCATTTTTTTGCTCTGTAATCAATAATTGATTTGAACTGGGATATTGTCCTGCCTCAAGACCATTTTGCTTCTATATTTAATAGAATGCCATGGTGACATTTATTACTTGACAATCAATTATTATACACTCCACGAGAGTATTATGTCTTTGTGCATTTGTTTGTAACACCCAAAAGGAAACGAGATAGACCAATTGTAAATTATACCGACCGTCTTGGAATCACTTTCTGAGTCGATTTAGCAATGTCCGTCTGTCTGTCTGTCTGTCTGTCTGTCTGTCCGTCCGTCCGTCCATCTATTCTTGTAATCACGATACAGGTCGCAATTGTAGACAGAACCAAATGAAACTATGCACAACGATGTTTTTCGGGATAAGGACGAACGCTATTTAATTTGAAGAAAATCGGTTCAGATTGAGATATAGCCCCCATGCGAATTTCACTCCCGATTTTACTCTTTTCACTCTAAATAGCACATATTACAACATATTTTTTTTAAAGTGGCAAAACATCTTATATTGTAACTAGAAACACCTAAACAACTAAAAATGTGTTAGATCGGTTCAGATTTATATATAGCTCCCATACAAATTTCGCTCCCGACTTGACTTTTTCCGCTCTAGAAACCACATATTGTATCAGATTATCTTCAGATTTGGCAAAACATCTTATATTTAAACTAAGAACATCTATGGTGAAAATGGGGCAGCTCGGTTCAGATTTAGATATAGCCCCCATACAAATGTCGTTCCCGATTTGACATTTTCCTCTGTAGAAACCACATATTGTACTCGATTTTCTTTAAACACTTGGCACAACATCTTATAATCTTACTAGAAACACCTATGCAGAAATTGGGTAAGATCGGTTCAGATTTAGAAATAGCCCCCATATAAATGTCGCTCCGGATTTGACTTTTACCGCTTTAAAAGCCACATATTGTGCTCGATTGTCTTTAAATTTCGCACAACATCTTATAATCTAACTAAACAAAACTATGGTGAAAGTGGGTAAGATCGGTTCAGATTTAAATATAGCCCAAATTCATATGTTGCTCCCATAAGTTTAACCGATTTTGGCCAAACTATACATTTTATATTTCACCTATTTCGTTCCAGGTTTCAATATATCCTCATACAAATGTCCTTTCCGATATAAAATTTTTTGTCAAACACATACATTTACAGGATACAAAAAAACTTCCCGTTTTCACTTTTTCACCGAATTGAATTGTATTCGGATTGAAAGTGGAGTGTATCATAGAGTCGGCCCCGCCCGACTTTAGCCTTTCCTTACTGGTTTAGTTTGATTATATTAAAAAAATTAAATTTTTCCTGTAATGTTACTGCACTTCTACGACAATCGACAGCCTCTGTAGAATGCAATCCATGATGGAGGGTATATAAAGTTCGACCCGGCCGAAGTTAATGCCGTTATTACTTGTTTGTTATGTTGTCCTCCCATCATAGGCGAATATCAACACTTATAGTAAAATCTCATTCTAAATCTTTTGAATGTGACTAAGTCGCCCAGGTGTTCTAAGAAAGGAAAATTCAATGTCCAGCCATGGCCGGTCAGAAACGGAGAAGATATTCGACATTCTCAATCTCCTCCTAGTCCAAGACAACTTCTACGGAAATCGTTTGTCTTGATAACTAGTCTCTGGGTATCAATTCTTATAAACAACGTTGATAAATCGAATATTTCACGTGAAATAAGATGTATCTACCTCTGAGCCTGAAACTAAGTGAATGAGCTGCTGTTATGTTCGATCATTGAATCTGGGATTTTTTTCCCTATCTACTCTTACGTTGCAATGGATTGACAGCCAATTAAGCAAAAAAAAAAGAAATGGTGGAACATAAAAATTTAGATGTCGATATGTTTTGATTAGCGATCAAAGACATTTTTTCCAATAAATTTTCATTTGGACAGACAAATGGCATGACAAAGAGTGCTGCCCAATATGCATCTTTTGTGTAGAGCCAGCCGGGTGGGCTGTGCTGTTGGTGCATTGTGCAGCATGAGTGCAGTTTGATGTACTCAAGGCATCCCTAATGCAATTTCTTTCCTAACAAACGGTCCTTCAAAATTCAATGCTGATGCTGTTCGTTACGATGATGATGGTGGTGGTGGCAGCAGTGGCAGTGATCATTTGCCATTTTGGGTTGGAGTGATAATTAAGTCTCTATTGTTTGTTGTTCTTTGCCATTCAAGTGTTAAAATTATGTTTTTATTACCCCGCAATCAAAACTTATTGCATTACTCTGTGTGTCCAGGCATTGTGTTCGTTTGCTGGCTGCCTTGGTAGATTGTGGCAGTTTGTGCGTATGTGTGTTTCATGGTCTTAATTTTGCAACTGGCCGGGGAAGAAGCTGGGCACAGTGTTTTGTTTCGAACAAAAATATTAGAAATAAAATTGTTACAGAAATTCTGAATTTTAAGAAGGAATCATTGGAAGGATACAAAATAAATGTTTAATAATTTAGTTGGTTTGAAAAATATTCGTATTTTTAGGGATGAAAATGGGTAAAAAGGGATAAAATTAGTACCGACGAAATGGCAAAAGAAATTTTTATTTTTAGAGGAAAATACGACAGCAGCTACAATCATGAAATTCGTCTGACTGAGTAGACGTGGATAATTCGAACTTTTAAGGCCATGGTAGCTTGCAATAGTATACAAGAATTATGATAAAAACAAAGGTAGATTTTTTGGAAGAAATTCAGCATCCATTATAATCACTGTGGATCAAAATGAAACTTTTTCGGAATTAACAAAGTTCTGCCATTTTGATAGATGGGCAAAAAAAGTACATACATGTACGGCGTTTTCAAAATAGAGACAGTTCAATATTTCCCCCATTTTGCACATTCTTATGTGATCCTTACATTTTGAGTAAAGAATGTGTCAAAAATAAATGAAAAATCGCACAAAACAAAAGTGGACCAAAAAAGGAACACGAAATAATGCTCAAAAATAACTGAAAAATCACCCAAATCAAAAATGAAAATTCGCCAAAACAGTTGAGTAATTTTTTATATGAAAAATCTCCCAACAAATTGACGAACTTTTAATATGACAAATCACCAACAACAAAAGTAAGTCTAAAAGATTAAATATAGCCTAGAACGGAAAATGAAATTATGCTCAAAAGTAACTGAAAAATCACAAAATCAAAAATGAAAAATCGCCAAAAAATTTACGAACTTTTAATTTGAAAAATCGCCCAAAACAAAAGTGAGTCAAAAAGATTAAATATAGCCCAAAACAAAAAATGAAATTACGCCCAAAAATAAATGAAAAACCGCCCAAACAATAAGGTAATTTTTCATATGAAAAATCGCCCAAAAAATTTACGAATTTTTAATATGAAAAATCGCCCAAAATAAAAGTGAGTCAAAAAGATTAAATATAGCCCAAAAAGGAAAATGAAATTATTCCAAAAAGGGAAATGAAATTATTGCAAAAATAAATAAAAAATCACCCAAATCAAAAATGAAAAATCGCCAAAAGAATTGGGTAAAAGTAAGTCAAAAGATTAAATATAACCCAAAACGGAAAATGAAATTATGCCCAAAAATAAATAAAAACAAGTAAGGAAAGTCTAAAGTCGGGCGGGGCCGACTATATGATACACTCCACTTTCCAACCGAATACAGTCCAACTCGGTAAACAAGTGAAAACGGGAAGAATTTTTGTATGTTTCCTAATCATAGGCTAATACGACCTGGTTCGATTTGTCAAATCGATAAGAATATTTGTATCGGGGCTATATCCAAACATGGAAAAATGTGACTAACTTTCACAATAAGTTCTTCCAGTTCAAATAAAGGGTGTTTTTTATTGGGGTATAGAACTTTAAGTTGGCATCACTTTTTTAACTGGCGGCCATTTTGTCAGCTGTCAAGTGATTAATATTTAGTTTGGTTTGCCATTTCATCATGAACAGGTTGACAAAAGAACAACGCTTGCAAATCGTGCAAATTTATTTCGAAAGTAATGGTTCAGTTCGCGAAGTTCACCGCAAGCTCCGTCCATTTTATGGTCGACATACTCGTCCATCAGAGCAATTAATTCATAATTCATAATTTCGCGGAATGGACCTGTCAATTGGCCACCAAGATCGTGTGATTTGACACCATTGGATTATTTTCTTTGGGGATATGTGAAGTCGCTCGTCTACGCCAACAAACTAGAAACGTTAGGGGACTTGGAAGCCAACATTCGTGGCGTTATTGCCAACATACGGCCCCATATGCTCGAAAAAGTAGTTGAAAATTGGACCTGTAGAATTGGCTATATTCGAGCCAGCCGCGGCGGCCACATGCCCGAAATCATATTTAAACATTAATGGCATAAAATTATCCTTCCAATAAAGCCAAATTGATGGACATTAAAACGATTTTCTTGTGTTTTATTTCAATTCGAAGTTCTATACCTCAATAAAAAACACCCTTTAAAAGGTGTTATGCTCACTTTGAAGAAATTCGGTGAACATTCGTGGTTTCTGGGGCGGAAAAAGTTAAATCAGGAGCGAAATTTGTATGGGAGCTATATATAAATCTGAACCGATCTAACACATTTTTACCACAGGTGTTTCTAGTTGAAATATAAGATGTTTTGCCAATTTTTAAGAAAATCTCTTGTAATATATGGTATCTAGAGTGAAAAGATTAAAATCGGGAGTGAAATTCGTATGGGAGCTATATGTAAATCTGAACCGATCTGACTCATGATACACTCCACTTCGGCTCTATGATACACTCCACTTTCTATCCGAATACAATTTAATTCGGTGAAAAAGTGAAAACGGGCAGGATTTTTGCATCCTGTAAATGTGTGTGTTTGACAAAAAATGTTAAATCGGAAAGGACATTTGTATGGGGGTATATTGAAATCTGGAACGAAGTAGGTGAAATATAATATGTATAGTTTGGCCAAAATCGGTTAAACATTTGGGAGCAACATTTGTATTTGCGCTATATCTAAATCTGAACCGATCTTAGCCACTTTCTCCATAGGTTTTTTACTTGGATTATAAGCTGATGTGCCAAATTTAAAGAAAATCGAGTACAATATGTGGTTTCCAAAGCGGCAAAAGTCAAATCGGGAGCCACATTTGTTTGGGGGCTATATCTAAATCTGAACCGATCTTACCCAATTTATGCATAGGTGTTTCTAGTTGGATTGTAAGATGTTGTGCAAAATTTAAAGAAAATTGAATATAATATGTGGTTTCTAGAGCGGAAAAGGTCAAATCGGGAGCGACATTTGTATGGGGCCTATATCTAAATCTGAACCGATCTTACCTAATTTCTACATAAGTGTTTCTAGTTGGATTATAAGATGTGCCAAATTTAAAGAAAATCGAGTATAAGATGTGGTTTCTAGAGCGGAAAATGTCAAATCGGGAGCGACATTTGTATGGGGGCTATATCTAAATCTGAACCGATCTTACCGAATTTCTGCATAGGTGTTTCTAGTTGGATTGTAAGATGTTGTGTCAAATTTAAAGAGAATCGGGTACAATATGTCGTTTCTAGAGCGTAAAATGTCAAATCGGGAGCGACATTTGTATGGGGGCTATATCTAAATCTGAACCGATCTTACCTAATTTCTACATATTTGTTTCTAGTTGGATTATAAGATGTTGTGCCAAATTTAAAGAAAATCGAGTATAATATGTGGTTTCTAGAGCGGAAAAGGTTAAATCGGGAGCGACATTTGTATGGGGCCTATATCTAAATCTGAACCAATCTTACCTAATTTCTACATATGTGTTTCTAGTTGGATTATAAGATGTTGTGCCTAATTTAAAGAAAATCGAGTATAATATATGATTTCTAGAGCGGAAAATGTCAAATCGGGAGCGACATTTGTATGGGGCCTATATCTAAATCTGAACCGATCTTACCTAATTTCTACATAAGTGTTTCTAGTTGGATTATAAGATGTGCCAAATTTAAAGAAAATCGAGTATAATATGTGGTTTCTAGAGCGGAAAATGTCAAATCGGGAGCGACATTTGTATGGGGGCTATATCTAAATCTGAACCGATTTGCCCCAAATTAAATAGCGTTCGTCCTTGACCCACAAAACTTACTTGTGCCAATTTTTGTTAATATCGGACTATAATTGCGACCTGTAGTTTGATTACAACAATAGATGGACAGACAGACGGACGGACAGACGGACATTGCTAAATCGACTCAGAAAGTGATTCTAAGTCGATCGGTATACTTAACTATGGGTCTATCCCGCTTCCTTTTGGGTGTTAGAAACAAATGCACAAAGCCATAATACTCTCGTGGAGTGTATAAAAATCGCCAAAACAATTGGCGATTTTTTTCTTAGGGCATGTCTAAAGCCGGCTACGCAGAGTAAAGGTTTTCAGCGTTGCCGGTCTTAGTCCGGGCTTAATGATTTGGAAGGCTTTTCAGATTTAATTTTCATATTTCAATTTGTGAAATGTCAGTCACCAAATGGCTGATAACCTATTTAGTTGTTGGGTGATTTTTCTTAATGAAAAATTGCCCAAATGACAAATATGAAATATTGCCATGAAAAAATATGAAAAAGTACCAATTTTTGGGCGATTTTTCATATCAAAAAAAAAATCGCCCATTTTTGTATGGAGTTTCTTGGTCATTTTTCACATTGTTTGGCGATTTTTCGTAGCCATTTCCCTATAGTGTCGTTGTATTTTGCTTTGTAACATGGCATCCTATGTTGAAGGGTATACAAATTAGATTTTTTTGAATTACTTTCACTGATTCTTTCCTACAAATTTCATCGTTACACAAAACACTGTGCGATGGTGCACCCATTACCATTTTACATCTATGGAATGTCATCGCCAGCATTATGTCCTGAGTGTCCTTGTCAAGCAGCACAGTTGTATGTATGCATATGTGTGTGTGTGTGCGTCACATAATAATATTATGATTACAATACGACCATATGGATGGTTATTTTGCGTTTTCCATTGGCAGTTGTTCAATTCTGTCGAACAAACTCGCCACTATAATCCCTCCCCCCTGTGCAGTATAGTCCTGGCATTGCTGTGTTATTATTGCTGCCATTGTGAGTTTGACTTTGATTTTCTGTTCACTCTCTCTAGCTCTATGTCTGAGACATTATGATAAGCTCTGATTGAGACATTATGATAAAGGTAATTTCGTTCATATGTCGATTTCTAACGCACGTCCTCCTGCTCGTCTCTCCTTCGTCCTTTGTGGCCACATATAAAGTGATATTTATTATTTTGTAATAACGCCAATGTGCTATGAGAAGCTCACTATCATGATTTCATTTTTGGTTGCATATGATGATATTAATCGTAATCGTAATACATTTTGCTTATACACAAAATCGCCTGAACTCTGTTCGAGCTGGAATGGTTTCGATTAAACGTACATCCATTCATCGTCGTCCATTGATTGGCGTCCTTTGTTTGCTGCTGCTATTGCTGCTGTCGTGATTCTTATCGAAAATTGAGAATAGTATTTCTCTATTATTATTATTGTGGTTAATGTTCTTGGGGGATTTTGGAATTGCACCACAGTGTACGTTGGTATATGGTTCCGCTGATTAGAATAAATTGGTCATTTGTGGCCAAAGACGGCTGCTGTTGGATTGAAGGTTCATTAAACTTCTTTTGGGTTAGAATGAATTGTATAGTGTTTAGATGGCTCTCACATAATGTAGCAAAATCCTGCGGATCATGATATCAATCAAATGTTCTTTGAAGGAGCAAAAGCTGGGTTAACAAAGTATTTCATTATAATCCTGATGTGTTATTAAGCCTATAGTCCTTACTTAAATTGCAGTCATATTTTGGCCTGATGATCCATTGTCTTGGGTTTCAATCAGCCACATCACTGCTCATTAGTGAAGGGTTCACCACTGATCCGTAGGACAGTAGCAACCCTTTGCCCTCGCTCGCACTAAAAATCAATAACTATTCAAATCACATAAGGACACCAAACTGAACTCCAAAATGGGTAATAATCTTGCTCCTTTTGCCAAACATGTGACTGAGGAATTTGCATATTATCCTGGCGGAGTATTGTTTTGCTTTCTCATGACTCCTGGGTCTTGTTTATCAGTACTTTGCGTCAGTTTGGTTTGGGCAGGATTCCCCCTCAGGCATTTCCCAAACTGTGCTGTTAACTGATGACTTTGGGTTTATTTGACACCAGTCGAGTATGCGAACTTGCCAAGGGTCCTGTGGCAAGGGATGCTATCTTAGCAAATAATCAACGGCTGACAAACAAGCAGAAACAAAGCAACTCTACGCGCAATATTTCCCTACGAAAAAGGAAAGGAAGTCAAACAAATAAGCAGACTTTTGGGTAGAGGTTCTCCAACGGCGGGGGATTGTTTCAGGGGAAATACCCCAAACCATCACAATTAAGACGCCACAGATAGTCAGGAGCCTCCTTCTTCCATCTCAAACCATCCCATATCTCGCATTTGCCGAAAATATAAACTAGATGATATGCGTAGAAGTACCTATCCACAAGCAACAATTTCCAAGGATATTAAATAACAACCAAATTATGTAAACAACAACACAAGCTGCATCATTGCCACTTACATACCATGCCCCACACACACACTCGCACACAACTCCCTACTCTAAATGGACCAACAATCCAGCCATCCCTCAATCCCTACGAAATTCATATAATATCCCATAAAAGTGTAGGCATAAATAAAGCGCTGTTCTAACGAAAAACAACAACAAGAACGGCAACAACAACAAACAGTCAACGCTAGCAAAATAAACAAACACAACATAAGTAAATACAGGCGCTGGCGAAAAACAAAAATCCAATTCCAGGACAAAACAAAACAATTTTTGTTTAGATTTCACAGGATTCATAATGATAGCGGAGCATGGATTAAATAAATACAAAGGCCACAAAAATCACACACAAACACACACACATGTACTCGCACTCACACGCTTAACACCGAGGCTACGCACAAATATTCACTCGTAAACATCACCACCAGGCTAGTTTGGCGAACAGAAGATGAAAGTATGATAAGGACGGAAACTAAAGGGAATGAAACTACTTAGCGGAGGGAGTAGGAAACTTCATCATATGAAAACAAGTAAGGAAAGGCTAAAGTCGGGCGGGGCCGACTATATAATACCCTACACCACTCCCTGCGTATATACCTCGCAATTTTATGTAGTTCATATAAATTATACAGTTTACCATAAATTCATCTTTAGTCATGTATAACGAATATGGTAAAAATATGATAATTGTTCCAATTTTCCGGCAGAGAAATACAAACTATACAGTAGTAATAGGATGAATCGGACCGACATTTGAAAGGAGGCCTATAACAACACTTGGGACATGGTCCAAAACATGGGCCTATATATTACTCATTAACGGTAGGTATTCATAGTTGAAATAAATCATGATCCGATGTAAGACGTAGTTTCTAGAGCTGTATTAGAGTTGAATGGGGCCCCATTTGGGATATTCCAAAGAATGGACGATTATATTTGACTTTGTAATCTGCAAAATTTGAAAAAAAAAATCCGATGTAAAATTTGCGTTCTTGAGGGGTAAAAATTAAAATGGTGCATTTGTAAGGGCTCTACATTAAAAAATGGTTCCATATAGATCACTTTCAAAGTAGATATTCTTCGTTGAAATATGACATGATATGCAAAATTATATCGAGATCTAATGCACGATGTGGGTTCTAGAGTTGTAATAGAGTAGAATGGGGGTATTTGTATGGGGGTTATACCAAAATATGGACCCTTATATTTGACTTTCATAATATGTCTTCTTAGATAAAATATAATACAAAATGCAAAATTTGATAAACTTCCGATGTAAAATGTGGGTCCTAGAGGGGTAATAATAAAAATGGGGGTCATTTGTAAGGGCTCTACATTAAAAAGTCGTTCCATAAAAATCACTTTCAATGTAGGTTCTCTTAGAATGAAATATGAATATAATATAATCTACAAAATTTAAAAAACTTCCGATGTAAAATTTGGGTCCTAGAGAGGTATTAATTCAAATGGGGGCCCACTTGTAAGGGCGCTACATTAAAAAGTGGATTTTATATTCTCTATTGAAATATAACATGATCAGCAAAATTTTACCAAGATCCAATGTAAAATGTGGGTTCTAGAGCGATAGTAGTGTAAACTGGGGGCCCATTTGTATGGGGGCTATTGCAAAACATTGACCTATATAGCTGGCTTTCAAAATACGTGTTACTAGTATAAATGTAACATTGTGTGAAAAATTTGATCAAGATCCGATATAAAATGTACATTTTAGAGCAGTAATATTGTAAATCGGAGGTACATTTGTATGGGGGCTATATCAAAACATGGACCCATGTGGTCCACTTTCCCGTGAGCTGTTTCTAGTTCAAATATAACACGATCCTGAAAAATTTGGTCATGATCCCCTGTAAAATGTGTATTCTAGAGCAGTAATAGTGTAAATTATATGGATATTTATGTGGAGGCTATATCTAAATCTGAACCGATTTTCTCCAAATTCAATACCAATCGTCCGTGGCCAAAAAAAGTAACTTCTGCCAAATTGCATGACAATCGGACCTTAATTGCGACCTGTAGAGTGCGAACAAGCTTAGATGGACAGCAGACGGACGGACGGACAGACATACATCGTTAAATCGATTCAGCTGGTGATTCTAAGCCGATCCGTATACTTAAAGGTGGGTCTAGCTCAATTATTTCTTGGTGTTAAAAACATTTGGCGCGAAACTAACTTATAATACCCTAGTCCACGAAGTGGTGTAGTGTATAAAAAGAATATCTAATTCGGACCGTTATTAAAAAAGTTATGAGCAAAATACTGAGAAAAAAACATCTATTTAACGATTTTTTAAAAAAGCTATATCTTTTTATCGAGCAATCAGAAAATAGGTGTTTTAATGGGTACTATATAAAAAATTGAGGAAATCAAAAATATCAATTTTTTTTCAACTGTCCGATTTGTCGTGGAATGCCCCATATACTTTATATGTTTAAATATCGACTTTCAGGTCGCTATTTCAAACAAACTGAGAATACCCCCATGTGGAGGGTTTAAAAATGTAAATGCCTTTCTTGGAGTGCAGCGGCACTGACGACAACTTTTGTCTGCCGCACAGTTTCGGCTGTCACCATGCCAGTAGACTTGAAAATACAGGAAAGAATGAAGATGTGGAAAAAAGCAAGCCAGCACTCTAGAATTGTCGAGCTAGAAGAAACTGGAAAAAGAACCCCACAAGCTTGGTAGATAAGATGATCTGCCGTAAGTAAAGCCATATTAACGGCCAAACTTCTTCCAAATCTTGGAAATTGGTTTGGAAGTAAAAACCGGAGAAGTAAATTACTGCCTGACACAGATGATATTCAAATATTTTTTTGGTTTGTTCGATTTTGGTCTGTAATCAATATTTGATTTGATTATTCGTGAAAGGAACCCCTTTCTTAACCCTACTGCTCTTTCCTACCTCGTATTCAATCATAAATTCCATCATACTTTCATTGTCTTCACCATTGCCCTCCCGTTACGTTTCGGGAGGGAATCATTTGTTGGGTTGTTAGGATATCCTGGCGAGTGTGAGAGAGATTTTCATTTTCATTTCATTTCGTTTCGTTTGCCGAAATGTTAGTCTAATGGAACTCATGTAACATCAAAACCGCATATAAAAGCAAATTGTTTTGAGCCTAAGCTGGATTTAGGTTTATAGTTAATAGTCAACGGTTGCAAGGGGGATAGGGATGGAGGTATGTATGTGTAAGGCTCTGTGAAAGTATAGATAGATAGATGTGTGTCCTCGTATATGGCTGTGTAAATATATTGACGTATGCAGACATCCTTGGCTGTGTGGCTGTATAAATGTCTGGGGTTTTTGGATGTGGCTGGTGATGGTGGTCCTTGTTTTGGCAAGGGAACGCATGTGTGAGAAGTCTGCCTATTCACTTTACCAGTTTGGCTGTTATGGGTCTCTAACGTTTTTGGCCTCTGGCTAATAGAAATTCGTTGCGGGGAGTGGGAGGGGGTGTCGACTGTGTGATTAACACCTCCGTTTACGCGCTATGTTTGATAACTTTTGTTACGCCTCATTGTTGTTTGCTAATATTTGCTATTGTCTATACTCGTATAATCATCAAACGATATCACGAATATATTATCGCAGAACTGATATAATAAAACGTGTGAATATGCCAACACAAACTATAATTGAAAAGGAAGGCGCAATTTCGATGTTAGATAAAAGCACATAAATACCATCCAAGTGTAGGGGAAAAATCAAGAAGACACATTTAATTGCCAAAACTTGTTTGTTAGTTTTGCGATTAATATTATTATTATCGGGCAATAGAGACATTTCTATAATTTCACAGAATCTTCCAAATATTTTGTGTGTGTCCTGCCAAGCCTAATGATTGTATAAATGTTAACAAAGATTATAAATGAATTGGAAGGTTTTTGTTAAATAGGATGTTTAGGAAAAACACTTAATTGTCCAAGTTCATTTGATAGTTCTTATAGTGGGGAAGAATAAAAAATCGCCTACATACATATGTACATTAGGATGGGTCACGAAAATAAATTGTAGCGGTCACCCCCCAGAAATGCAGATTGGATTGTTTAATGATGATCTACACTGGGTCAAGCCATCTATGAGCTAAAGGCTCCCGAAAACACCTCTAAAAATCATGTTTTTCCCATGTAATTTGTATACCCTCCACCTCACTTTGTCATTCCGTTTGTAACACCTTGAAATATTCGTCGGAGACCCCATAAAGTATATATATTCTACGTCGTGGTAAAATTCTAAGACGATCTAGCCATGTCCGTCTGTCTGTCCGGCTGTCTGTCTGTTGAAAGCACGCTAGCTGCCGAACGAAATGAGTTAAGAGGTTCAAAATTTCTGTAAATGTGTCCTATGGTTGGACGTCGCTTGGGATTGAAAGTGGGTGAAATCGGCCCAGAGGGATAAGTTTTTCCCTAACAAGGACTGAAAATACCCCCTAATATTTAGATTACTTAAGCTAATTTTTTTAAATTTATCCTTTTTATACACTCCACGAGAGTATTATGGCTTTGTGCATTTGTTTGTAACACCCAAAAGGAAGCGAAATAGACCCATTGTTAAGTATACCGATCGACTTAGAATCACTTTCGGAGTCGATTTAGCAATGTCCGTCTGTCTGTCTGTCCATCTATTGTTGTAATAAAAATAACAGGTCGCAATTATAGTCCGATCTTAACAAAAATTGGCATAAATAAGTTTTGTGTTTCAACGACGAACGCTATTTAATTTGAGGCAAATCGGTTCAGATTTAGATATAGCCTCCATGCAAATGTAGCTCCCGATTTGACATTTTCCGCTCTAGAAACCACATATTGTATTCGATTTTCTTTAAATTTGGCACATCATCTTATAATCCAACTAGAAACACGTATGCAAAAATTGGGTAAGATCGGTTCAGATTTAGATATAGCCCCCATACAAATCTCGTTCCCGATTTGACATTTTCCGCTCTAGAAACGACATGCTGTACCCGATTTTCTTTAAATTTGACACAACATCTTATAATCCAACTAGAAACACCTACGCAGAAATTCGGTAAGATCGGTTCAGATTTAGATATAGCCCCCATACAAATGTCGCTCCCGATTTGACATTTTCCGCTCTAAAAACCCCATATTATACTCGATTTTCTTTAAATTTAGCACAACATCTTATAATCCAAATAGAAACACATGTGCAGAAATTAGGTAAAATCGGTTCAGATTGAGATATAGCCCCCATACAAATGTCACTCCCGATTTTACATTTTCCGCTGTAGCAACGACATATTGTTCCCGATTTTCTTTAAATTTGGCACAACAACTTATAATCCACCACACCTATGCAGAAAGTGGGTAAGAACGGTTCAGATTTAGATATAGCCCCCATACAAATGTCGCTCCCGATTTGACTTTTGCCGCTTTACAAACCATATATTGTACTCGATTTTCTTTAAATTTGGCACAACAGCTTATAATCCAAGTAAAAAACCTATGGTGAAAGTGGGTAAGATCGGTTCAGATTTAGATATAGCTCAAAAACAAACGTTGCTCCCAAATGTTTAACCGGTTTTGGCCAAACTATACATATTATATTTAACCTATTTCGTTCCAGATTTCAATATACCCCCATACCCCCATACCTCCTATGTCCTTTCCGATTTAACATTTTTTGTCAAACACATACATTTACAGAATACAAAAATCCTTCCCGTTTTTACTTTTTCACCGAATTAAATTGTATTCGGATAGAAAGTGGAGTGTATCATAGAGTCGGCCCCGCCCGACTTTAGCCTTTCCTTACTTGTTATACACTTGAAATTTGTTGCGTACCTTCCTCTAGTACCGTGAAAACACCAAAAAGTACAAAAATATTTAGCGGGTGAAAAGGGATAAAAATGGTACGAATGATATGACAACAGCTAGAAACGTGAATTTTGGAATGTACATTCCCCATATTTGCGTAGACTCTTAAAATAGAGTGATTTTTCAAAATTCGTACTTTTAAGGAGTACAATTGGAAAAGAGGGATAAAAATGGTACCACTCAAACCGCTGAAGTTGAAATCATGAAATTCGGTGTATACATTCATCTGACTGTGTAGACGCGAAACATAAAGGATTTTTTCAAAATTTGTACTTTTGTGCGGAAATGGGGCAAAAGGGGATACAAATGGTACGAATGATTCGACAACAGTTAGAAACATGAAATTGGGAGTGTACATTACCTTAATTGCGTAGACACCTAAAATAGAAGAATTTTTAAAAATTCGTACTTTTAAGGGATGCAATTGGAAAAGAGGGATAAAAATGGTACCAACCCAACCGCTGATGTTGAAATCATGAAATTGCGTGTATAGGTTCATCTGACTGTAAATACTCGAAACAAAAAGGAATTTTTCGAAAATTGTACATTTAGGCGGAAAAAGGGCGAATGGGGATAAAAATTGTACCAACCAAATGGCTGCAGTATAACATTGAAATTCAGCGTGCACATTGCTTTGACTGCGTAGACCCGAAAAATAATAATAGCTATCACTGTTCGTACCTATAGGATCAAAACAGGCATCAAAATTGGCACCAAGCCAATAGCTGTAGCCAGAATCATGAAATTTGGTGTTTACACTCGTCTGTCTGCTTACTATGAATATTTTCCCAAATGCGTACGTTTAGAGTTCAAATGAAAAAAGAATAAAACTGCTACCAAGCAAATGGCTGTACCTAGATTCATGGAATTAGATGTGTACATTCCAAAAGTGGAGCATAAGGGATCTTTAAAATTTGTAACTTTCTTATCAAAATAATACAGTCGCTTGGTCTGTAACTGAAGTGTTTTTTTCTGTATTAAGTGGAAGCACTTTAAATAAAAAATTTTATACTTGCCTTTGGTCGTATTACTGGACGTTTATATTGATTTTTTGTGGGTTTTAAAGGTGACAGCTAAAAACTCACATTTCTAGGAAACATTTTGTAAGAGATGTAATGGGAAATAAATAGGGGGAATCAAGACCTTTCGAATAATGCCTAAATGATGAATATCGGACGAAAAATGACGTTACTGACTAAATTTTTGTGAAATAATTTAATGCAGACGATGGTTTTCACAGCCAAAATTTTCATATGCTTTTTACAAATATGAGCGCTGCGGCGTCAATTTCATTCCGAGGTTCATCATTTAGGCATCATTCGAAAGGTATTGACTGCAGTTATTTATTGTTTATAAAATACTACCACCAAATACGAAAAAGTTTTCATTTGTCATTGTGAAAGTCGACAAAAATTACTCTAAACGTCCAATAATTCGACCAATAAGTTACTCTAAGACAATAAGCAAAATTTATATTTAAAGTGCTTTCAAGGATCTATTATTTCAGGGAAAAAATTGAGAAAAATTGTAACACAAAAAAATAAACCGGAAAAACATGATCTTTGGGTTATTTTCAGGAGCGTTTAGCTCACAGATGGCTTGATTTAGGAACGAAAAACTTTGCAAATCAAAACTTTATTTTAGTGGGGTAACTGGAACTAGTTTGATGGACCCAGCCTAATGTGCATTCCAGATACCGAATGACTATTTTTCCACAGAAAATTTTAAATGTCAATCATTCCATACATTTACAAAATGTCTACGTTCGCTTATTGTCACCAGCGCCAGACAAAATTGTCACTTTTACAACAAATCGCCAATTATTCTAATTTCTTGGTATCTCATATCACCAAGGTCGCATCCCACTGATACACGCGTATTAAATAAAAGCCTCACATCACGCATATGTATTTGTTACACAAATACTTTGCCAGAAATAGTATGTTTTTCAAAGTCTTCTTGCTGTCTGGGGGCATATTTATGAAAACCGACTATGGCAACGCCAAATAATTGAGAATTGCGCGAAAAGTACAAGAGAAAACCGAAATGATGCTATCATAAAATTACTTGGAAAAAATTAACAAAAAAAGAAAACATAAAAACACAATATTTGGGAGTGGAGTGAAGTGGAGGCATGCACACGCCATGCCAGTGGTGGTATTTAGTTGGACTGGTGGCGTTGAGTGCCACCAAAAAAAAAAAAAAAGAAAACGGCCAAGCTTCTTTTTTGGAAATGATGAACAGATAATGGTTGCTAGAAATTAAAGTTAAACGCAGAATTGTGGTAGGACCTCAACGAAAATTGTGGAGGGTATATGAGTTTCGACCTTGTTATATAGGATTCTAGTAAAGGGTACCTCCACTTCACCACAACCACTGCCTGTTACTTATCTCCCACCGTACTTGTAACATCATTGCCGAATAAGATCCAGCGCCATTGAAACGTTTACCACATTATTTGTCACAAAGGACCTTTTAACTGAAAACAGAAGTACGCACATGTTAGTCAAGAAAGAAAAGCGAAAGAAACGCATTACGTTTTCTCTCTTCATGCAAACTTTCCGTTAAGGTTGAATGAGAAAAGCAGCCAAAAAAAAACATGAAAAATAAAAATATAACTGAAAATAAAAATGGTAACACGCTGTACAAAAATAACGCAGTTAAAAAGTATGTGGCACCATTTGAGACATTAAAAGCAAAAAAAAAAACAAGCCACCAACAATTTCTTTTTACCATTTAACCGTACAAGGAGATCATTCGGCGTGGCGTGGCGGAGCAGCGACCAAGGACAATGCAAATGGTTTAAATGTTGGTCATGTTCGCCGCTTCCTCTTGGTATTCGTCACCAAACATCAGCGACATCAACGACAGCGTCCTCGTCACTATCATCAACGACATGCTGGTGATGGCACAACCAAAACATTGTTAAACGCTGTGAGCGGAGCTACATCTATGACGCGCTATGATGTTGGCCATGGCGATGAGTATGATGCGAATGATGATGACGATGATGGCTGTGCCACTATTTCGGAGTATACTCGCAGCAGAGAGTGGTGCTCTTACACCAGTTAGTACGAGTATTTCAAGGCTTGTCCTGGTATCCTTTCAGCTTCGCATCCCCTGTCCATTCGTTGATGGTTTGGTGTTAATGGCAAGTAATAAAAATGTAGAGATACGTTTACTTCATGCTGGGTTTGTATTTTCATTGCTTTCAGCCACATCATAACCCCACCATCCTCCAAGAGTCGGAACACCAGTAATTTGGCACAGTGGTTACAAAGCAAAAAATAAAAATGCTAAGGCACTTTAATAATTTCATATTGTTCAGTCCTTGTTAGAAAAGAAACGTTATCCTTATCGATTTATTTAAGGAACAATCATTTATAAGGTACCAAATTTATCCCACTTTCGCCATTTTACCTCTTAAAAGCTTTCCCTATCGATTTATTAAAGAATTTTATGATTCTAGAAGCAGCCATTTGTAAGGTACCAAATTTATCCCTCTTTTGCCATTTTACCTCTTAAAAGTACTAATTTCGAAAAAGTCCTACATTTTTGTGTCTACGTAGTCAGAAGTATTACACAACGAATTTTATGAATCTTGCTAAAGCCATTTGGTTGGTACCATTTTTATCCCTTTTCGCCCAATTTCCCTCAAAAGTATAAATTTCAAAAAAAAAAATCCTTTATGTTGAGCGTTTACAAATTCAAAGAAATGTATGCACCGAATATTATGATTCTAGATGCAGATATTAAGTCCGTACGAAATTTATATGGTAATATGTATCTCATCATTTTTTGCGTTTACGCAGTAAAAGCCGAATTTCACTGTCGTATGTGTAGCCTTTCGCTTGGTACCATAATTATCGCCTCTATCATCTAAAGTATATTTCTAAATTCGTACACTAGGGTGTCCCAAAAAACAAAAGTTGTTTTTCTATTACTTTGAGTGGTGGTAAAACTATCGAAAATAAAGTTTGATATACATTGAATCACGGCAACCCATGTCGACTTTCATCGAAACATATCACTACTATAATAATTCGCTCGGAAAGAAACTTTTGAAGATATTCCAATTTTGATGAAATTTGGTGATCGCGTTTGTTTGCAATATGTATGTTCTCTATGAGTAATTTCACGTGAAGCGATCACAATATTTTTAAATTTCGACAGCAATTGCGTTTATTATTGTTTTAGATGAAGTACCAGGAACTCCAGTTACTTATATTGTGTCTTACTGACACTATTAATAAAATTAATTTATAAAATAAATTTTCTTGAAAGTAAAAAATCTATATTTGTATCTCATACCACAAAAAGATACATATTACTTAAAATTACTTTATGACAAAAATACTTTTCGATCCTCCCTAGTGTCTATACAATTTTATTTTGTGAAAATCGGAATAAAAGTACATTATTGAAATATGACATCAAAATCGGAGAGAAGAGAGAATGAGTGTGTGATCGCTTCACATGAAATTATTCTATATTAAAATATTAAAAAAAAGATTTTCTATTTTCATCAAAAGAATGTTATAATTTTTAAATTTATTATTAGATATTTTGCAATTAAGCATTAGTTTCTGCTAGCTATAAAAAGTAGAACAACATATTTTTGCTATTTTTTTTGTGGGTATTTTGACGGCTGCTCCCAAACCACTACTTCTATGTGGAGGTAATATTCAGAAGATCTGTATCCCTAAACCATACCACTCTTTGACGTATAACCGGACATGATTGGAATTAACTGTCAAAATGATATAGTAAAAAGATTATAGGTACCATCGAAAAAAATTGGAATTTTGAAAAAAAAAAACAAGTAAGGAAAGACTAAAATCGGTCGATATGATACCCTACGCTACTCTACTCCACTATATTTCAATTCGGTGAAAATATGAACGACATTTGTATCGGAGATATATATAAATCTGAACCGATCTCATCCACTTTTACCATAGATGTTTCTAGTGTCCTGCCGAATTTCAAGAAGATCGGTTAATGTATATGGTTTCTATTTACAACAATTAACCTCAAATCGGGAGCGAAATTTGTATGGGAGCTATATCTAAATCTGAACCGATTTGACACATTTTTGGCATAGATATTTCTAGTGAAAATATGAGGTGTTGTACCAAATTTGATCAAAATCTGTTTAAATTTACGGTTTCTAGACCGGAAAATGTCAAATCGAGAGCGAAATATAAATCTGAACCGATCTGACCTATTTTCACCACAGGTGTTCCTAGCTTAAATATAAGATGTTTTGCCATTTTCACCATGCACTATGGTCAAAAATCCATTTTTTTTGGCAGAAATTAAAAAAAAATTAAAATTGGATAGTGTTAAATGTGCATATATTTTCATTATGGCAACACTCCAAGCAATCAAGAAAATGTACTGGAGAAAATTAGGTGGCAACACCACAAGCCTGAATGGTACTTAAACTTAGCGGTTCAAAAAAAGTGGGATTAATTTTGATATAATGCAGTTTTACAAATTAATTAAAATCAAGACTTAAAAAGAAAATAATAAAGTGACTATATTATGAAAATTGACAAGAGTTAGTAGTTGAAAAGGTATATTTAATTTTATGATTGTTGTGGTCTTGTAAGCATTTATAGGTATTGTAATTTTGTGATTTGTAGAGAACATAATCTATAAATGTCGTGGACCAAAAGTTATATGTATGACTCAACTTGACTCAAAGTGTAAATGTGAAAATGTTCGTCTGAGGTTGTAGTTTATGGTGGAAATTATATCTCGCCAGCATTTTTCGGCAAACTCCTCACATTGCCACTTTATTTTAGTACAATTTTCGATTAGCCATAGACATATATATGATTATATCTCTGAATTAGTTTTGTGTATATTTCAATATCAATATTTTATTTAAAAGGTATTGAAAGTACCTTTAAAACGGTATACAAAATCATTCACCTTTTTGTACACATGTATACATTTTACTTTATTTCTTGAAATAATTATTTAAATTGCAGTTTAAAGTATACTATTTGTATGCTATATTTGCTTTTGTAATAATGTTTAGAAAAACACATTTCGTCAAAATAAACAACTCTTCATTCTTTTAAGCTTTCATAAAATTTTGTTTTTGTTCACCCTGTACCAATACAGGGTGATAATTATGTTGGTTATATATTGAGTTTATATGGGAGGTGGTAGAGGGCGTGTTCCGATCGGCCCAATTTTATTTTTATTTTTTTGTGTATGATATGTCTAGTAAATGTGCAAAATTACAAGACTGTATCTTTATTTTTCGACTTTATGCCATAAAAAATGGATTTGGGACCAGTGTGACATGGATGATTATAGTAGAAACGTAAGATATTTTGCCAAATTTGAAGAAGATCTGTTAAATATGTGGTTTCTAAAGCAAAACAAGTAGGGAAGGTTAAAGTCGAGCGTGGCCGACTATATGATACCATACACCTAATCAATATACCCTGTGAGGTAGTGTATAAAAAAGTCGTTACATTTGAACCCGTTATATATACTACAAATTTCATACTTCTATCTGTATTTGTAAGAAAATTTGAACACAAACTTTATATGGGAGCTATATATAAATCTGAACCGATCTGACACATTTTTATCATAGGTTTTCTGAAATATAAGACGCTTTCCAAAATTTGATAGAAATCTGTTAAATATGTGGTTTCTAGAGCGGAAAGAATTAAATCGGCGGAGTCATTTATATGAGAGCTATATATAAATCTGAACCGATTTGACCCACTTTCGCAATGGATGTTTGTAGTTGAAATATGAGCTGGTTTGCCAAATTTTAAGCAAATCTGTTCAAATATGCTATTTCTAGAGCGGAAATAATCAATTCAGTGGGGAAATTTGTATTGGAGCTATATGTATATATATATCTGAACCGATCTGGCCCATTTTGACCAGAGTTGTTTCTAGTTGAAATAAAGGGTGTTTTTTATTGAGGTATAGAACTTCGAATTGAAATAAAACACAAGAAAATCGTTTTAATGTCCATCAATTTGGCTTTATTGGAAGGATAATTTTATGCCATTAATGTTTAAATATGATTTCGGGCATGTGGCCGCCGCGGCTGGCTCGAATATAGCCAATTCTACAGGTCCAATTTTCAACCACTTTTTCGAGCATAAAGTTGATGGACAAAGCTCCAATTGCTGTGCACGGTGGCGAATCGATTCATTCGGGTCCTCTTCAACACTTTGCTCTACAGCGGCAATTGTTTCTTCGGTGCGCACTGTTCGACGTCTCTGCGGATGCGTATTATCACATAGAGTAAACGTAGTGCGAAAACGATCCATGGTTAACCGAATTATGCTCTGATGGACGATTCTGTCGACCATAAAATGGACGGAGCTTGCGGTGAACTTCGCGAACTGAACCATTACTTTCGAAATAAATTTGCACAATTTGCAAGCGTTGTCCTTTTGTCAACCTGTTCATGATGAAATGGCAAACCAAACTAAATATTAATCACTTGACAGCTGACAAAATGGCCGCCAGTTAAAAAAGTGATGCCAACTTAAAGTTCTATACCCCAATAAAAAACACCCTTTATAAGTTGTTTTTCCAAATTTGAAGAAAATCTCTTAAAATATGTGGTTTCTAGAGCGGAAAGAGTCAAATCATAAGAGACATTTGTATGGGAGCTATATATAAATCTGAACCGATATGGCCCGTTTTTACCAGAGCTGTTTCTAGTTGAAATATAATTTGTTTTGCCACATTTGAAGAAAATCTCTTAAAATATGTAGTTTTTAGAGCGGAAATAATCAAATCGGGGGAGACATTTGTGTGGGAGCTATATATAAATCTGAACCGATCTGGCTTATTTTTACCAGAGCTATTTCTAGTTAGAATATATGACGTTTTGCCAAATTTGAAGAAAATCTGTTGAAATATGTGAATTCTAGAGCGAAAAAAGTGAAATCGGGAGCAAAATTTCTATGGGAGCTATATCTAAATCTGAACTGATGTGCTTCAAATTAAATAGTATTCGTCCTTATGCCATAAAACTTCGTTGTGCAAAGTTTCATATAGTTCTAACCACAATTGCGACTTGGACTTTGATTACAAGAATAGATGGACAAACGGACGGACATCGCTAAATCGGCTCAAAAAGTGATTCTAAGCTGATCGGTATAATAAACGGTGGGTATATCTCGTTTCCTTTTGGGTGTTACAAACAAATGCACAAAGAGTGCATTTGTGGAGTGGAGTCTATAAAAATTGATACATTTAATTTTATTTATGAATTTTTCATACATATTAATTCACTAAATTTACGAAAAACCTTTTATGAAATCGCTTCATGAAGGAAAATTCTTTCAGTGTACGATGAATATTCAACGGTGTTGCAAATTGAATGACAAGACTAATGAACATTCCAATCTAAGGTGGAGGATATAAATGTAAAGCCAAAAATTATATTTTGAATTTTCCCGTTTGTTTAGCTGGATTTTAAGATTTTCTTGCAGTTTTACAGAATTTCGTAGTTTTATAAAAAGACCGTGATAAATGATAATAATCTCCGATTTTTTATAGTAAACCACTGTGCTTTGTCGCAATCATCATCACCACAAACAACGTCACCATCATCAACATCCTCCATACTCCTGCTCACTGTAATGCTCGTTGCGTATGGGCATGTAATTGTACTTTCCTTACAGCATGTTTGTAGCTATGTTGTGATGTTTGTAGTTGTATATGTATGTGTGTGTTATTTTTAATAATATGCTGCAAGGATTATATGTATGTACGTAGATATATGTAAGCACATCCTGGCAATGTTTTGTAAAATGATGTTATTATTGACACTATGCTGTATATTGCTCTGTTCCTTGGCCTTTAACCATTACTCATTATTCCTTGTTGGTGTTGTTGCTGATGTAGCTGCTCCTTAAATCGTATTCCACAAAAGGGAGAAGGGGTGAAAGGGAACTCGGTGATGGAATACATTCGTCCGGCTCAGGCTCCAGCTTCGTTTGCGAATGATGATGGATGATGAGCAAGACATACAACTAAGACCGGCAAGGAAAGTATTTAACATTTCCTTCCATCATCGCCATAATCATTGGATGCTGAGGCTTGCTTGACGATGGTGCTGTTCCTTGTGGATCGTTTCTTTTATTGTCTTTATTATATAAAGGTTTATGATTCTTTGGTCGGTCGGTCGTTCGGTCGGGGACTGCCGTTCTGCTTCCTTGCTTCCTCTCGGTTTGTGGTCTCTGTTCGGTGCTGTGTGATTTATTCATTCCGGCTCCTTTCGTAGTTGGAGGTTTAATTTAGTAGATTTAAAACAGTTTTATGTTGATGAACACCGAGATTTCGTTGTAATGCAGATGTATCGTTACATCAAATGAGACGTCTGCTTTATGACTTTGATTCCTGATGACTGTATGGATGTGTAGCTGTGCCGGTATTTGTATATATATATATAGAGATATATGCTTAGGAATATTTACATTTAAGTTTATTTAGTTTGCTACTCTGCCAAGGATATTAAGAAAAATGATTATGTTTGATCCATGAAGGCAAGATTCCATTGATGGAAATCCTAATGGCAAGTTGGGGAACATTTATGTGGCAACATATCTGATTTGATATGCAGTGTAAGGAAATGCTTTCAGATAATGGGGAAATATCAAAAGGCTCGAAATTGTTGCACAAACATTTAAAAATGTACTTAAATACCGTAAAAATTCGTGGTTATTGGGGATATTTTCTGTCCATGCTAGGGAAACATTGGTACTATTTTTATCCCTTTTTCTATTTGGACTCTATGGTATTAATTTCGCAAAAATATCTTTAATTTTGTGAGCCCTCAGTCACACTGATTTTATGATTCCTGCTGCCCAATTTATCCCTTTTACCATGTTCATAAAAAATAATTTGTCAAGGTTCTACGCAGTCAGAATTTCTGAATTCACTGAATTTCTAGCTGTAGCAGTTTGGTTGGTATCCTTTTTATCTCCTTTCCCTGAAAGTGCAAATTTCAAATATTCATTAATTTTGCGTTTCTAAACAGCCAGCTCTGTGATTTTCGTCATTTCAGCTTCGACAATTTAGTGGGTACCATTTTTATCCCTCTTTTCCTATATAACGCTGTAAATACTCTAAATATTCATGGTTATTGGGTATAGTTTCCGTCCGTTTTAAGGTACTCTTTCGAAGTTGGTACTATTTGTATCTCCTTTTCCCATTTTGGCTGGTTCCATTTTTATCCCTTTTTCTCAATATGACCTTAAAAGTATAAAATGGAAAAACTTTTATTTTGAGCCTCTACGCATTCAGAACAATGTTCACTCCAAATTTTGTGATTCTAGCTGCAGCTCCTTGTTTGGTACAAATTTTGCCCCCTTTTTGAAATATGACTCTAAAAGTCCGAATTTCAAAATTTTTATAAAAATCAGTTTATGTTGTGTTGCTATACTGCTAGATGACTGCAGACACTGGTTATTATCATGTCAGCTTCAAAAGTTCGAATTATACCATTTCTATCACTTTTTCTTAATTTGTCCCCAAAATTACGAATTCGATAAAATCCTTTTATTTTGAGCTTCTATGCAGTCAGAGGATTGTTAACACCAAATTTTGTGATTCTAGCTGCAGCTCTTTGATTGGTACAAATGTTATCCCTTTTTACCAATGTTTTGCATAAAAGTCCGAACTTCGAAAAATGCCTTTATTTTACGTGGCTACACAATTATAGGATTTTACACACCAAAATTTATTGTGTCTAGGTGTTGTCCTTTGATAGGTACCATTTTTATCCCTCTTATCCCATGTAAACCGTCAAAAGTACGACTTCGATAAAATCATTTATTTTGCGTGGCTATGCTATTAGAGGTATACCAACACTTTAATTTCATGTATCTGGCTGTTGGCATTATTTGTATCCCTTTACTTATGATATAAGTATGAATTTTGCATAAATTTTGCTTAAATTACTTTTTGGTGTACGTTCAAATTATAAAACGATTTTATATACCAAATTTAAGGTGAACTGTTCAAAATATCTACTTACATACTCTAAACACTACGGGACCATTTTCAGTCCTTGTTATGGTTGAGCCTTATCGACACAATTTGTATACCCTATCTACAGAGTATGATGACATATATTTTTTGTGTGTACACGATAACTCTCGAAAGGAATCAATTCAAACTTTGCATATGGTAATATTTTTCTCAAACTTAGTTTAAGTTCGAAGATGGGCGAAATTGCCACACCCCTTCTGGTACCTCCCACACAAATGACTCATATTCTTATGTTAAATTAAAACCACTGTAACTTCCAAACGGATATTCGGAATCCGCTATAATTTGGTATTTGACAATGCTTTTATAATCACTTTAAGTGTATAAATGATCGGAATACTGTGAAATTTGATATTTTAGAAAGATTTTACAGAAGTTACATTCGCATGGAATATGTGCGATATTGCCACAACCCCTCTGGTACCTCCCACACAAAGTGGCATAAACTTTGGTTATAATAAGACCCACATAACATAAATAAATATTTTGATAATCACTGTAAACCTAAAAAATATTTACGCCATTTATGTTGTCCCTTCTTGTACCTCCCACACAATTGTCTCTATCCTAGGTAATATTAAATCCTTCATAACTTCTATGCTGGCGCATGGAATCCACTACGACTTGATATTTTATCATGTTTTTACAATTGTTTTATAAATGTGGGAGCTGGGACCATGAAACACGAACCTCCTAGTACCTTCCACACTAATTATTCTGCCCTAAGTAAAATTTAATTCCTTATAACTTATATAGCTACAGTTGTGGTCAATAGTTTGAAAATATCAAAGTTCGATTACACTGTCCAACAAATTAAGACTTTTTGAATGGAACAAAATATCGACCCTATAATTCTGAAAGGACATGTTGAGCAGAAAGGACATGTTGAGTAGGCCAGTTGTGACAATAAGACTCAGCTGGTTTGAGTCTTATTGTCACAACTATGCTGGGGACTTTTATGATTATCATTTTTGTGGAAGATCTTAACCATTTAGCTCCTCTCTTTATGGGTCAATTTGACCCCGAGAAAATCCAATGTTGTTAATAATGACCTTCTCGCTTAAATAGCAAAATTACACGCCAGCTTATACAACAAAACTACTAGGATTAAAATTGGTCCATGTTTTTTTAAAGATCAATCTTTTTCGGCTCAAAATATGGGTATTTCGGTAGAGCACGGTAAACAAAAAATAGAAATTGCATATTTTTCCAAAATTTTAATTTTCATTTGCATGCATTAAATTTTTGCTTTCTAATTTTATCGCTATTTATCCGTCTGATTTTTTGCATGTGTATTAAGAACCAATGTTGCTATTTGCAATAGTTACAAAAATACAAATTTCGCGGTTGCAATTGCATTTATTTCGACTTTCTCTTTCTGGGTTTCTCAAACAATTCTGTCACAAATATTCCCTATTTAGTCTCTATATGATAGAAAGTTACAGGGGTTTTTCTAAAAGCGGAAATGTGGAAATTCTCATGTGTGTTTTCAAAGCTCGATCTAAACATTAATGAAAAAATCCCACATTTAAAAAATCCAACATAAAATATTTTAGGTTCTCCCTGATAAATACTTCCCTGATGATTATTTCCAGATGTTGCGCACGATATGACAAAATGAATTTAAGCTCCATCTTATAGTATTGTCAGGCATAAGCTGAAAATTTTAGGGGGGAATGGGATAAAAATTGTACGGAATGATGAAATTTGAACAAAATGTGAAAATGGGTACTCGATTCATAAGATTAGACGTGTACATTCATCTGACTACTTTGGCGATTACAATAACTATATCTTTCGAAATTCATACCTTTATGATGAAAATAGGAAAAAGGCATAATAACATCGGTTTATACATTATACAAGAGATAGTTCGGAATACTTACTTTAACGGTCAAAATAGGGAAAAAAGGATAAAATTGGTACCCACCAAATACCTTGTATCATACAATAAAGATATCTTTCGGTATTCGTACTTTTTTGATCAAAATGGGTAAAAGGGGATAATATTGGTGCCAACCAAATCCTTTGGATTTTAAGATTTGTTTTGTGCATTCCTTTGACTATTGTCCTTTTTATTTGATTTTCCGTATTTAGATGGGAGATTGATAGGAAAAGCCTAGAAAATCTAGTCCTTGAATCTTTAAAATTCTATTTGAAACTTTGTCAAAATCTGGCCTTTGATTTACCAATAAGCTCATGAAAGGCATTTCAATAATCACATGAATGAAAACTAAAATTCCCCTGCATCGAAGGCTAGTACAACAATTACCCACCTTTGTAATTTTACACAGAAAATGAAGACGACAACAAATTCAAATGTAAACAGGGCTAAAGACCATCATTCCATGCATTCATTCATTCATTGGCCCCAGGTACACAACGACTTGAATGTGACAACATATTTTGGACACATCAATTTCCGTTATGAAAAAGAAAGAAAAACAAGAGCAGAAAAACGAAAATGAAAACACAAAATGGAACTGAAATTATTGCTCATTAAAGTTTTGTCCCCGGAGCGCTCTATCTTCCAATTACCTGATTAAAGGTGGTGTGCGGTGTTTACACCGTCAAACCGAAATAAATTTCCAATGTTTATGACAATGATGAAAAGCGTGAACGGAAAGAGATCGTCAACACATTATAAAAATTTAGGAGACCCGGCAGCACTGGATGACTGAAGGCCAGACGACACAAACGAGCGCTGCCAACGCGACAACGAGCCAGCCAAGCAGCCATCCAGCAAACCGGAAGCTAAGGGTGACATTTTATTTTTATATTGTTCAGCGCTTCCAGCACATCGGATGACGTCAAATGGCATTAATGTCAAACATAATTCAAATGAATCGATCACATCACGGCCGCGAGGAGTGAGCGAACAGAGCGGTGAATGGTGTTGCAACAACCCGCCCCTATTTAGGGGAGATGCTATGCACAAATTTGGAAATAACGAGCTGTCGATGGGAAGACCAGAAAAACTTTGCCTGTTACCTTTTTTCTTTATTTATTTTTTTCTATTTTCTTATCAACTTACCACAATGATTAATCATCGTCATTGAGGTTTGTAGTGTGTGTTGTGTTTTTTGGTGGCAGTGTCCTTTTTTGTTGCACTTTCGGGAACATTTTTTAAGTAATTTCCGGGCGGTGACTGTTTGTTTTCCTATCCCATCCTATCGCAAGCCCAAGTCTCAGCCATTGATGTCGTTGTACTTTTGGCTTTGGGTGTTATGTTGTCGTTATTTCTAAGGATAGATTGTGGCAGTGTGATAAGTTATAAAAATAATGTTCAATGTAAAAATACAAACTCATATTTTTGGTTTGGTTTGTTTGTGGTGTGTGTGTGAGAGTGTGAGTGCATGAGTGTGTGTTTTCAAAAGTCACGCTCAATAATAAGGGCCAGGATGCGGAAGGATGCACTTTGCAAGCACTGCCACCATCATCACATATACATATGGAGTTACGTGTATTCACTACAAAATATCATCACACAGTGGGGTAGTTTGGAGATATATTTGGGAAATAATTAATTAATTTTTTGCTACTGGCTGGATCAATATAAATGCAAATTTCAAACAAGTAAAGTGCTATAAATTTGACAGTGCCGATTTGTATGTTCCCCCCCCAATATGACGTGAGTATTCAATAGTATTACAGGCCAATACGCAAAAATGCACTACCACAGGGAAGATTGTGATATATTTTTGGGCAAACTGCAATATTTGTATTTTACGAATTTGAGTCCAACAAAAATACCTAAAATTCATAAATAAAGTCATGGCAACAATTTTAGTGAACATCCCAAACTTTGGAACACATTTTCCCCACTTTTAAAATTCGGGTTTTTGGCAAAAATGAAAAATCTGCAAATATAGTAAATTTTGTCATCATTTTTATCTGTTTCGATGCATTTTATATATTTTTATTGGATCTCAAATTCGTCAAATGTTGAGAGATGTAAACTGGTAGTTTAAAAAAAGAATTGTTTTATTGGAAACTTCAATAAATCGTTTGATTACGGACGGATTACGTCCATTTCCATTTTAAAAAAATCATAAGTAGTACGGTCACCTCACAAACTAAAGTAAAATTACGTTTTCAAATTGGAAAATAGTGTACAAATTGAAACACACTGTGTTTGCTGAACAAACACACACAAATTCTTCAAGCTTTAAACAACACACAGTGGGGCATTTTGACTTTTTTCGTTGCAAAAAATATAAATTTTAAACTAGCGAATACATTTACAAAAGAAAAATTTTGCAACAAACAAACAAACAAGAAGACATCATAAGCTTTAAAATGACACTAGGTATTCAATCCTAGACTTACTGGGAGCTTTAAAAGTAGACGTGTAATATGGCGTTTCTTTTTTTTTCAAAAACATTATATTTCTAGTTAGTTAACATTTACATTGTTTTTTACCAAACTAATCATTATACACTAAACGATATTATTATGTCTTTGTGAATTTGTTTGTAACACCAAAAAGGAAACGAGTTAGATCCATCGTTTATTATACAGATCGGCTTAGAATCACTTTCTGAGTCGATTTAGCAATGTCCGTCTGTCCATCTATTGTTGTAATCAAACTACAGGTCGCAATTATAGTCCGATCTTAACAAAAATTGGCACAAGTAAGTTTTGTGGATCTAGGACGAACGCTATTTAATTTGAAGCAAATCGGTTCACATTTAGATATAGCCCCCATACAAATGTCGCTCCCGATATGACTTTTTCCGCTCTAGAAACCACATACTTCACTCGATTTGCTTCAAATTTGGCAAAGTACCCTATAATTGAAGTGAAAACGGCTACGGTGAAAATCGGTCAGATCGGTTCAGATTTAGATATAGCCCCCATATAAATGTCGCTCCCGATTTGACTTTTTCCGCTCTATAAACCCCACATTTCACTCGATTTACTTCAAATTTGGCACAATTGCCTGTAATTGAACAGCTCTGGTGAAAATCGGTCAGATCGGTTTAGATTTATATATAGCCCCCATACAAATGTCGATCCCGATTTGACTTTTTACGCTCTAGAAACCACATATTTCACTCGATTTGTTTCAAATTGGGCACAGTACCTTATAATTGAACTAGAAACACTTATGCAGAAATTGGGTAAGATCGGTTCAGATTTATATATAGCCCCCATACAAATGTCGCTCCTGGTTTGACTTTTTCCGCTTTATGAAGCACATATAGTACCCGATTTTCTTCAAATTTGACTTAATTCCTTATAATCTAACTAGATACAGCTGTGGCGAAAGCAGATTAGATTGGTTCAGAGTTAGATATAGTCTCATACAAATGTTGCTCCCGATTTGACTTTTTCCGCTCTAGAAACCACATATTGTACCTGATTTTCTTTAAAATTGGTACAACATCTTATAACCCAACTAAAAACACCTATGGTGAAAGTAGGTAAGATCGGTTCAGATTTAGATATAAATTTATTTATATATATTTTTGTTGTTTGTATGTATAGCTGGTCTGTTATGTTGTATGTCTTGTCATTTATTTTGGTTTAAGACCATAGGTTGTGCTGAAGTCTTCAGCAGAACCCAAAAATTAGCAAAAAAGGTCTTTGACTTAAATCAGGGTTCATATTAGTACCAGCGGTCACATATTTCAAATGAGAAACGCTGATAAACAAAATATTCCACCGAACTAAGTCGACACACTAAAAATCTCACTTTGCCAATTCAATGTTGTGCATGTGCTCGCAACAATGCAAAGGTTGTTGTTCTTCACTGTACCTCGTGTGTATTGTTGTTGTTTGTATGTATAGTTGGTCTGTTATGTTGTATGTCTTGTCATTTATTTTGGTTTAAGACCATAGGTTGTGCTGAAGTCTTCAGCAGAACCCAAAAAATAGCAATTGTCAAACAGATATATTTACAGGATACGATTTCACATTTTTACAGAATAGATTTGTAATTGGATAGAAAGTGGAGTGTATCATATAGTCGGCTCCGTCCGACTTTAGTCTTTCCTTACTTGTTTTTCACTTATTTTTGCTCTAACGCAACAAATTTTTAGCAATATAATTATAGTCAACTAACTGAACCCCGCCTGCTTCTCCAGACAAAAAACACATACTGAAAAATCAAAATTCCGGTTTATATTGTTTTTTTTCGTGCTCAGTAATATATATACTAATTTTTAAAAAGATATTTTTTAAAAAAAGTTTTGTCACGCACCTCCCGCCCAGTGCTAGTTTTTTTAATATATAGTTTATAGATCCTATGTGTGTGAAATTCCAAAAAAACACAAGCTCTTTATAGTATTAATAGGGATATATATTTACTATATGTGGGTGGTGCGACTCCCACTTTTCTCGTACTGCCTACTTTTTCCACAAGTGTGCACATTAACACTCAATGAACTCACACAAAATTTCAAGATTCTTGTTGCCATATAACGGAATATATATTGTGTTTTAATTTTTAGAGAGGGTCCATTTCCATCCATTCCTTTCAAATCCCGTCCATTTGTATCTGGCCTACGCAATTTAAAACTTAATGAACTTACAGAATTTCAGGAAACTCGGTGTCTTGTAAGAGAAAATACTGAATAACTGATTTTAATTTATCATAGAATGTGGCACACCCCCTTCCATTTTCTCCCAACTACCCACATTATTAGTGGATGGATTCGCATAAAATTTCAGAACTCTCAGTGTCATAGAAATGAATATATTTGATAATTGCTTTTAATTTCGTATGGGAGGTACCACGCCCCCTTTTCTAATATCGCCAATTTTTTGCACAACTGACCAAATTAATACATAATGAATTCTCACAAAAAGACTCTGATAGTCATAGTACTCCAAATATGTTGCTTTTTAAAATGCGAAAAAAATAAATTTGTGTTGGAGTTTGTTGGAGTTTTACATTATGAAGGTAGGTCACATCGGTTCGTGATATTGTGCCCATACCAAAATCGTTTCCGATTTCACGAATTCCATTATAATGGGGTAGAAAGTGGATGGTATCATATAGTCGGCAACGCCCGTCGTAAGCCTTTAAGAAGTAAGAACGACGTACACTCTGGTTCTAGCAGTAGCCTTTTGGTTGGTAGCACTTTTGCCCTATTTATATATATATATATATATATATATATATATATATATATATATATATATATATATATATATATATATATATATATATATATATATATATATATATCTATCGAAATAATACTTCAAATCAATTCAAAAAAATAAATATTTGATTTGAACTGGGATATTGTCCTGGCTCAAGACCATTTTGCTTCTATATTTAATAGAATGCAAATTTATTTACAAATGGCATGGTGACATTTATTACTTGGCTGCAGACTACCGCGATCATGATTTCGACCATGTCAAAAGTCTTTTCAAGTGGCTTCGCAGCGACTTTTCAACATCAAACCCGGTCTCTATAAGGAGATGATTCTCACAAACGAACGAGAAGCACAACTCACTTGCCGAATTTGCGTTTAAAAAATTGCACCAAGTAATAAAGCACACATGCCATCTTACAAGCATCTCATTGAGTTGCATATGTAAGTATGTGTATATGCAGGTATAGTTACCCAGCAATACTTCTGCCGTGCCAACGCTCATTTGTTTTAGTTTTTTCGTTTGCATTTTTTTTGGTCTGTAATCAATATTTGATTTGAACTGGGATATTGTCCTGGCTCAAGACCATTTTGCTTCTATATTTAATAGAATGCAAATTTATTTACAAATGGCATGGTGACATGATCATGATTTCGACCATGTCAAAAGTCTTTTCAAGTGGCTTCGCAGCGACTTTTCAACATCAAACCCGGCCTCTATAAAAAAAATAAATAAATATTCTTATAATTATATTTTCAAAAAAGCTTAAATACCATAAATATTGGTAGGTAGTAAGTGCTATAGTTGATTGTATTTCCATTCTATTTTAATTCCAAAAGTACACATTTTGAAAATCTATTATCTCACGTACATAGTGCAAAATAACTTACTTCATGATTCAACCAATTTTTGCCGTAAATGTACGAATTTGGAAAAATCTTTTTATTTTGCGTGTCAGAGAAATGTATACACTGAATTCCATGATTCTAGCTGTGGCCATTTTGTTGGTACCATTTGTATCCCCTTTTTGCCAATGTTACCCCCTCAATAGTGCGACTACCTAAAATCTCTTTATTTTACTTATCTACGCAATTGGAGGGATGAACACACCGAATTTCATCATTCTAGCTGTAGTTGTTTAGTTGGTACTATTTTTATCCCCATGTACCCATTGTATCCCTTGAAAATACAAGTTTGGAAAAAACGTTTTATTTTTCGTGTCCACGCAGTCAGAGGAATGTATACTCCGAATTTCATGACTCTATCTGCGGTCATTTGGTAGGTACTATTTTTATCCGCTTTTTCCATTTGATCCCCAAAAAGTACGAATTTCGAAAAATCCTTCTATTTTACGTATCTACGCAATCAGAGGAATGTATACACCGAATTTCATTATTCTAGGTACAGCCGTGTGGTTGGTACCATTTTTATCCCTCTATTCCCATTTTATCCCTTAAAAGTACGAATTTGGAAAAAATAATTTCATATTATGTATCTACTCAATTAGAGGAATGTACACACCGACTTTCGTGTTTCTAGCTGCAGTCGTTTAATATGTACCATTTTTATCCCTTTTTGTCCCATTTCACCACCTACGAATAAAAATAATTTTATGGTGCACGTTTTTGTTATCAGGGAAATGCGCATACCCAATATCAAGTAAGTACAAGCCGACATCTTGAAGAAACATGCTTAAATACTCTAAAATATTTGGTGATTTTATGGGTTTTTAGTCCCTTTTGGGCCGATTTCGCCCAGTTTCAATCTAAACCGATCTACGACCTCCTATCTCCTTTCGTTGGATACTAGTCTGCTTTCAACAGACGGACGGACAGATGGACGGATATGGCTAGATCGTCTTAGAATTTTATATCGATCAAGAATATATATACTTTATAGGGTCTCAGGTCGATATTTCAAGGTTTTACAAACGGAAAGCAAAAGTTAGTATACCCCCATCCTGGAGGTGGAGGTTATAAAAAAATAGTTATTCTGTGACGCTGTATGGGTCTAAATATGATTCCTGATGAGTTTTTGGGTTTCTAATTCATACAGGACATGTATTCAAAATATTTTGAAATGTTCTGCATTTTTATAATCTCAAATTATGTATTACATCGAATATATATTTTTTTGTACTCGATGAAATTTTAATTCGAAAAAAAAAAATCAGATTATCGAGATTTTTGACTTCACATTCAAAGTTCTGCATTTTTTGATTCTCCTTTGAATTATGTACACAAAAATAAGAAATACTAACTCTGAAAAATAATTGATTTTATAGGACGAACTCATAATGTTGCTTATAAACAATATTGGGGATGAAAGGATTATGTTAAATATCCGAAATTGGAAATATCCCTCCATTTTATGTGACTACCCAAATTGCATATTTCTAGTTCTTTTCGTTTGTTTGGTACCATTTTGAAGCTATAAATACTTAGTACAATATTGCGCGTAACCTTTATTAAGCTAATTGGGTCTAATGCTTTTGTAGATACAAATTTCTGTTTAATACATCGTCAATAGCTTTTTGACGTCATCAGGCGATTTCGTCTATTTTAAATAAAAACACGATTACAATTTTTCTAAACAACACAAAATATAAATAATTTTATATTACATTTAACACTGGAGTTTGTTACAAAACAATACTCATACACATAATATAAAATTATTATCACATTTTAGTTTATTGCAAGTCAAAATTCCTTTTCTTCTTCTATTTTTTTGTCAAAATTCTCTAAAATCATTTTTTACTTTCTCTGAAATGAAAAAATGTTTCCGCTTTAAAATGGAATGTCTCATATATGGAACATTTGGTAACTATCGTCCTTTCATCAGACAGACGCATGCTAGATCGTCTTACAATTTTACCACAACGATGTATGATAAATGGTTTTCCAATTTGTCTGATTTTCTCCAACATCTACATGTTTGTTTTCCATTATCATTGAGCTAAAAAGTACTTCAGCTGACAAAATTAATTAATAATTATAAAATAATACGAATGTTTTCGCATACAAATCAAAAAATGTTCCTGAAACGGCAGAATTGTGCCTTGAAAAGAACACACACTTTAAATGTTCATCAGTTTTGAATTTTATTAATTATTTCCATTACAGAAAAGTTCAATAACCCCCACTGTGCCGCCATCCTTACATATGTCACACATGTAAGGGAGTGATTCTTTCATTTAGGGTGCTGTTGTTTTTTATTCCTACTTTGGGAGCAGTCATAGAGTTTGTTTGGTACTTTTTTTATAATATTCGCCCCTCCGAACTTCCCAGTGGCAGCTTGAGGAAAGGTGGTGGTGGCGTCAGTGATGGTGATGGCTGCTTTGATGATGATGATGATGGTGGTGGTGGCGGCGTTTTGTTTGTTTATTTTTATTACTTTTTCCAGCACTTTTTTAGTGAAAATTATTGGAATCATACAATGTTGTGTGAATGTGTGCTATGTTTTATCACATGATTATAATATTTAGCACCCGTACCCGTAGAGTATAGTTTATGATTTACTCAGACTGCTTCCCCCTTTTTCCTACTTAATTAAAAGCCCTCTGGAGTATTGTAAGGGGTTAGTTAGATGATTGTAATTAAAGTATGTATCATAATGATATTTTAGTATCGTGTTTTTATGAAATCAATAATATAGCAAATTAACAGTGTAGAAACACGGAAGTGCATAGTGGACAATCATGCCCGGTCGTCATTCATACACCACCCTTTAGCCCTTATGTGAGCCATACCCTTTTTTTTTTGGGGGGGGGGGGGGTATGATAGGATCTAACACGTTTAGTTAGAGCCCTTATTAAAATGCTCATAAATTATGAATAAATTTCTCTATAAAAATAAGTAGAAAAGGTATTACTAATCTTCAACGCTGTCGGTTATTTTATGAAGCTATAATAATTCATGGAGTATAATAAAAAATATTTTCTTCATTATCTATACCTGCGGAACAGAATATTATGTGTTAACCTTTATATCAGATGCTTCAACCAGCGACTGGCCATCTCTATAAAGATGTGAGATGGCCATTTTGGGGGTTTATCTTTCTGATAGGATCCTGCAGAATATTGGCAAACAAGTTTTCGAAATATTTTTACAAGGAAATATTTAAAGTAGTTTTAAATTAAACAATTAAAGACAAAAAATCAGCAAAATATAATTCATATTTTACTAACGAATAAAAATGTATTTTAAATAATCGAAAAGACCTAAAAGATTTTGTTTTTTTCTAATAGATAATAATAAATTATTTTGAAAACAAATATTCACTGAATTTTATGATATTTTTTCGTGACCATTAAAAATTGGGGATTATCCAAATATTCATCTCTAAAATTTAAATATATAAAAAATTTTAAACATAATATTTTTAAGATTTAGAAAAAATTAAATTCGTACCACTGCTTAGGTTAGGTTGAAAAAGAGAAGTCACTTCGACCATTTGGTGGAGGGTGATTCATACCCTAACGTATATACACTCGGGCCAGAAGATCGGCCCGTTGTGCGCTCTCAGTTAGAAAATGAAATCGAAACAAAACAATTAAGGAAAGACTAAAGTCGGGCGGTGCCAACTATATAATACCACTCCTTGCGTATATACTTATTTTTTATTACTAAACCCAGGTGTTTCATGGGAGCAATTTTATGTAGTTCATATAAATTATAAATTATACTATAAATTCACCTTTAGTCATATTTAACAAATATGGTAAATAATTGATCAAATTTTCCGGCAGACAAATACAAATTATATAGTAGTAATATGATGAATCGGGCCGACATTTGAAAGTAGGCCTATAACAACACTGGTTCAAAACATGTGCCTATATATTTCTCATTCACGGTAGGTATTATTGTTGAAATATATCATGATCCGATGTAAGATGTACGATGTAAGTTTCTAGAGCTGTATTAGAGTAGAATGTGGGCCCCATTTGGGTTATTCTAAAGTGTGGACACATATATTTGACTTTGTATTCTTAGTTGAAATATAATATAATCTGCAAAATTTGAAAAAAAATCCGATGTATAATTTGCGTTCTTGAGGGGACAAAAGGGGTTAAAATGGGGCCATTTGTAAGGTCTCTACATTAAAAAGTGGTTCCATATAGATCACTTTCAAAGTAGGTATTCTTAGTTGAAATATGACATTATATGCCAGATTATATCGAGATATAATGCACGATGTGGGTTCTAGAGATGTAATAAAGTATAACCCTCAATTTGTATGGGGGGTTAACCAAAACATTGTGTAAGATTGTGTGGAAAATTTGATCATTCACGGTAGGTATTCCTAGTTGAAAAATAGCATGGTCTGCAAAATTTGATGAAGATCCCGTGTAAGATGTAGTTTCTAGAGCTGTAATAGATCAGAATGGGGCCCCATTTGGTTTATACCAAAGTATGGACATATGGGCATCTCCCAAACAAGTGAGGAAAGGCTTTCTATCTCATTACAATTCAATTCGGTAAAACAGTGAAATCGGGAAGGATTTTTGAATCCTGTAAATGTATGTGTTTGACAAAAAATGTTAAATCGGAAAGGACATTTGTATGGGAGTATATTGAAACCTTGAACGATATGCCCAGCTTTCACCATGTATGTTTATTGGTGAAATATAATATGTAAAGTTTCCCAAAATCGGTTAAACATTCGGGAGCAACATTTATATGAGGGCTATATCTAAATCTGAACCGATCTTACCCACTTTCACCATAGGTTTTTTAGTTGGATTATAAGATGGTGTGCCAATTTTAAAGAAAAACGGGTACAATATGTGGATTTTAGAGCGGAAAAAGTCAAATCGGGACCGACATTTGTAGGGGGGCTATATCTAAATCTGAACCGATCATACCCACTTTCAGCATAGGTGTTTCTAGTTCGATTATAGAATGTTGTGCCAATTTTAAAGAAAATCGGGTACAATATGTGGTTTCTAAAGCGGAAAAAGTGAAATAGTGAGCGACATTTGTATGGGGGCTATATTTAAATATGAACCGATCTTACCCAATATCTGCATGGGTGTTTCAAGTTGGATTATAAGATGTTGTGCCAAATTTATAGAAAATCGGGTTCAAGATGTGGTTTCTAGAGCGGAAAATGTCAAATCGGGAGCGACATTTGTATGGGGGCTATACCTAAATCTGAACCGATCTTAACCACTTTCAGCATAGGTGTTTCTAGTTCGAGTATAAAATGTTGTGCCAAATTTAAAGAAAATCGGGTACAATATGTGGTTTATAAAGCGGAAAAAGTCAAATCGGGAGCGACATTTGTATGGGGGCTATACCTAAATCTGAACCGATCTAACCCGCTGTCGCCACAGGTTTTTTTAGTTTGATTATAAGGTGTTAAGCCAATTTTGAAGAAAATCGGGTACTATATGTGCTTTATCGGGCGGAAAAAGTCAAATCGGGAGCGACATTTGTATGGGGGCTATATCTAAATCTGAACCGATTTCCTCCAAATGCAATACAGATGGTCCTCGGCCAGAAAAAATAACTTCTGCCAAGTTTCATGACAATCGGACAACAATTGGGACCTGTAGAGTGCGAACAAGCTTAGTTGGACAGCAGACGGACGGACGGACAGACAGACATCGTTAAATCGATTCAGCTGGTGATTCTAAGCCGATCGATATACTTAAAGGTGAGTCTAGCTCGATTATATCTTGGCGTTACAAACATTTGGCGCGAAACTAACTTATAATTCCCTAGTCCACGAAGTGGTGTTGAGTATAAAAAGAAGAATCTTGAAATTCGATATACACATGCACAGACATGCAAAATAAAAAGATTTTTCCAATTGGTTGAATAATGACGTAAGGTTATTTAGCACTAAGTACGTCTGATAATGTATTTTCAAAATTTGTACTTTTGAAACTAAAATAGAATGGAAATACCACCAACTGAAGCACCGACTATCTACCAATATTTATGGTATTTAAGCCTTTTGAAAATATAAATATTAGATTATTTATTTTTTGAATTTACTTGAAGTATTATTTCGATATTGTTTATAAGCGTGTTTTGAAATAATTTAAATATTATACTTATTTATAAAATTATTTTTTCAATATTTGCATTTGTTTTGGTTTGGCTATATTAAAAGCATTTATATTTTCCTGTAATATTACTGCAGCCTCTGTGGAATACAATCCATTGTGGAGGGTACATAAAGTTGTCCTTATTTTTTAATATTTTTATTTGTTTTGGTTTGGCTATAGTAACAAAAATTGACAATATCTAGTAACATTACAGCACTTCTACGAAAATCGACAGCCTCTGTTCGGCCCGGCTGAACTTAAAGCCTCTTTGACTTGTTTTATGTTCCTCTTAAATATGATTAGAAAGCGATCACATCATGTATCTACCACACCTATAAATGATTTGCCCATTTAATTTGCAATTTGTATAAACAATTTTACAATTTTCCTAATATGATACTTCTAAGAAAAGAAGACAGCCTCTAATCTGCCGGTAATACTTTGTTATGCTCTCCATGGTGGAGGGTATTTATGATTTGGGCCGGTCAAACTTTATACTTCTTACTTTTCTTCATATCCTTTGAGGATTGATTTTGAAGTAACTTGGTAAAAATTTTCATTTTTGAGACACCCTATTAAACAAATTCAATCCATTTTTCCCACAACGTCTTTAAAGTGGCACAAAACCAAAATTCTTCCTTAAACGTATTATGTATTAATTCATTATGATTTCGCCGATATGCTTGGCCAAGATTCCATTACATTTCATCTTCCGCAAGTCTTTGGTTGTCTTAAAAAAACGAAAGAAAACCAAACCTAAGACTTTAGTAGAAATGTCGACACTCTTTCAATGCTGTGTTTTTATGGATGTTGACATAATCCTGTTAACCATAATGCTACCGACGCCGCCGCCACCAAAATGGAAAAACAAGTCAATAAATAAAAGGTGTAACAACGATGACTTTAATGCCAACTGATATGCCCACAAAAGCCTCCTCCGTTGTGGCATTGCTGAAATGAATTCTCCCGAGATCCAATCCGTTGTTACAAAAGGAATACCGAAAGAAAATGAACGGCAGCAGCCGTCATGCAAGGATTTCCTCAATGAAAAGATATATTTTGGATTATTGAAAACGACAGATCTGTTATGAGCCAAAACACATGAATGAAGCTAAGACAACACAGCAGCAGACAAATATATTTATATGAAGACATATAAGATGGGATTAAGGCCTGCGAACATGGCAATAGAGTTTGCGGGGCACAATGTTCTTCGCTTGACTGTCCGTCTGTCCGTGATATGTAAAGAAGCTGTGTGAAAAGGAGTTGTTGCTGGGATGTACTTCACATTTTGGTGTCAAGGATATCATGCACGGCTTTGTTTATGCATTTACTTACCTACATCCATCCATCCCTACATGCTTATGTTGTAGGGATGTACTCATACGTCGACATAAAGCCAATTACAAATGTAACAAAATATCCAAAATATTTTGCCAAAGCAAAACAAGGAAAGGACCAAAGAAAACACACACATGAAAATCATATAAAATCACATATGACGAAGAATAAGAAGGCTGCTGTTGTAAGACAATGTTTTTGTAAGCGGGATATGTTTTTGTAGCCGTGTGTTTTTGTTATTTTTTGGCGGCAGGATTATCACAAGAATATCAAATGAATCGAAAACCGGGCCTGCCACAGTCTTAAGCTGTCAAACGAAACAAAAAAAGAAAATGAAGATGAAAAAACCCGAATGTTTCAATATATTCTGGTTTTTGTTCGTTTTGTTTTCTTTAAACAGCACAAAATTGGATATTATAACACTCTTTTGTTTTTCATTGCCTTGCATGTGTATTTTGCCCTCAGAGAATTTCATTAGGATTTTCTTTGCAGCCCACAGGAAAATCATCACACCTTCCCTCAAAGGGGAGAGCAGGAGCAGTCTATGAATATAAACAACAGCAGCATCAGATTTTGTAACATTAAATGTCAGCTTGTTGTATTTTTTCTCTGAGATTTTCTGGGAAAAAAAGTAATTTTGTTTTTTTTTCTTCTTCATCTATATTCTAAGCTGTCTTTTCATTTTTTTTTTGAGACATGATGTTCGACATGTTGTGTGTGCGACTGGGCTTTCGCAAAATTCTTTGGAAATAAATCAGGCATTTCATAATGATGGCTGGGATCTTAAGCTTAAATTGCAAAAGGAATGGCTAAGGTGGTTTAGAGTTTGAATTTAAATTTGGAGCTCAGTTCTTTTACGACCATTAAAACTACATTTACGATAAAACATTGCATTTGAGGGAAATGTTGCAACTATTACAGTCAAGGTTTTGGGTATGCACCAAATGCAGCCATAAAATTTGCTGATTTGATCCGGACTTCTATATTATTTCCAAATTTCTTAGAAATCCTGGGTTTATCAAAGATGGGCATTCGTTTCTTTCTTGCCGTTCCACACACTCCTAAACGACTGATCAAATTTCACACAACAATAGTTCTTTGTCGGCACAGTGGGTTGCCTTAGGCATTTTGGTTATGGCGCATTTATTATTCCAAGTTTTCTCTATATACAAAGTTGTTAATCTATTATACCTAACCTAAGGTTATCTCCTAACATATTTTCATATTTCTCTAGGAATATCATTTTCAATCTTTCTCAATCTCAATCTTCAATCTTAAACTACATGGAAGGTAAGATCTTGACTATATCATATTATTATCTCGCAAAAAGGAACTTAAAAACGAGATTTTCTTATTTCTATTATATAAACTCAGAAAAATGACATTCCTAAATCTTGGTAAAATCCCTACTACAATTAGGTCAACAATTTTACTCCAGTTCAGTAAAAATTTCCATAATAATAGAAAAATTAACTAAGTATGAGTAAAATGTCTTTCGTTCAAAGCCATAGTACTCCAGTTCAGTAATAATTTCCATAACAATAGGAAAATTAACTAAGTATGAGTAAAATGTCTTACTTTCAAAGCCATAGTAAGTAGTTGGGGTAGTAAATTTACTTAAGAACATTTCTTTGGATCTAATAAAAAATTCTTGCAATTGAGTAAATTCAGACTTGTGTGGAAGAATATGTCCAAGGTTTTATGTAAGGAAAATAATGAGAAATTTGTTGTATGGAAAGATCCATTTAGGAAATTTTAACTGAAAAATGCGGGTTTTCCTAAAATTAAGTTAATATGTTTACTGAAATTTATGCCGAGTTCTTCATACATTTACGTATTAATAAACTTATAAAAAACACTTGAAATTGTTTAGAAAATTCTTAAATATTAATCAAAGAAGCAATTCTCGTTCGATTGCAAATACTTATTTCTTAAATTCTTCAAGCATTAATCTAAAAAACCACTGCGTAGGCTCCTATCTTGTCTGCGCAGCAATCATGGAGTAACTCTCAGTTACTCTCAGAGTAACATGAAACCTTTGAGAAGTATTTCATGTTGTCATGTTGCGTATAAAACTAATGCATACTCTCAAGCAAGACAATTTGGTTTTTTAGTTAAATTGAACTTATTTTAAGTTCACTTTTTTCCTTATATCAAGTAAAATTTTCCTCACTTTAAGTAAAAATGTACTAGTTTTGAGGGGAAAAATTAGCAAGATTGTTCTTAGTTGACGTAAATATATAAAAGTAAAAATTTACGTAGTTTTAGGAAAATTTTACTTAGATTTAGTAAAAATTTACTTGGTTTGACTAAAAATTTACAAAGGTTTAGTTGGTTTGAGGAAAATTGAACTAGAATAAAGTTCAAAGCATGAAAGTAGTGCATGCAAGGAAATGTGTGAACTTGATTTGAGGAAAAATTGCTTTAGCGCTAAACGATGTTCAATTTTCCTAAATTTTATTTTATTTTAACTCATTATAGGGTTCACTTATTTCTGAGTATACATATTTACAACTTACAACCAAAAAACCAAAAACATAACATAAAATAAAATGCATAGTTCACAAATAATTCATAATTATTTCACAAAATAATATTGTTCGATCCTATATACCGAGTCCTCAAAACCATATGTCTATGGACCGTCTATGGAAGAACATGAGCCAGTCATATGCATCAAACAACATTTGACTGCCAAGCAAGTGCAGAAGGCACATGCGATAGGAACCCCCCGACTCCACCAGACAGGCAACACGCCAAAAATTTGCATAGGGACACAAAGGTGAGGTGTCCGCTTTGCACCCAGAAGGTCTCGGGTTCGAATCGTGGCTCGAGACAAAAACTTTTTTTATTACTTTTATAAATAAACAATGTTTAATTTTGTATAATTTTAACAATTTAAAAATGTTTGTTTAAAAAATACAAATTTATTGCTTTATTAATGTGCTTCAAATATTTCCACTTTTATTAATTATTAATACTACATAATATCAGTAAGTAAGTATTCATTTATTTAATGCTAATTTAATTTAATATAAATTTGTGTTATATATTAATTTTACTAAATAAATATTTTCTTAAGTTTCCTATTGTCAGTTCTAACGATAAAATTGTTTGGTGTAGTTATTCACCACTCACAACAGAGGATAGCTGAGATGGTTAGAGTGCCGTAGTGGCAACCAGAAGGTCCGCTGGTCTACCCCCGGTAGCGGCGGATTTTTTAAAACAGAAAAGGAGACTATTGAAAATGCGGTTCCTTGCAACACTTTAAAATAACTTTTAAGTCTTTCAAAATAAAGGACATCCCTCTATGACAACTCCATGTTAAATTCATAGGTTAAGATCCCAATTTTCACTACTTCCGAATTTTCACTCTTCTTTTTCAATTCTTTGGGTGCTCTCTTTTTAGAATTACTTTCTAAGTCGTTTTAGCAGTGTCCGTCTGTCTGTCCATCTCGATTTGACTTTTTTCCACTCAAGATGCTATATATTTATACACTACACGAGAGTATTATGTCTTTGTGCATTTGTTTGTAACACCCAAAAGGAGGCGAGATAGACACATTGTTAATTATTCCAATCGACTTAGAATAACTTTTTGAATCGATTTAGCAATGTCCGTCTGTCTGTCTCTCCATCTATTCTTGTAATCACGATACAGTTTGCATTTGTAGCCAGAACAAAATAAAACTTTGCACGAAGTTTTTCGGGATAAGGACGAACGCTATTTAATTTGAAGAAAATCGGTTCAGATTTAGATATAACCCCCATACGAATTGCACTCCCGATTTGACTATTTTCACTCTAGATACCACATATTTAAACAGATTTGATTGAAAATTCGTAAAACATCTTATATTTCAACTAAAAACACCCATCGAGAAAATAGGTTTATCGGTTCAGATTTGTATATAGCTCCCACATGAATTTCTTTCCCCATGTGAATTTTCCGCTCTAGAAACCACATATTTGATCAGATTGTCTTCAAATTTGGCAAAACATTTTATTATTTAAACTAAGAACAATTGTGATGAAAACAGTTTAGAACGGTTCAGATATATATATATAGCTCCCATTCAAATTCCGAACCCGATTTGATTTTTTCAGCTGTAGAAACCACACATTTTAACAGATCCTTCGAATTTGGCAAGATATCTTATATTTCCACTAGAAACCCCCATGTAGAAAATGGGTCAGATCGGTTCAGATTTATATATAGCTCTCATACAAATTTCGCGCCCGCCTTGACTTTTTACGCCCCTGAAACCAGTTATTTTTGAGCATAGCACGTTATACTTGAACTGGAAAAACCTATTGTAAGTGGGTAACTTCATTACATGTTTGGATAAATAAGTAAATATTCTTCTCAATTTGACAAATTGGGTCTGGGCATATTAGCCTATGATTAGGAAACATGAAAAAATACTTGCCGTTTTCACATTTTTACTGAATTGAATTGTATTCGGAAAGAAAGTGGAGTGTATCATATGGTCGGCCGCGCCCGACTTTAACCTTTCCTTACTTGTTTAATTTAACTTTGGCAAAATCCATCATATTACCATGAGGTAGAAAGTGAAGGGTATCATATAGTCTATTTGCATTTTCTTACTTGTTGCATATATATCCTTAAAGCTGCGCATCATAAAATTAATCGTTTATCAACGACAAATCTTTATTTTTGTTAAACTTCAGATACAATATAGTAGTGCTGTGTACTCAGTTCTTATTTTTTTAACTCTAAAAATTACAATAATTAATATAGAAATATGAAATTTGGATTAAACTTTTTGTAAAACGTTTTCGTTCCATTTGCTATCAATATCATTTCACTTTCTACCATTATCGCCCTACAAGGACTAGCATAAAATTATAAAAATAGTTTCAATAATTATAACCTTCAAAAATCTAAATTCCATTTAAATGCCAACTCGACTTGAAAATGGAAAAATATAATTAATCTGATCGCTCTTCAGTTCAGCCTTCATGAAGCTCATTTTCATCTCGGTGGCTATGTCAATAAGCAAAATTGCCGCATATGGGGTTCAGAGAACCCACACGTGACTATTGAGAAGCCAATGCATCCACAACGAGTCACTGTTTGATGTGGATTTTGGGCTGGTGGCATCATTGGGCCATGTACTGAAAAATTGGGTTGATCAGATGAGATAGTGCCAAGCCAGTCGTGGTAGTCATATGAATTATATTGTGTTCCATTATTAAATGACAAAGTTCAACCTTTCCAATAAAACCAGAAATTTTAAAAAATAGTCAGTACTTTTATTGTAGCCGATTCTAATTTAAAAATTTAAATGGTCCACCCTATATATATTTTTTAGCACTACCGGCAGTTCATATTCTTGTTTAAATATGAAAAAAAAAATTAATGTATATTTAGTTCCCCATAAAATGAGTCCTCGATCGAATGAAAATTGCAACATTTACTAAGTTTTTTGTTATTATTCCCATGTCTAGCGTATGATGGGTTGGTTACAAGCATAAAATTGTCCTAAACGGCGGAAAATTACTCAACAATGTTTCCTTGTGCTTTTTTTTCTGTACAAACAAAAAAACATCGCTTACAATACGAGAGTATCTCTAAACGTATTCTATAGACATTTCTACCGGAAATCCTAACAACTCCCCTTAAACTTTCAACACATCGATACAATGTGCCACGGCATGTCATAAATTTTCCCATCTTATGGCGAACGAGCACGCGTCATATGAGTGAGGCACCACATAAATTCTCATAATAATAATTTTCACAATAATTATCATTTAGAGACGACGTGAACGCAGTTGGCTGCCTTGCCTGCTGCAGTTGGTGTTGTTTTTTTTTTGCTGTTGCTGCTGCTGTTGTTGTTTGAACATCCCTCATAATCACTTTTGTATGGATGTAGTATGTATGTATGTATACATGTCGAACGCTTTTCAACGCAATTCTCCTGATAATCCTTTAACACATCCCTGCGTACCTAGTCGTCCTAACGAGGATGTAATTATAATTATATGCCAAAAATCGTCGTTGTTGTTGTTCTAAGTACACACGGAGGCTATACGAACAACAGCAACATGTACTGCGAGCAGTAATAAATATATGTATCGCACATAAATACATTTCAAAAGTATTCATTCAGCCCAAACATTATCAACCACCAGCAGCAGGAGCAGCAATTCCGCCTGGATGGCTGGCTGGCTGGTAGCGTGGCATAGAGAGAGATCTCGCTTCTGGTTCATGCATAAATGCATGAATGTGATGTAAATACAAATGTTTCCCTTCTAACCATCATCATCCACGTCAACCAAACAAACACAAATAGACGCCGTGTGTGTACGAGGACGACGACAACGTCAAGTTGGTGTTGTAGCATGTGTTGCACAAATGCTACAATTCGGGAAAAATTGTGCATATGGAACAAGGATCGAGCATGCCATACGCGCACACACTGGCACACACACATGCCAGTAGTCTAACGCTGAAATTAACACATTTTGCGTGCAACAATTGCGACGAGGCACACAGTGTTCCGTTGCCCCACAACACAAGGCTTTAAGACAGAATCAATATAACTTAACAAAGATTAATTTTAGACGGAAATTTTCACAAATTCTGAAATTTTCGAATTATGTATTTTGCTATATGGCCAATAAAGCTACATTTCCCGATTCTCAAAATATAAGAAATTGTAGATACAAGGGTGGATCGAAAATTAAGTATTTTTGTCATAGGATATTTAAATTTTGTTATACCTTTTTGTGGTGAGATACAAATATAATTTTTTTCTAATTGCATTTCCCTATTTGCAAAAAGTAAAAAATTGTAGACACTAGGGTGGAGAAAAAAGTATTTTTGTCATAAGGTAATTTTACAAGTTTGTAACATTTTTGTGGCATGATCTACAAATATATTATTCTTTTTTATTTCAAGCAAATATCTTCTAGATTTTGCAGAAAATTAACAAATCTTAAAATATATATATTTTTTTTAATTTTTTGTTATTTATTTTTTATATATTTTATAAACAAAAAAATAAACCTTCGATTTATGTACGCATAAAGCTGCATCTCCAGATTAAAAAAAATAATAAACACTAGGGTGGATCCAAAATAAAGTATTTTTGTCATAAGATAAAATTTATTTTTTTTTTAACTTTTTTGTGGTATAAGATACAAATATATTAATCTTTTGTAATTTCAAGCAAATATCTTTTAAATTTACAAAATAATACAAATTATTATTTTATAAACAAACAAAAAATATACATTCGACTTATGTAAGCATAAAGATGCATTTCCCGATTTTCAAAAAAAAAAACAAATTTTAGACACTAGGGTGGATCGAAAATAAAATATTTTGTCATATGGTAATTTTAAAAATTTGTAGCTACAATACTATAAAAAGTATGAGGTACAAATATAATTCTCTTCTCTAGTTTTAAGCAGATTTCTTCTAGATTTACAGAAAATTAGCAAATCTTAAAAAAATATATTTTTTTTTTTGATTTTTTCTTATATATTTTATAAACAAAAAATATACCTTTGATTTATTCACGCACAATACTGCATTTCCCAATTGTCAGCAAAAATAAAAAATTTAGACACTAGGGTGGGACGAAAAAACTACTTTTGTCATAAGGTAATTTAAAAAATTTAACTTTTTTTAACTTTGAACAAAATCACAGAAATTTAAAAAAAATATTCAAAATGTAGAACCTTGGTTGGATTGAAAAAAATTTTCGTCATAAGGTAATTCATAAGGTATGAGATACAAATATACTTTTCCTAACTTTGAACAAAATTCTTCTAGATTTACAGAATTGTTTTATTTTCAAAAAATATTGAAAAAAATATTTTATTATTTTTTTTTCTTATTTTATAAACAAAAAATATATTTTCGATTTTTGTAAAATAAATTTTATTTATAGCTTATATTGTCAATAAAACGCTCCTTTAGTTTCATGATGGTTAGTAAGATAGTTTCTCTAAAACAATTATAGATCTGATAACTGTCGAAGTTAAAAATATTTAATTAATTATTATTAATAGACACGAAAGGACAATGATAATGCCAAAACATTTTGGAACAATGCATTAAACGAACGAAAGATTCAGTTATTGGAGTAAATTATTTTAATTATTTATATTAAATATTTGTAATAATTGTTTTAGAATAATTGTTTTAGAATAAGTACCGCGAACACCATCATGAAACTTCTAAAGCATCTTTGTTATTAATAAAAAAATTTTACAAAAATCGAAGGTATTTTTTATCAAATAAATAAAAAATAAATAAGAAAAAATTAAAAAATATATTTTTTTTAATTTGCTTGAAAATATAAAAGTAGAAGAAATTTATTAATAAAATTTATTTAACAAAAATAAATATATATATATATATATATATATATATATATATATATATATATATATATATATATATATATATATATATATATATATATATATATATATATATTCAAGCTAATTTCTTGTATCTTTAAAGAAAATTGTCAAATCTTAAAAAATATTTTTTACTTCTCTTATATATATATATATATATATATATATATATATATATATATATATATATATAAAATATATATAACAAGTAAGAAGGCGTTAAGTTCGCCCGGGCCGAATCTTATATACCCTCCACCACGGAGTGCATTCCACAGTATTACCAGCAGATTAGAAGTACAGAACCAAATTACGAAAATTGTGATATTTTTATGCACATTACTATATATGTTTACTATTTCAAACTATAATGTATATATAAATAAAATGCTGAAATTGTGAAAGTGAACATGACTAAATATTACGCGATTGTCAGTCGCCATTAGAAAGAAGCATTTTCAGATACAGGCAAAGTGATAAGAAAAGTATAAATTTTAAAGACATTCTCAAATGTGCAAATTTCGAAAAAACCCTTTTTCGAGTCTTCATAGTCAGAATGTATACACCGAATTTCATGATTTCAACTTCAGCGGTTTGGTAGGTCCCATTTTTATCCCTCTTTTTAATTATAAACCTTAAAAGTACAAATTTCGAAAAATCCCACTATTTTACGTGTCTATGCAATTAGAGGGATGTACACACCGAATTTCATGATTCTAGCTGTTGTAGTATCATTGGTACCATATTTTATCCCTTTTTGTCCCATTTTGCCCGCTAAAACTTTTATTTTCTTTGTGATGCTTCCAAGCTACAAGAGGAATGTCCGCAACAAATTTTAACTGTATGAAAATAAGCCAAGCTACCAATATTTGTATACTATATACATCCTATTTCAGAAATTAAACTTGGGAGAATATTTAAAAATGGAACGCTATACAATTGCGCAATTTAAATCTCGTTGATCAAAATGAAAATTTTTTGTCAAATTTAATGATGACCGACGAAGCGCATTTTCACTTGAACGGTTTCGTAAATAAACAAAACAACAGATTTTAGGGATCCCAAAAATCTTCATCAGAAATCTTTACAACTAAAGGACAACATTCAAGAAAAAATTGATCGTATACCACAAGAAACACTCAACAAAGTTATGGAAAATGCCATAAAAAGAGCACATTTTTGCGTTAGAGAAAACGGTTCTCATTTAACTGATATTATTTTTCATAATTAATGTAAAAAAATAACATAAAATAAACTTTCTTTTTATCATAATTTTTTTTGTTTTTTTTTCATTCCATTCAATAGTTATTTAAAAAACAAATCATATAGTTACTTTAGCCGCACCCTGTATATAATGGATATAATACTTCAATTCATAAAGTAAATATAAGGGAGCAATCATAAATGCCCTAAATATTGGGGGATAGAGAGTGTATTTTCAGCTACAGTCGATAGGTTGATTGTATTTCCATCCTATTTTAATTTCAAAAGTATAAATTTTGAAAATACCTTAACTCTCACGTACGCAGTATAAGACAACTTCATGATTCTACCATTTTTGTCGTAAAAACAACAAAATAAAGTACGAATTTGGAAAAAAAATATTTTATGTGGCTGTGCAGTCAGAGGAATGTATACCCCGAATTCCATGATTCTATCAGCGGTCATTTTGTTGGTACCATTTTTATCCCCTTTTTCCAATTTTGCCCCCTCAAGAGTACGACTATCTAAAATCTCTTTATTTTACGTATCTACACAATTAGAGGGATGTACACACTGAATTTCATCATTCTAGCTGTATTCGTTTAGTTGGTACTATTTTTATCCCCTGTAGCCATTGTATCCCTTGAAAGTACGAATTTGGAAAAAACGTTTTATTTTTCGTGTCTACGCAGTCAGAGGAATGTATACTCCGAATTTCATGATTCTATCTGCTGTCATTTGGTAGGTACTATTTTTATCCCCTTTTTCCATTTGAACCCCAAAAAGTACGAATTTTGGAAAGTTCTTTTATTTTACGTGTCTACGCAATCAGAGGAATGTATATATCGAATTTCACTATTCTAGGTGCAGCCGTTAGGTTGGTACTATTTTTATCCCTTTAGCCCCATTTAACCCCTTAAAAGTACGAATTTAGAAAAAATACTTTTATATTATTTATCTACTCTATTAGAGGAATGTACACGCCAAATTTCGTGTTTCTATCTGTTGTCGTTTGATAGGTACCATTTTTATCCCTTTTTGTCCCATTTCGCCCCCTACAAATAAAAATCACTCTATGGTGCCCTTTTATGCTATAAAGGGAATGCGCATTGCAAATATCAAGTAAATACAAGCTAATATGTTCAAAAAACATGCTGAAATACTCTAAATATTAGGGGTATTTTCAGTCCTTGTGAGGGAAAAATTTTTCCCTCTGGGCCGATTTCGTCCACTTTCAATCCCAACCGATCTACAACCATAAGACACATTTAGGAAAAATTTGAACCTCCTAGCTCATTTCGTTCGGCCGCTATCGTGCTTTCAACAGACAGACAGACAGACAGACAGACAGACGGACAGACGGACAGACGGACAGACGGACAGACGGACATGGCTATATCGTCTTAGAATTTTACCACGACCCAGAATATATATACTTTATGGGGTCTCCGATGAATATTTCAAGGTGTTACAAACGGAATGACAAAGTGAATATACCCCCATCCTGGAGGTGGAGGGTATAAAAATATATAGAAGGGAAATAAAAAATATTTTTTAAGATTTGACAATTTTCTTTAAAGATACAAGAAATTTGCTTGAAATTAGAAAAAAAATTATATATTTGTATGCCGTTCCACAAAAAAATATTTTTTTAAATTACGATAATATTTTTTAAATTATGTATTCATATTCATTCATTAAAACTAGAATTTCTTAATAAAATTTAATTAACAAAAATCTAAGGTATTTATTTTTGTGTATAAAATAAATGAAAAAAATATTACAACAAAATATTTTTTATGATTTTAATATTGGAATAAAATATATATATTTTTCTCATACCACAAAAAGTTACTAATATCTTAAGATTACTTTGCAAAATTAAAAAATGTTTTTTTTTAGATTTGACCATTTTCATTAAAACTACACCTTTTTCAATTGTAATTCAAAAGACATCACTTGAAATTCAAAGGACACCAGTTGAAATTCAAAAATTCTATTCGCAATTCAAAAATGTCAATTGAAATTCAAAAATTCCATTTGAAATTCAAAAAATGTCAATTAAAATTCAAAACTCGTCATTTGTAATTCAAAAGACAACATTTGAAATTCAAATCTCGTCATTTGTAATTCAAAAGACATCATTTGAAATTCAAAAGACATAATTTGAAATTCTAAAGACATCATTTGAAATTCAAAACTCTTCATTTGTAATTTAAAACTCGTCATAAGTAATTCAAAAGTCACCATTTGAAAATCGAAAGTTTTCATTTGAAATTCAAAAATTATTCCATTTGCAATTCAAAAAGGGTAAACAGGGTAAAAGGGTAAAATTATTTAAGCAAAATATACATTAGGTTGGGTAGCATTTATTTTTTCTGCAAATGAAAACTTTCGAATTTCAAATGGTGTCTTTTGAATTTCATATGACGACTTTTGAATTTCAAATGGTGTCTTTTGAGTTACATTTGAAAATGGTGTAGAAGAAATTTGATTGAAATTAAAAAAACTGTAATTGTTTCTCATACCACCAAAAAGCTAAAAAATTTAAAATTACAAAATACTTTTTAAAATTAAAAAAAAATATTTTCAAAGATTTTTTTTTCATTAAAACTAGAAGAAATTTGCTTGAAATTAGAAAGAATATATATTTGTATTTTATACCACAAAAAAGTTATTTTTTTAAAATTACCTTATGACAAAAATACTTTTTAAAATTAAAAAAATAATATTTTTTCTATTAAATATAGATGCAAAATGGTTTTGAGGCAGGACACCATCCCAGTTTAAATCAAACATTGATTACAGACAAAAAAATACAAACGAAAAAACTAAAACAATGTATTTTTTTTTTTTGATTTTACAAATTTCCTTAAAACTAGAAGAAATTAGCTTGAAATTAGAAAAACTAACTAACTATATTTTTTAAATAGGGTTTAGATTTCCATCATACAATTTTCAGAAATTTCCTGTAGTGCTTATAAGAAACAAGGAGCCATGCCATACTATTATTTATTTAGTTATGTTAGTATTTATATATTTTGTGTAGTTACGAAGCACTGTGCGTAGTGTAAACTTTCCACTTTGCCCCCGGTTCTATGATCCGTTCTATATGTCGGTTTTGGCGGTAATCAATAATAAGGGTTCATTTTGGGTGGATAAATGTGAACGCTTCAGTGAACGCTTAAATTGAAAAAGTATCGACACATACACATGCGACCACCAGGGACCAAACACGCACAACCAGCCCAAATATCTAGCCAAGCTGGATGGAGAGCCACGCACTTTCACAATACGAAGTGTGCGCGCAGCACACAATTGAGTTGCCAGGCTTTTAATGAAACGGCGATTTTTGGCGGTGTTTCAATAATGGTGGGTGCATCAACATCATTATCAACGGAGGCAACATAGTCATCATCATCGCAGACGTCCCCGCCATCCTTCGCTACAATGACAACTCTCTTTCTCGTTTCGATGAAGCCACACTCGCACGCACACACCCTTTTGCAATCAGTGCAGGATGGCAGTTCGAAAAATCATTGCAGCTGTGTTAGAGTATCCTTTTTGAGTGCGTACGCATATGGATTGCCAAGCATTTAATGCAACATCGACATCATGATTAAAGGACATCATAATTTATTTGGAGTGCCGGTCGGCCATAAACACATACGCACACATACGTACGTATCAAAAATGCACATTTCCACTTTGACAAGGGTTCAAATCAATAATTTTTGCTGTTCGATTTGCAGAGAGTTGGACGTGTTGGAATTCGGTGATCATTAATTTTGAATGAAAATCTGAACAGAAGATTTAATGGAGAGATTTTTTTGGCAATACGAACAGATGATGATTATGACGATGTTGTTGTTATAGTGGTCATAGAAGGATACCTCATCTCCTCTTGAGTTTAATTGCTAATACAGTTGCTGCTGTATAGAACCAACACGATATCACAATAAGGCGAATATGATATAAAGTTGATTAAAGTCGGAGAAAATATGTTAAGCAAAAGAAAGTGGTCGTGATTACGCACAAGAATAAATAGTCATTACTATAAAATCGACAATATCTATATTTAATTTTGGATTTTCGATTTATTTTCTTACTTAATATGCAAGCTAAATTAGATAAACTTCATTTTACGAGTTTTTTGTAAAAAAAGGAAATGTTCTTTTTACACTATTATAAGATTATTTGTAATTATCTTATTGGTACTGTATTGAAACGATATCCAATAAAACAATTAAATTTGAAGAAATATCCATATATTTTTTTTTTTACTTCGTAATTCCAATATACATTAAAAAATTGTTGGCCAATTTAGAACAAATTGTCTGTAAACTAGAATGCAAAAATTTTCAGCCATTTCGTTCCAGGTCGAATTTATTTCTGTTTGTTCTGAAACGGGGTAGTATACTCAACTCCGAGTAGCTTTTCTACAAATCTTCCTTGTATTTCTTTAAAACATTCTGAATAGTTAAATAAAAAATTTTAATAACAAAATATAATAAAAATATATCTGACTGGAATATTACCCTGGCTCAACAATTTTTTACATCTAAATTTTATAAAAGGCTAATTTATTTACATATGGCAAGGTAACATGTATTAGTTGGCTGTCAACTACCACTTATCACGATTTCTGACCCATCATTCTCATTTTACCACACGAATGAGAACCACAGCTCATTTTTCGAATATCAGCAAAAAACAATCGCACCAAGTAACATTAGGATCTAAGTAACTAGAAAACAAGTAAAAACGGCGTTAAGTTCGGCCGGGCCGAACTTTATATACCCTCCACCATGGATTGCATTCCACAGAGGTTGTCGGTTTTCGTAGAAGTGCAGTAATATTGCAGGAAAATATATATATTTAATATAGCCAAACCAAATACAAATATTGAAAAATTAATTTTATAAATAAATATAATATTTTAATTATTTCAATCCACGCTTATAAGGCAATGCTACCAATACGTCAATTTAAAAAATAAATATTCTTATATTTACATTTTCAAAAATATTTTCAAAGCCAAAAATATTGGTAGATAGTGGGTGCTACAGTTGGTTGTATTTGCATTCTATTTTAATTCCAAAAGTAAAAATTTTGAAAATCCATTGTCAGACGTACATAGTGCAAAATAACCTCACTTCATGATTCAACCAATTTTTGCCGTAAAGAAAAAAGTACGAATTTGGAAAAAAAACTTTTTATTTTGCGTGTCTATGCAGTCAGAGGAATGTATACACCGAATTCCATGATTCCAGCTGCGCCCACTTGGTTGGTACCATTTTTACCCCCTTGACGTTTCTACGCAATTAGAATTTCATCATGCTAGCTGTAGTCGTTTAGTTGGTACTATTTTTATCCCGCTGTACCATTGCAACCCTTGAAAAAAATTCGTCAATTTTCCGTGTCTACGCAGTCAGAGGAATGTATACTCCGAATTTCATGTCTCTAGCTGCGGTCATTTGATTGGTACTATTTTTATCCCCTTTTTTTCATTTTAACCCAAAAAAGTACAAATTTCGAAAAATCCGTTTATTTTCCGTGTCTACACACTAAGACTCCGAATTTCATGACTTTAGCTGCGGTAATTTGATTGGTATAATTTTTATCCCCTTTTTTCATTTTAACCCCAAAAAGTACGAATTTTGAAAAATCCGTGTATTTTACTTATATATGCAATCAGAGGAATGTATACACCGAATTTCATTATTCTAGGTACAGCCGTTTAGTTGGTACCATTTTTATCACTCTATTCCTATTTTACCCATTAAAAGTACGAATTTGGAAAAAATACTTTTATATTATGTATCTACTCAATTAGAGGAATGTACACACCGAATTTCGTGTTTCTAGCTGTTGTCGTTTTATATGTATCATTTTTATCCCTTTTTTGCCCCCATTTCACCCCCTACAAATAAGAATCAAATAAGAATGGTGCACGTTTTTGCTATAAGGGGAATGCGCATACCAAATATCAAACAAATATAAACAGACATATTCAAAAAACATGCTTAAATACGCTAAAATATTAGGGATTATTATGGGTATTTTTAGTGCTTGTGAGGGAAAAATATTTCCCTTTTGGCCCTTTTCGGCCCATTTCAATCCCAACCAATCTACGACTATAAGACGCATTTATGCAAAATTTGAACGTTCTAGCTCCTTTCGTTTAGATGCTAGTGTGCTTTCAACAGACGGACGGACGGACATGGCTAGATCGTCTTAGAATTTTATGACGATCAAGAATATATATACTTTAAAGGGTCTCAGGTCGATATTTCAAGGTGTTACAAATGGAATGACAAAGTTAGTATACCCCCATCATGGAGGTGGAGGGTATAATGAAACGAAATAACTGGTTTTTAATTTTTAAAGGGGTGTTACCTTATCAGAAAAAAACCCTATTTAAGCAAAAAAATATCAATATATTTTAGTTTATTTATTTATTAAGTAATTTATTTCATCCACCTTTATTTTAAACTATTATAAATTTGTATTAAATTTAAAACGAGTTCAATCTCATTTTTCATTTTTATACACCCCACGAGAGTATTATGTCTTTGTGCATTTGTTTTGGAAAGAGAAGCGAGATAGGCCCATTGGTAATTATGCCGATCGACTTAGAATCACTTTTTGAATCGATATATCAATGCCCGTCTGTCTGTCCATCTATTCTTGTAATCAAAGTAGTAGATCCCCATACGAATTTTACTCCCGATTTGACCCTTTTCACTCTAGATACCACATTACCAATTAAAAAACTTTTTTTATTTTCAAAGATCCTGAACTAAAACTGTTTGTATTCGGAATTTTAAAAATATTTTTTGTATTATAGCCTACTTTGTTGGTGAACATATCGACGGTCAGGATTCATAACTAATATTTACTTGGAAAATGCAGTCTTACGGTTTCTTAGATAACTTTCGATTCGTGTGAGATGCAATGAATTTGTTTTTTGTTGTAATTGAAAGTATACACCTTGGGACTACATCTAAAAAATGAATAGAAGCGTAGGGGCATTAGTTCATATAAAATAAATATATTATTTTTTTAAAAATATTGCCAAAATCAATATTATTTTCGGAATACAATTTTTTTTTAATCTACAAGGAAATACTCTTCAAACGTATCTTCGCGCATTAAAATATATTTACAATGTCAGAAGTTATGGAATTTAGTATACAGTAGCTCTCGCCAATCTTCCCTCCTCGGCGGAAATTTGTTAAAGATTCAATCAACAACATATTTTATATACCGCATAAATTCAAATCCATAAAAAGAAATCCAAATGTCCTGTTTTAAATTCCTTTAAAATATCTCATCCGATTTGAATTCTTCATACACAAGAAAAATATAGAAATGATACAACTTTCATAATAAAGGGTGATTTTTTAAGAGCTTGATAACTTTTTTTTTAAAAAAACGCATAAAATTTGCAAAATCTCATCGGTTCTTTATTTGAAACGTTAGATTGGTCCATAACATTTACTTTTTGAAGATAATTTCATTTAAATGTTGACCGCGGCTGCGTCTTAGGTGGTCCATTCGGAAAGTCCAATTTTGGGCAACTTTTTCGAGCATTTCGGCCGGAATAGCCCGAATTTCTTCGGAAATGTTGTCTTCCAAAGCTGGAATAGTTGCTGGCTTATTTCTGTAGACTTTAGACTTGACGTAGCCCCACAAAAAATAGTCTAAAGGCGTCAAATCGCATGATCTTGGTGGCCAACTTACCGGTCCATTTCTTGAGATGAATTGTTCTCCGAAGTTTTCCCTCAAAATGGCCATAGAATCGCGAGCTGTGTGGCATGTAGCGCCATCTTGTTGAAACCACATGTCAACCAAGTTCAGTTCTTCCATTTTGGGCAAAAAAAAGTTGGATATCATCTCACGGTAGCGCTCACCATTCACAGTTACGTTACGATTCGCATCATCTTTGAAGAAGTACGGTCCAATGATGCCACCAGCCCATAAACCGCACCAAACTGTGACTTTTTCTGGATGCATTGGTAGCTCTTGCAATGCTTCTGGCTGATATTCACTCCAAAATCGACAATTCTGCCTATTTACGTACCCATTGAGCCAAAAATGAGCTTCGTCGCTGAACACAATTTCTTTCTTTCTGAACTTTCTTAACAGAGCAACCATTTTGATAATAAAATTCAATGATTTGCAAGCGTTGCTCGTTAGTAAGTCTATTCATGATGAAATGTCAAAGCATACTGAGCATCTTTCTCTTTGACAACATGCCTGAAATCCCACGTGATCTGTCAAATACTAATGCATGAAAATCCTAACCTCAAAAAAATCACTCTTTAGATACATTAAATTTGACTATTGATAAACTCACATTAAACTGGACGAATATATGGTCCATAAAATCACGGATTTCAATCATGCAGGGGCATAGAATGCGATTTTTTAACTAATTTTGGTCCTAAGAGGGTTAATGGCCGTGAATGTCACTTTTCTGTTGGTATAGTATCTGAATTTAAGTCTTATGACTTTTGATCAAGGAAATGGGTTATTTGACCAATAGTGCTGTGTAGAGAGAGTACTCTCCTTCCATAACTGCCAATGGAGTAATGAGAGGAACAGTTTAGAAATTAATACAGCTTAAGCCACAATTCATATAAGTATCGAAACTGTTATTGTGTAGAATTTTACATATTTCTTGTCAAACACGACACTACTAAATCTAATATCCACACCATTTAAATATTCACAGGAAGACGTCAGTGTACCTACAACTTCATCTCGATAGTCAGAACCTAGTCATTATTTTTTATTTTTAGAAGAAATGCAATACACTTTGATTTTTTTGGCTGAAGAGTTTTCGGTTATGTTTGGTTTATGTGTATTATGCATTATTTTTAATAAAATATTTTTTTTAAGTTTTTTTTTTTCAAAATTGTACTCCAAAAACTGCAAATGTCCTCCTTTTTGGTACAAATATCCTCCATACAAAAATTGCATATATCCCCTGCGAAAGGATTTCCATACTAAAACGTTTCAAATCATTTTATGTTCAATTTATTCATTTATTTGTTTCAATCCCTGGAAAACTTATCATATCGATAAATCTAAAGCTAATTTCTTATTAATTGAATTCCTTCAAGGAACTTGAAATCGTTTCATTACATAAATAATTATATGTGAGCACAAAGGAAAGTAACTTATTGCGGTTTTTAAAAACGGATATTCGGCAAGTGAGTTGTGCTTCTCGTTTCCTTTGTGAGAATCATTTACTTAAAGAGGTATGTTGTTGAAAAATCGCTGCGAAGCCACCTGAACGAAACCTTGGACAGGTTAGAAATCATGATAGTGGTTGTCTGCAGCCAAGTAATAAATGTCACCATGCCATTTGTAAATAAATTTGCATTCTATTAAATATAGATGATATGATATAGATGCCAAATGGTCCTGCGCCTGGGATATTGTCCTGTCAAATCAAATATTGAAAATATAAACGAAAAAAAACTAAATTTAGAAAAAATTAATTTAATTTGATTTAATTTCTATGTTTAATACTTTTTTCATCGTTTTTATCAGTTTTGATAAATTGTAGGTAATTGTAATTGAAATTTAAGTATTTTGCAAAAAATGAACTAACTCAGTCAATTACTTACTTAAAGCAAATTTTGATTTCCTTTATTTGTCGCACTGTGTTATCAATCACTTTGTCGCACTGTGTAAAATATTTGATCATTGCGTGAAATTCGATTATACGGTTGTCAAACAAAAACTGATTTACGAATCAATTTCGGTATAAGAGAATGTATTTGGGTCCGTGGACCCAATACTTGCAGATCTGCTACTTGTTAATGTGCCCCATATATCGATATCTTCCACATGTTTCTTTAAATCACACATAAAATATAGAAGAAACTTGAAAGTAGGAAATAATCTACAATTTGTCTCATTTTTTGTTTCTCTATCTAAAAGGACCTCTAATTTTTATGACTTTCCAGTCTCATATGAAAAATGAAAAACAAAAAAATCGATATCTCCTAATGTTTCGGTTAAGGCGGTGAATTTCTTACCCAAAATCGAATTTAACTGTGGTTTTAATTGTTTGTCAAAAACATGTCAATTTCAAAAGAAGTCCTCGTCAGTCCCCACTGTGTTGCATCTCATCAAAATGTTCATATTTCAAAATTTATCTCACATTCTTCTCACAATTTTTATATCTTTTTATTTCATTTACTTATTTTGCTGTTTCAAATGAAAAACCAAAAACACGATACGTGGTAATTTTTGGTTTCAAGTGATGGATTTCATACCCAAAACCAAATTTAACTGTGGTTTTAATTGTTTGTCAAAAACATGTAAATTTCGACACCACGTCCATCTCATCAAAATATTCATATTTCAAAATTTATCTCACACCTAGGATGTGTTAAAATTCTCGACTCGTCTCAAATAACGCCTCCCCTGCAGTGAGGCCACATGAAAAAAAATAACTTTATCTCTATCGCTTGTGGGGTATTCCTCTCCAGAAAAACTCAAGTGCAGTTCTTGAGAAATTTCCAGCATAAAAAATGTCCCAAATGTTTGAATTTTTTTGTTGGTGGTGTTGATGAAATGTGGGATGTGTTGTGAAAAGCAATTATGACTGCATTATGGTCAACGATAGTGTCCTTTTGTGTTTTTATTACAAATGTTTTCAAATCGTATTCAAAATACAACAAAGACAACAAGAGACATGCAATTTCCAATTACTTGTTTTTTTTACAATGCAGCCTGCCAGCGGGTAGTGATTTATAGCTAATGAGTGTTTTCGAGAGAAAAAGGACACACGCATGCGCACAATTGGCAGAGCCTTGCCACGGAGGACTCAAGGATGCATCAAATTGCAAGGGTGTCAAAAATGGTGTGAACATGGACTATGTTTGACCATGAGAATTGTTGTTGTGTGTGTGTGGCAGTTGTTGTTTTTTATGCTCTGTGTGGATTTTAAAATGCTGGCCAAGGTCTGTGTCTGTCTGTCTGGTCCAAGGTGGTCTGCCCAAATGCAGTTTGTATATCCAATAAATTATTTTACAATGACCTTTAAACTAAAATTGGTTTTTGTTTTCCAGAATTGCTGCAATTCAGCCACCCAGCCAGGAGAGAGAAAAATAAATGCTGGCTTAGTTACGTGCTCCCCTCCAATGCCCTGGCAACAACACTCTTCTACAGCTGCAATTATTTGCCTCATTGTCCTAAAGAACGTTTTGTTTGGACATGTGTCAAAACCTGGTTTTATTGGCTGGAAATTTACAGAGTCTTTGGTCACAATTATGCGGGTGAAGTGTTTTCAAGCTGGCTTGGTAGATGGTTTTAATTGTATCTGTTCTGTTAGCGAAAGGTGTTAGTTACTGATAGTCGCTTCTCTATCTATATATCAGGGCTAATCATAGCTGATGGTTGCTGCTTGGATGGTGATAGTGTTAATCCTGGGGGTCTTATCTCACATCATGTTGAACAACATGATTAGGCGTCCGTATTCCTGATATGCTCAGCCGGGCAATAGGATCCCGGCACGTGATGTGGCGTATGCCACAGACATTCGAATATGTTAAGCGCCAAGATAGATACTCGCGCTAGGGACTCTAAACTTATGCGCCCTCATCTTGAAGAACATTAAGTTATAATAATATCAAATGAAGTGCTTTATACATTTGTACTTTCTATACGTTTGTCATCACTGAAACACATTAACATTTGCTTTTGGTGTTTGTAGAAATGCACGATTTACACCTGGCATTGCAGTTACTTCCTAAGGTATTATAGATATAGAGTTATTATAGGTATAAAGAAGAGAATATCTTTAAAATATACTACAAATTCCATGCTTCTATCTGTATTAGTTTAGATTTAACGGCTATTTCAAGTAAAAAGTAAAAATTTCAAATGCTTGTTAATGCTAAACTAACACCCATCTTTAATCTGATACCCATATTTTGATAATACAATTTGCACAAAAATGGTGAAAATTTATAGAAAGCAACTTCGATGTCCTTTTCAAAAGGAAACTCGACCTTGGAATGAAGAGCCAAGTATGGGGTTTACTTTCATAAAAATACAATATATATATAAATATATATATAACCATTTTTCATTTTTGTTGCGCAGTGTTATACTTAAAAAAAGGAAGAAGCCCACAAATTGGAAAAATTGCCAGAAATTAGATTTTCAACAAATTATGTAGAATTTTCACTGTTTATGAATGGGGGATGATCAAGCTGTGAAATATGTTTAAAACAATGCCGCTTATTTCGTTCAAGTCCGTATAAATTTTAAATATTCGGGAAAGCGATATAAAGATAAGACAATAGCGCAAATTCATAACAAACCGATCACTGATTTTATGTTACACCTCTGATTTTGATGACAATTTGTACGTAGGTTCAGTTTGTTGATATAAGGAAAATTTTATTTTTTTATTTAATTCTAAAAGTTATATTAATTTTAAAGTTTTAATACATTTTTAAAGATCTCATATTTTTTATACATATCTATATTTTGAAATAGGTTTTTGGATTGCCACGAATCAACTTTCTGAGTTGCAAATCAAAATATAAACAGCATTCTACCCCCAAAATACCGAAATGATAAATTACCGAATAAAAAATGTGATATTTGAGTCTCAAGATTAATAAAAATATCGATTTGTTGGTGAAGGATATATAAACCAGTAAGGAAGGTTAAAGTCGGGCTTGGCCGACTATATGATACCCTACACTTAGTCATTATAATCTATGGTGTAGGATATAAAAAGGTCATTACATTTGAACTATATACAAATCTGAACCGATGTGACCCATATTATGGAGTGTTAAATATGTGGTTTCTAGAGAGGAAAGAATCAAATCGGGAGCTATATATAATCTGAACCGACGTGACCCACTTTCGCTATAGTAATTTATATTTGAAACATTAGCTGATGTGCCGAATTAGAAGAAAATCTGTACAAAAATTCTATATGACCATTTTCACCAGAGCTGTTTTTAGTTGAAATATAAGTTGTTTTGCCAAATTTGAAGAAAATCTGTCAAAGTTTGTGGTTTCTAGAGCGGAAAGAGTCAAATCGGAAGAGAGATTTGTCTGGGTGCTATATGTAAATCTGAACTGATCTATCCTATTTTTACCAGAGCTGTTTCTAGTTGAAATATACGGCGTTTTGCCAAATTGGAGGAAAATATGTTGAAATATGTTTGATATTTTCTCGAGCGCAGAAGGCAGCACAAACTTCCGAACAACATGACCTTAAACTAGAGTAATTGATATATTGTTCCAAAAAGGATATCTTCATTTCACAGAATGTCCTTCAAAATTAGAGACAATTTCAAGAGAAAAAAATAATAATTAACAAAAATCTGGAGTGACCGTGAAATAGTATTTGACGGCGTTGAAAATATGCATGTGAATTGTGGCATCATGAGTGTCACGTGTTACATTCAACGAGCTTTCGGAAGGAAATAAAATGAAAACATTCTTAGGACTAAGGATACTCAGAAAAATAGCATTCCTAAATTTGAGTAAAATCCATACTCCAATTTAGTTCAACAATTTTGCTCCAGTTTAGTAAAAATTTCCTTAAAAGTAAGAAAATTAAATAAGTATAAGTGTAGTTTCCTTATTTCAAAGCCATAGTAAATATTTCATTTACCAGAAATAGGGTAGTAACTGTACTTAAAAATTTATTATTAAAATTTATATTTAAATATAAATTGGATCTAATAAAAAAAATCTTACAATTCTTGTGTGGAAGAAATTTTCCAAGGCTTTAAGTAAGAAAATATTAAGATTTTTTTTGTATGGAAAATATCCATTTAAAAGATTTTACCTAAAAATCTGTTTTTTTTTTCTAAAATTAAGTTAATGTGTATACTGATATTTATGCCAAGTTCTTCATACATTTGAGAATTAATGAACTTATAAAAATCACTTGAAATTGTTTAGAAAATTCTTGAATATTAATCTAAGAAGCAATTCTCGTTCGTTTGCATAGACTTATTTCTTAAATACTTCACGTATTAATCTAAAAAACCACTGCAAAGCCGCCTATATTGCCTTCGCAACAATCATGGAGTAATAGCTCAACTACTTATGGCAGAGGTATCATTTTTTGTATCAGTTTTGCATATTCTGAAGCAAAACCATTTGTTAGATTTTTTAGTTAAATTTAACTTATTCTAAGTTAATTCTTTTCTTTGTATCAAGTAAAAATTTCCTCAGTTTAAGTAAAAAATTACTTGTTTTAAAAAAACCGCAAAATTGTCTTCAATTTAAGTAAATATTTGCTTGGTTTGAGTAAAAATTTACGAAGTTTTAGGAAACTTTCAGCAACATTCTACTTAGATTTAGTAAAAATTTAATTAGTTTTAGGAAATTATTTCTTAAATTTAATAAAAATGTACTTGTTTTGAGGATAATTCACTTTTTTAATCGATTTAGCAATGTCCGTCTGTTTGTCCGTCTGTCTGTCCATCTATTCTTGGAATCACGATACAGGTCGCAATTGTAGACAGAACCAAATGAAACTTTGCACAAAGAAGTTTTTCGGCACAAGGACGAACACTGTTTAATTTGAATAAAATCGGTTGAGATTTAGATATAGCCCCCATACAAATTTCACTCCCGATTTGACTCTTTTCACTCTAGATACCACATATTTTATCAGATTGTCTTCAAAATTGGCAAAAACATCTTATATTTAAACTAGGTGAAAATAGGTTAGATCGGTTCAGATTTGTATATAGCTCCCATTCAAATTTCGCTCCCAGAAACACCAATGGTGAAAATGGGTCAGATCGGTTCAGATTTATATATAGCTCCCATGATTATGAAGCATACAAAAATCCTTCCCGTTTTCAATTTTTTACCGAATAGAAAGTGGTGTTTATCACATAGTCGGCCCCGCCCGACTTTAGCCTTTCCTTACTTGTTACTTTTGAAATTGGCGCTTTGAGTTTCCAGAATTAATTCTTTCAATAAATTATTTTTTGTATAAATTGGTCAAATTCTTGTGATTCGCATGAGCGAGTCCGGGTATGTTGTTGAAAAGTCTCAGCGAAGCCACAGGCATTTAATGTGCAGCCAAGTAATAAATGTCACCATGCCATTTGCAAATAAATTTGTATTCTATAAAATATATTAAAATCTTACCATTAAAATTAATTTATCTCCTTAAAAGCCACAATTTTCAACCGATCTTAACGACTATCATCATCACTATTAATACTCTAAATATATCGTGCAAATATTGGACAGTAATGTTTTCATAAAATTGAAAAAAAAAACATTTCTCTTTGCTGTTTGAATCAACATGCCTTTTTGCTGTTTTACGCCAGGGACCTCAGTAAGAGTTTTGAAGGATATTTTGCGCCGCGACATCCGACCTTCATTTATAATGGCAGTATAAGCATAAACAGGTAAAACAAATATAATAAGGACGGATGTTGTGAACATAACTACGAGCATGTCCTTCTTCTTGCCTTAGAATGTCGTCGATTGCTCACACTTTTCTCCGATGGCCGTCAATGGGATCGCGTGCAAGATCTGCACTCAAGGTCTGCCTTTCTGTCTGTCTAATTGCAGCAATAAAACACAAATGTGTAATTATTGGTGTATTTTCCCTTTTCATCACTGATTCTTGAGTATTTTCCATAAGTACGCACATATTGCATGGACAGCAAAATGTCCATGTTATCCTAAGTCTGAGAAATATGATGAACTCGTTGAAACTACCACGTGGCAGTCATGATGTTGATATTATTTTTAATAGATATTATTTTCTTTCATTTGATACCCATATTGTTCTTGTATAACTCGTAAAAATACGAAAACAAATAATTAAAGCTGATATATCCTTTGGAAATTAAAATTCCTGTAAAAAGTAGAAAATATCACCAAATGTAAAACTGCGTATACAGTTTTTTTTACATACGATCACTAGTTTCATGCGTATATGGTCTTGTTCAATTCCTATTAAAATAATATAAAATTATCGCATGGTTCGATTTATTTCTATTACAGGACATAATTGAACTTTCCTTGAAGAACTGAAAAAATATTCTAGGTTGCCTTATCCAAATTATTCTGTAAAGAGCTAACATATCTACATGTGTAATTCTTTCCTTTCTATTTAAATATGTGCCATATGTGTCCTGCGACTGAATATAGTCATTAGGCTTACTTTTCTTCGCTAGAAACTTTTGAAGGATATTTTGTGCCGTGCCATGTGACCTTCATTTGTAATGGAAAGGTAAACATTACCTGGTAAAACAAACGAAGGTTGCAAACATTATGATGAGCACGTCCTTCGCTTGACTTGCCTTAGGATGTCATCGATTGCTCACACTTTTCTCCGAGAGGCCGTCAATGGGATCGCGTGCAAGATCTGCACTCAAGGACTCGCATCTGTCTAATTGCAGCAATAAAACACAAATGTGCAACTACCCATTTTTGTACTTAAAGGCCTCGCGTATTTTCCCTTTTCTTCAATGATCCTTGAGTACTTCCTCTTATTATAAGCAAACCGTGTGTGTGTTGGTTCCCTTTTTATTTTAATACCTTTCGAAAGCGCGTTGAAACTAACACGTGGCACTCATGATGCCATAATTCGAATTCGTGTGTACGTTTTTTCCCATTTCCATGGCCTTCATCTTCAATGACGCCAATATTGTGCGTGTGCGTCCTTGTTCCCTAAGATCCCACTGTGCCTGGGCTTAAGTATTTGATAAGTTTCTTGCTGATAATCGATTTTTAAATTTTCGAAATCCCAAACAATATTTTAGGTCTCTTCAATTCAAGGTTATTCCAATTTTTAGCAATTATTGATTTTCTTTCTGTTGAACTTGACTTTAATTTTGAAGGACATTGTGAGAAATTAAGATATCCTTTTTGGAACAATATATCAATTATACTAGTTTAAGGTCATTTTGTGCCGAAGGTGATAATATTTTTTAAATGTTGTGTGACCTTATGCGCTCGAGAAAAAATTAAACAAATCATGGATCGTTTTTTATTTTTAGAGGTAGTTTCGGCATTTTATACATATCTTGAGTTCGAAATCACCGATCAAGATTCAGGTGTTTATTTTGAGGGCAGCTGAATGGGCTACACAGGTTCCGAACAAAGTTTTCGGCCAATTCAATGATTTAAGTACAGTGGGCAAAAAGTTACAAAAATATAATATTGTTCAGAAATTTATCAGAATCCTCCTGTATTGGATCCTGCACAACTTGTAGTGATTTTTTGCTAGAGAGACATCTACTGAAATGCTTTCATGGTTCCTACATCGAAAAAAATATGGATAACATTTTTATGCCCTTCAGCACCATGATGGGGGTAATACTAACTTTATCACCCCGTTTGTAACACCATCAAATATCGTCCTGAGACCCTATAAAGTATATATTTTTGATCTTCGATCTAGCCATGTCCGTCCGTCCGTCTGTTGAAAGAATGCTAGCATCTAAACGAAAGGAGCTAGGACGCCCAAATTTAATATTTTTTATAGTTGTAGATAGGTTGGAATTGCAAATGGGCGAAATCGGTCCAAAGGGAAATTTTTCCCCTCACAAGGACTGAAAATACCCCTAATATTTTTCATTACGTCTTTATACCCTCCACCACGATTTAGCCATGTCCGTCCGTCTGTTGAAAGCACAATAGAATCTAAACGAAAGGATTTAGGACGTCCAAATTTTCCATAATTGCGTCTTTTAGTCGTAGATCGGTGGGGATTGCAACTGGGCGAAATCGGTCCAAAGGAAAAAAATTTCCCTCACAAGGACTGAAAATACCTATAATAACCCCAAAATATTTTCGAATATTTAAGCACGTTTTTTCACTATGTATGCTTATAACAGAAACGAGCACCATAAAGAGATTCTTATTCGTAGGGGGTGAAATGGGCCAAAAAGGGATAAAAATGGTACATATCAAACGACAACAGCTAGAAACACGAAATTCGGTGTGTACATTCCTCTAATTGAGTAGATACATAATATGAAAGTACTTTATCAAATTCGTACTTTTAAGGGGTAAAATGGGAATAGAGGGATAAAAATGATACCAACCAAACGGCTGCACCTAAATGAATGAAATTCGGTGTATATATTCCTCTGACTGCGTAGACACGAAAAAAAGGTATTTCAAATTCGTATATACGTAAAATAAATGGATTTTTCGAAATTCTTACTTTTTGGGTTTAAAAGGAAAAAGGGGATAAAAATGGTACCAACTAAACGACTACAGGTCCAATGATGAAATTTGGTGTTTATATCCTCTAATTGCGTGGACACGGAATATAAATAGATTTTCGAAAGTCGTACTTTTGAAGAAGTAAAATGGGAATAAAGAGATAAAAATGGTACCAACCAAATGGACGCAGCTAGCATCATTGATTTCATCTGACTACATAGACTCGCAAAATATGAAGATTAATTCCAAATTCGTACTTTTTTAAGTTTTACGGCAAAAATGGTTTGAATCATGAAATTAGGTTATCTTGCACTGTGTTCGTGAAAGATAATTTATTTTCAAAATTTGTATTATTTTTGGTATTAACATAGAATGGAAATACAAGCAACCACACGGCTGTAGCTGAAAATGCACGCAATATTCACAATATTTAGGTTATTTAGGCTTTTTTGAAGATTGTTGTCTTATATTTCCTTTTTGATGTATATAGTATTATTTTGATGTATATAGTATAAACATATAGGTAGCCTTGCCTTATAAACGTGGTTTAAAATAATTTTATATTAATTTATAAAATTACTAGCAGTACCCGCTGCTTCGCACGCGAAAAAGCCAGTTATTTGTTACTACTTTTATCCGTCTCTGTTTTTTGATAGTATTTATTTTGGATTTTAAAAGTACAAATTTCGAAAACTCCAACTTGATTGCGCTTCTACGTGGTCAGAGGATTCTACATATCAAATTTCACGATTCTAGTTGCTATACTATAGATGGCACCATTTTTATCCCTTTTTGTGCCGTTCAACCCCTAAAAGTGCAAAAATGCATTTATATTGCGCTTATACATGGTCAGAGGAATTCATATACCAAATTTCACGATTGTAATTGTATTACTTTATTTGGTACCATTTTTATACCTTTTTGTCCCGCGCACCGCTATAAGTACAAATTTCGAAAAAAAAAAAAAAATCAATTTAGATTGCGCTTCTACGTTGTCAGAGGAATCTACACACCAAATTTCACGACTATAGCTGAAATACTTAAATTGGTACCATTTTTATCCCTTTTTGTCTCTTTCATCTTTTAAAAGTACAAATTTCGAAAAATCCCTATTTGTAGCTCGTCTGCATTGTCATTGCAAGGAACAGACCGAATTTCATGTTTCTAGCTACTGCCGATTGTTCAGGACGAAGGTTCGATGTTTATCCCTTTTTGTCCTATTTTACCCCTAAAAGTACGAATTTCGTAAAACTCTTTCTTAGTCGATGTCTACGTCATATTTGGGAACTACACTGAAAATTTCATGACCCTGGCATCAGCCGTTTGGTCTGGGGGCTGGTCAATGATAAGTCAGTCAGTCATTCAGTAACGCAATTCATTTATAAAGGGTGAATTTTTAGCTATTATCTTTTTGGCAACACTGGTTTAAACAGCAGACGCACGTTTCGTGTTTTGTTTCACCGTCAAACATCTTCAGTTTGGTCTATAATTTAACCATGGATGGTCTTACAAACGAACAACGCTTGCAAATTATTGAATTTTTATTATCAAAATGCGTGCTCTGTTAAGAAAGTTCATCGCGCGCTTTCATTTTATGGTCAGTTTAATCGACCCACTGAAGCGGCTATTCGGGCTATTGTGACTAAATTTCGCACCAAATTTACATTGTTGGACATAAAACCACCAAGAAAATATTGCAGCTGTATCGGCCAGTGTTAATGATGACCATCAATTATCGATTCGTCGCCGTTCGCAGCAATTACTCAAAAACGTGGAAATTCCAAAATTGGACTAAGCGGATGGACCATTTGAGGCGCAGAAAATGGTCAACATTTGCATGAAATAATCTTCAAACATTAATTTATATGGACCGTACTATCGATTCAAATAAAGATTTCATGCATTTTTCTGAATTTTATGGGTTTTTTTTTTGTGAAAAACTTTCCTATAGCTTTTAAAAAATCACCCTTTATATATAGATTGTTATTTGTTTTGGTTTCGCTTTATTAAAAATCGAAAATCAACAGTGGAGGGTATATAAAGCTCGGCGCGGCTGAACTTAACACCGTTTTGACTTGTTATTATTTAATTGCTTTTTTCTTCAGAGGCTGTTTCACCACTCCATCTATATCTTGAGTTTGAAACCATCGATCACGACAAGTGATGGTTAAATTTAGTTTAAGTACAGTGGACCAAAACTTACAAGAAATATAATACTGTTCAGATTGTATACTGGAATCTTGCTGTATTGGAATTCTCTAATACCTGCAAGAAATGCATCCATTGTAATTTTTGCTAGCTCTTAAGTAAACTATTATAACCTCCAGTGATAGAACATTATCCCCAAATTTTCTACCTCAAGAGTAATTCAATTCCCTTTAGTTTATATTCTTTTTCTCGTAATAGATTTTGTGGTTTTTGAAGTCCTGGATGGATTTTCTATAAATCATCAATGTTCAGTGTCATCATGATCATCTGTGTATTATAATCATAAAACACACCATCATGCAGAATATAAGTGTCGTGCCCAGCATGAGACCAATTTGATGTCTTGGTATACGAAAATTCACATCCAATAAACTCCAGCCAGATAATGCTCAATTGTTTTCTGGTGTTGTCCTCTATTACATTTTGCAACACGAGATGTTAACAGAAAATAAGGTTTGTTGGTGAGGGTCCTTTTCCAGGAACACTCGAGCCGATCTAAGGTTTCCAATGAAAACTCAATAAGAATGTAATGAAATGCTGGAAGGGATGCCTTAAAATTCCATAGGCAAAGTAGAGAGATGTTTGCATGTGTCCGTGTGTGTGGTTATATGGTGTGATAACTTCACACCATTTCAAGGACCAGACATACGGACAGATGGACAGACAAATTTCGAACATACCACCAATAACAGCAATAACATCAAGTATGCTGATTTTGATCATAGTTCCCTTGAAGACATGCATACATTACATTACATTGGCCATTTGTTTGTACCAGGCCAGGCAGCACATATTTCCATATGAAGGATTGCGTGAATGGCCAGACACAACATACTACCTGCCAAGGATTGTTGTTTGGCTGTTTGCGTGTGTCGTCAATTTTTGTTTGGAATTCTTATTGTGATAGAAAACACATGCACTCGTCCCCGAGGACATTTGTTGCCACAGCAAACATATTTTCTGATGTTGAATACCCCACCGTAATTAGTGTCAAACAATGGCCAATGCCAGACGTCTCCTAGAAATTATGAACATAAATTATTCCCTCGAGACTTGGAATGAAAACAAACAAGGTCGCCATTCATGACAACCTTAAAGGTGATCTTGCATAAACAATGGTTCTAATGGAAATTATAATTAAGGATTGTAATTATTTAGGTTTCGATTCGGTTTGTTGTGCTGAATTTAAATAAAGGCGTCCCTCATTCTGAATGGGAAGAGGAATAATTATAAATATATGATAATTATATATATAATAATTATAAAATAGATAATAATTAAAAAAATTAGTTTATTCAAAATTTTATTTAATATAATTCAACTACAAATAAACAGAGAACAAATGAGCAAAATTATTAATATTCTACACTGGTCCAAAAACGGACTGCCCAGTAAATTATTGATATTATTGATTTCCTTCTAGAAATTAATTATTTTTAATAATGTACAGTAAATAGTTTACAAAAGTATATATTTAAAATTTAATGAAAAAGTAGGCGAAACATCACTTGCCATGCAATTAAAAGGAAAAATTGGGTGACGTTCCTTCAAAATTTATTATTATTTTGGTTACTAAGATCTATGTTGAATATACTACTTATATCATTATCAGTAACTATGGCAGCACTGAATGATTTAAAACAAACTCTTCCAAATAAGTGGTAAAAAAATGGTTAACCGCTATAATTTTGAATATATATATGAGTTTGTATCCAAATATAAGAAGGCTTCAATTGTACTGTACTCAGTACATTTTAATATATGTCTTCTTTTAAGCTTAATCTATATATATAAAAATTAATCTGTGTTTGTTTGTTCTTTATAGCAGCCTAAACTACAGAACCGATCTTCTTGAAATTTTCACAGTATGTTTATGCTGAACCGGTGGTAAAAATATAATTTTATGATATTATCAGTGGGCGTGCCACCTCCCACACAAATTATAAAATATTTGATTTGAATTTTGTAAAATTACACTTTTTCTTTGGATTATCTTCTTTTCAAGAAAGCGGAAATTATATAAATTTTTTAGTTTTTGTGTTGTTTGATTAGTGAACAATTTGATTGATTTTCTATGTGTTTTGAATGTAATGTAATTTCTTCTTACGAAAGAAGTGTTTTGCTTATTTAATGGAAAGGAGGAGAATCACATTTAACAAAAAATCAATTTGATTTTTGACATTTCTTCCATTATTCGCCGAAAACTAACGTTCTCCATGGAACATATCCGTTTCTTTAATATATCAGGGAAGTACCTTGATTATAAGTGGTACATAAATTTTAATTTTACCGTTTGTTTCTTTTTTCGCCTGACGAAGCGGCGGGGGACTCAGCTAGTAACACTTATAATTATCAAATCGATTGATATTTGCAAAGTTAAATAGTATTTTTTTGATATATGTAGTATAGTAGTTATAAGAGGATCTATAATGTTTTTCAGAGGATATTATAATTTTCTCTCGAATTAACGAATTTTTCCAAATAATATTTTCTTCGAAGGTAGGAAGAGAAAGTCCGCTTATTTTTTTTTTCGAAAATCTGGCACGATAAAACCTTAACCAAGTAAAAAGGTGTTAAGTTCTGCCGTGCCGAATCTTATATACCCTCCACCACGGAGTGCATTCTACACGCTTACCGGCAGATTAGAGGCTATCAACTGTGAAACATATAGGGTGTTTTTTATTGAGGTATAGAACTTCGAATTGAAATAAAACACAAGAAAATCGTTTTAATGTCCATCAATTTGGCTTTATTGGAAGGATAATTTTATGCCATTAATGTTTAAATATGATTTCGGGCATGTGGCCGCCGCGGCTGGCTCGAATATAGCCAATTCTACAGGTCCAATTTTCAACCACTTTCTCCAATTGCTGTGCAGCTCCAATTGCTGTGCACGGTGGCGAATCGATTCATTCGGGTCCTCTTCAACACTTTGCTCTACAGCGGCAATTGTTTCTTCGGTGCGCACTGCTCGACGTCTCTGCGGATGCGTATTATCACATAGAGTAAACGTAGTGCGAAAACGATCCATGGTTAACCGAATTAATTGCTCTGATGGACGATTATGTCGACCATAAAATGGACGGAGCTTGCGGTGAACTTCGCGAACTGAACCATTACTTTCGAAATAAATTTGCACGATTTGCAAGCGTTGTTCTTTTGTCAACCTGTTCATGATGAAATGGCAAACCAAACTAAATATTAATCACTTGACAGCTGACAAAATGGCCGCCAGTTAAAAAAGTGATGCCAACTTAAAGTTCTATACCCCAATAAAAAACACCCTTTACATAAGCCAAAGAAAATATTTCGTTTTTTCAATCCCAATTTGGATATTTTCCGCATTTGAGGAAGTACTTTTGAACATCTTCCAAAAAAAGTTGATAATGTGCTAATATTCCGTAGCATTTTAAGAATAGCATTTTCTCAAGTAATTGGGTACGAAATTTTCGTATGGAGTCACAGAAGTAAGGTGTCCGTTTTGCACACAGACGGTCTCGTATTCTAATCGTGGCTCGAGAAAAATCTTTTTTGTTTTTATTAATCGGAAGTATATTGTTGCGATAAATTTTAATCGGACTATGAGAAAATGGCCCTAAGTCTTTCAAAATAATGGACTCGGTAAGAGTCGAATAGTCAGAAATTTGGACATTCCTCTCTGAAGATTTATTTGGTCTTGTTGTCCCGTCGTATGTTGTACACTTATGAGAATTTCAATTATCAATATCAAATATCTTGCCAATATATTGCAGTAATTGTTTCCCGAGATTCCTGTGCATTGGGTTTTTTAGAGCTCGACTATCCCATCTTCCTCTTCTTAGGAATTAAAAAAATCCTAAGAACGGACTTTATACCCAGCTTCTGGTGACCTTCATTTATAATGGAAATATAAACATTAGCAGGCAAAACGCATGGATGTAGAACGAACCCTTGCTAAAATAATTATGAGCACGTCCTTCGCTTGACTTGCCTCAGGATGTCATCGATTGCTCACACTTTTCTCCGCTGAACGTCAATGGGATCGCGTGCAAGATCTGCACTCAAGGACTGCTTGGTTGGCTGTCTGTCTGTCTAATTGTGGCAATAAAACACAAATGTGTAATTACACATTTCTGTACTTAAAGGCCTCGTGCATTTCCCTTTTTTGTCAATGATCCTTGAGTACTTCCTCTAATTATGCTCATAGCGAGTGTGTTTGTGTCCTCTCAGTATCAGGAATGTTATAATTTCATTTCCGTCTAAAACGAGTAGAAACTAACACGTGGCACTCATATTCGTCCCACGATTCGTGTGTCCGTTTTTCCCGTTGCCTTTGTCATTGCCAAGGCCTTCAGCTACACGCTTACCTTCAATGTCGCCAATATTGTGCGTGTGTGTCCTTCTTTTCCTAGCATCCCACTGTGCATGCATTAAAATATTTTATAAGCAATTTCCCCTGTACTGAAGAGAAAGAAATCCCAAGTCTTGTCTTGTTATGGCCTAGCATTTCAAGGTTATACTTCCTTGTTTTATTTTTTAAATTATTACATTTCTTTCTGTTTAACTTGACTTTAATATTGAAGGACATCAGTGCGTGAAATGAAGATATCCTTTTTGAGTTATGAATCAATTATCATGTGAAGGACATCAGTTTTCCTTTGGGCTAACTGAGAGAGTGTGTTTATGTATGTGTCCGTGTCACTAAAGTTTTGGACATTAATATTTATTAATGCCTTTTCTTGTTTTGTTTTTTTGTGGACATTAAGGATTTACCTTGTGCATGGCTCAGGGCGGGGGTCACAAGGTCGTATTTGTGGATATTCGTGCATATTTATTTATGACGTTTCCCTATAAATATTCAACACAATTGTTGTCAAATCCGAAAATTATCTTGTCTTCTTTGTGATTTGCCCATAAATCTCAGAATTGCTTATCGAACTGTCAAGGAATTCGAAGAATTCAAGGTTGGCTGCGCCATTATGTCGCAGGTTGCAGAGGAGACATCATTCTCTGGATCATAATTAATAATAATTGTTATATGTGGCTGACCTATCCTAACATATTCGGCAGGTGGCAAATATTTGTCACAGAGATGATTCATGTTTCCGGTGGAATTCGATAGAAATTGAATAATACAGTTGCCTTCAGTCGGTACAACGTAGCACAGTGGTCTAAATCCAAATCGATTTTTTGAAATTATTGTATAACTTTTGAACGGAAAACCAAAGTTTCACTTGCTTAAATCTGACGTGTTTCCCAGATAATTTGTAAAATGTTGGAGCTGTAGTTGGTATAAGGTCACCTCGACAATTAGAAAATTTGAAAAAATTGCCAATGTACAATTATGGCATTCATTTAATGGCATTCTTGAATCAATTTGGTCAATGGACCTCCCAGATAAGTTATCTCCAAAATTTCAAATTTTTTAATAAATTTTTTTGCTAAAAGTTCAAAGCACCGATAAGAAAATGTTAAGTATATCTTTACCACCATATGTTTACTTTTTGTTCAGAAAGTATTACAACATTCCGGCAGTAAATAAAGAAATGACGACCATTTTTTATACCATTTTATATATCTCAAATTTCGTAAACATATTTTGGATTTGGGAATTTTGTTGGGAAAGAACATGTAAAAAACTTGTTCGCCATTATTTTAGGGGACACAAGTTTTAACTACCAAACTACTAGTTTTTATCGTTTTCAGAAAAATGTGAAAGTTTTGTATAGAAATGGGGCGAAAAGGGATACAAATAGTACCTATCACACGACAACACATAAAAGTATTTTTTCCCAATTCGTACTTTTAAGGGACAAAATACGAATAGAGGGATACAAATGGTACCAACTCAACGGCTGCACCTAGAATAATGAAATTCGGTGTATAAATTCCTTTGATTGCGCGTGAAATAAGCGGATTTTTCCAAATTCGTACTTTTAGGGGGTAATATGGAAAGAAGGATGAAAATTGTACCAACAAAATGGCGGCAACTAGAGTCATGAAAATCGGAGTATATATTCCTCCGACTTCATAGACACAAATGTTTTTTTCCATATTCGTACTTTCAAGGGATACAATGGGAAAAGAGGGATAAAAATGGTACCCACTTATCGGCTACATCTAAAATGATGAAATTCGGTGTGTACATCCCTCTAACTGCGTAGACATGTTAAATAAAGAGATTTTCGAAAGTCGTACTTTTAAGGGGGTAAAATCGGAAAAAGGGGATAAAAGTGGTACCAACCAAATAATCGGAGCTAGAATCATGGAATTCGCTTTGTAGATTCCTCTAAGAGACTTCAAAAAATAAAACAATTTTTCCAAATTCGTACTTTTACGCCAAAAATGGGTAGAATCATGAAGTTGTGTTATCTTACATTGCGTACGTGGAAGATAATGCATTACCAAAATTTTTACTTTTGGAATTAAAAGAGGATTGAAATACTTCAAACCAAGTGATTGTAGCTAAAAATGCTTTCGCTATTTCATTGTATTTAAGCATTTTGGAGGTTTCTGCCATATATTTACTTTTTGAATTGACTTGAAGTATTATTTAGATATATCTATATATATATATATAAATGAATCGGTGTTTGTATGTTTGTTTGTTTATTCTTTATAAAGGGTGATTTTTTAAGAGCTTGATAACTTTTTTTTTAAAAAAACGCATAAAATTTGCAAAATCTCATCGGTTCTTTATTTGAAACGTTAGATTGGTCCATGACATTTACTTTTTGAAGATAATTTCATTTAAATGTTGACCGCGGCTGCGTCTTAGGTGGTCCATCCGCTTAGTCCAATTTTGGCATTTCCACGTTTTTGAGTAACAGAGACCCAATTGGTGCGAACAGCGACGAATCGAAAATTGGTGGTCATCATTAACACTGGCCGATACAGCTGCGATATTTTCTTCAGTTCGCACTCTACGTAAGCGTGTTGGTGGTTTAATGTCCAACAATGTAAATTTGGTGCGAAATTTAGTCACAATAGCCCGAATAGCCGCTTCAGTGGGTCGATTAAACTGACCATAAAATGGAAGCGCGCAATGAACTTTCTTAACAGAGCACGCATTTTGATAATAAAATTCAATAATTTGCAAGCGTTGTTCGTTTGTAAGACGATTCATGATGAAATGTCAAAGCATACTGAGCATCTTTCTCTTTGACACCATGTCTGAAATCCCACGTGATCTGTCAAATACTAATGCATGAAAATCCTAACCTCAAAAAAATCACTCTATAGCAGCCTATACTACTGAACCGATCTTTTTGAAATTTTCAAAGTATGTTCATAGTGAACCGGTGGTGAAAATAGGCTATATTTTTTTTTGATATTTTCAGTGGGCGTGGCACCTCCCACACAAATTGGGGATTTATTCGTTTTTTATAAATTAGCATATGCTGAATACTGTTGCAGCTAGAGTTTTGAATTTTAGTGAAAGTTCACTAATTATTAGTCTGTACAGTTGTGCCAAAAATGGGCGGTATTGGAAAAGTGGGCGTGGTACCTCCCACACGAAGTTAAAACCCATTTTCGAATATATTCCGTTCTATGACAGATACAATACTGAAATTTTGTCTGAGTGCATCCAGCATCAATGTGCGTAGCTGTGCCAAAAATGGGAATGGATTGGAAAAGTGGGCCTGGCACCTCCCATACGATGTTAAAACCTATTATTGAATGTTATCAGTTCTATGACACCTAGAGTGCTGACATTTTGTGTAAGTGCATCTAGCATCAATGTGCATAGTTGTGCCAAAAATTGGCGGTATTGGAAATGTTGGCGTGGCCCCTCCCATACGAAGTTAAAGCCCATTTTCGAATATATTCCGTTCTATGACAGATACAATACTGAAATTTTGTCTGAGAGCATCAATGTTCGTAGCTGTGCCAAAAATGGGCGGTAAAGGAAAAGTGGGCGTGGAACCTCACATACGAAGTTAAAACCTATTATCCAATATATTCAGTTCTATGACACCTACAGTGCTGAAATTTTGTGTGAGTTCATCCAGTGTAAATAGTTGTACAAAAATGGGCGGAAAGTGGTCGTGGCCCTTCCCATATGAAATTAAAAGCTAGTTTTGAGTATATTTTTATTGTTGTGTGAGTTAATTTATTTGTAACCTGCTTAGACAATATACAAATGGGCTGTATTTGAAAGTTGGGGAATTTTTGATTTGAATTTTGTAAAATTACTCTTTTTCTTTTGATTTTCTTCTTTTCAAGAAAGCGGAAATTATATTATTTTTTTAGTTTTTGTTTTGTTTGATTAGTGAACAATTTGATTGATTTTCCATGTGTTTTGAATGTAATGTAATTTCTTCTTACGAATGAAGTGTTTTGTTTAACAAAAAATCAATTTGATTTTTGAAATTTTTTCCATTATTCGCCGTAAACTAACGTTCTTCGTGGAACACATCCATTTCTTCAGTATCTCTGGGAAGTACCTTGATTATAATTGGTACATATATTACCAGGAGATCAGGAGAAACATCAATATGAAAGCAGATTTTAATTTTTCCGTTTGCTTTTTTTTTTGCCTGGCGAAGCGGGCGGGGTTCAGCTAGAATAGTATAAACTTATTTCTAGCCTTGCCCTATAAGCATGGTTTAAAATAATTAAAAATTTATATTTATTTATAAAATTATTATTTCAATATTTTTAGTGGTTTTGGTTTGGTTATATTAAACATTTTCCTGTAATGTTACTGCACTTCTACGAAAATCTACAGCCTCTGTGGATTGCAAGAAATGGTGGAGAATATATAAAATTCGGCCCGGCCGAACTTAACGCCGTTTTTACTTGTTTCTTCTGATTCGCGGCCTTTTTGCAAATCACATTTTTAGATTTATTTTCCCATTATATATGGTCCACATACATCATTTTCATTTTCATCTAATCTAATTTTCAAAAGTACAAATTTAATTCTAACCACGTACATTAGAGCGTACCAGGTTACAAGTAAAAAAAAAAAAAGTTCGCCGTACACCTTCGAATATGAAGTATTATTGAAAGGTAGTTTCAAAAAAATTTTTTTTATTTTTTTATGCCGAACGTAGGGGTCGCGCTTTTACATTTTTCTATATAACTTCTGCATTTATAAACGGATTTTAAAGTGTGATACATCGATGTTTTTGTCCGATTTTTTTGTCTTTGAAGTCATTGAGCTCAAACATGATTCATGATTTTATGCGAGCTTTAATTTTCGATTATTAGAGTGGTACATTAGGGTAGTAGCAACTGAGAAATGATGGGTAAGTACCAGAAGGGGGTGCTTGAGCTCAATGACTTCAAAGACAAAAAAATCGGCCTCGTCGAGACAAAAACATCGATGTATCACACTTTAAAATCCGTTTATAAATACAAGTTATATAGAAAAATGTAAAAGCGCGACCCCTACGTTCGGCATAAAAAAATAAAAATTTTTTTTTTGAAACTACCTTTCAATAATACTTCATATTCGAAGGTGTACGGCGAACTTTTTTTTTGAGGTACGCCCTAACGTACATAGCTGTCTACAATATTTTTCCTTTTCATCCTCGATCAAAATGATGGAATGGCGGCAATTTTTCTAAAAAATAATCACATTTTTGGTATAAACTTTCCCCTGTTTAGGAAATGTGGAATTTTTGAATATAGAATTTAATTTTTTCCACGGACATAGGTGCTTAAGATATATTTTTTCTGATCCACGCTCAAGAGGAAGGTATGACGGTTCTTTTAATAAATAATCTATTTTTGGGATTTATTTGCCCTTTTTAGAAATTGTGGGATTTTCAAAATAAGAATTGAATTTTACTCACGGACATAGCTGCTAATAATATTTTGTTCTACTTGTTCACGATCTCTAAAAAAATCACATTCATCGGATTTTATTTCCCTTTTAGGAGGTGTGGAATTTTTTTAAGTAAATATTTAAATTAACGATCAAATTTCTGAAAAAAAATAAATTTCTGAAATTTATTTTCTATTTTTTTGGAATTTGACATTTGATAGCGAGGAAAATGATAGTGTAAATGCCCATATCGAGTTTACACTTTTCATCTGTATAACTTTTCAAAAGTATAGTCGTGCAACAATTCAACTCCACTTTTCCTCTCGGCACATTAATTATGTCGTCATACGGCCATCAGCAATCAATTATACGTATAACAAACAAAATACATTCATTATGCCTTCTTGCAAATGATCTTTAACAATATAAATATCAGATTTCAATCTGAGCCACACAAAACAACGCTGGCCTGGCCGGTGTATATTTGTCCTCGCAAATCACCATAAATAATGTCCTACGCATGCGCTGAAGGGGCCGAACACAAGATCAGACACAAAGCTGGCTGGAGGACAATGGTGTGCGGTGATCAACAACTTTAAAATCAACCATTATTTATAAATGCAAAAAGAAGGCGGGGGAGGGGGAAAGAAAAGGCAACATGTGGAAGAGCGTTTAATCGGAGATCTGATCAAATCAGCAGCCACAACAATGTTCGGATTGTAAATTTTGAAAGCGGCATTGAAGGCTGACGGGAACACTGTCTTCAGCGAGCTTTCAAGCCAGGCAGGCGGGCAACAATGTCTGCCGAGGCTGTGGCTGGCTCTTTTGTGGCTAAGAGTGAAAATATGCTCCTGTCAATGTTAAGATTTGTTAAAGATATCGCTGCTGGCCAGAATGGCTTAAAGAATATTCCTTGTTGCGGCTTATCAATCTGACATAGAATTAATGCGTACAAACAGCAAAGTTGAAAGCCAAAAGTGCGTACAAACATTTGGAGGTTTTATTTTATTCGAAGGATTGCAGACTGCCTAAATCGGCACAGTGTTTGGCAACCAAATGTCAGGGCAGAAATTATGAAGTTTTATTATTAATGAAGTTTTATTTAACCTTTCATTTTGAAAATTTGATAAAACAAATTTGGAATAAATAAAAGAAGGAGGGAAAGCGAAAATTTTTGTAGAAAAATTTTAATAGAAAAATCTCAGTTTCAATTGAATTTCCTTTTTCATATAATATTTTGGTTTCTTTTAACAATATTATTTACAGATGTAGAGAATGCAGAATTTATATTCTCTTCTCAAAAATAAAATCTCATTTGCATTGTTCTTGAAGAATATATATCTTTCTATCTTGCCACTGATAATTTCCTTGGCATTAACTGGAAGAACTATTTACCAACTCATATTTACAGTAAGAATATTTAATAATATCGAAACATATACTATCCTTCCTTACATTGGACATCTCCAAGAGCCTCTACTCATATTCAGATAGTGGAGGCTTCCTGTGTCTGTTTGGAAACCCCCACTTCTTCAAAATTGTCAGTTGAAAATCACTGACTTCACTTCACTGTGCAACACATTGCAGTGTGCTGAATCTATATTGAACAGTACTTTGGGTTGAGTTTTTTCTGTGTTTTTAGCTGAAAGAGAAACAACAATTTGGACTTTTAAACATGGTCCACCAATTAAGGTAAGAGGTACTATAACAACAGAGAACCACCATAGCCAAGAGTTTTATTTAGTGGTAGTGGTAACTATAGCAGCGGCAGCACATGTTCGGCGGCCAATGCAAATGTTATGGGGCATTATATTCCCCAATGGGAAATGTCGAGGAAAAGAAGCTGGTATAGCAATGGGGGAATTAACAATTTAGGGGAACTCAGGCCATGGAGGTTCAGTTTAAAAGCAACCGAGGCTAACGGTGAGTCTAACAATAAGTGAACAAACATCAAGCATAGAAATGGCCGGGCCAATCTTATACACCCTGAGATCTCATTCCTCAGTATCACCGATAGAGCTAGGAACGGTCCATGTAGGATGTACAAGGCAAAATCGTCTTATTTTCACACCAAATGATTTTAACGCCAAGAAATAATCCAATATTTAAGTATGTCTAACGGCTTAGAATCATCAAATGAATCAATTTAAATTGTGTGATCAAAGTGAAGGTCGCATTTATTATCCGGTGATCACGAAATTTGGCAAAAGTTTTTTTCTGCCAGGACGTCGTTATGAAGAAAATCGGATCAGATTTATATAAATATTTCTCCGATTTATATATATATACAGCTCTAAAATCGATATTTTAAATTGGTTCTTCATCAAAGTTTACATATCATATTAGATTTCAACTAAGAATAGCGACAGTAAAATGGAACATACTGATGAATGTGCTCTAGGCAGGATCAAACACCCCCACAAAAAAGATTGAATTAATTAATGATGATCTACAAAATATTTCGTGCCTGGGTTAAGCCATCTGTCAGCCGAAAGCTCCTGATAAAATAGCTCCAAATTGATGGAGTGTATATTCAATTTATTATCACTAAAAGAAAACCAATATAAACGTTCAACAATACGACCAATGAGTTATTCGGGAAGGAGAACTATTAAAGCCCATGCTATGGTACAACCCCCAAGTGTTGTTATATGCCTCCTTAAATGTCCGTCCGATTTACCAATTACCGCTGTAAAATCTGCATTTATATCGGATTTTGGTAAAATTTTCCAATTCACGCTATATTTTCTCTCGGAATACCTACCGGAAAATTGGATCATATTGGTCAATGTTATCAAATACAACTGTACTGCCCATTTTTATTATTGTAGCCTTAAAACATTCATACTACATCGGATCTGGAACAAATTTTGCAGTTCATGAATTATTTCACATAGAAACACTTACTGATGGGTCTCTATTTTAATGTAGACCCGATTCTTGTTCGTGTTTTGGACCATCACATGTATGAGTAACATAATGCAAAAGATTTTCATAAATTTCGCCATATTCATTAAATTTTATTAAAGACCTATTTATCATTTATATGAACTAAAATCGACCCCTTATAACACCTGGGTTTAGTAATCAAAACCAGGCATATACGCAGAAAGTGGTGTAGGGTATCATATAGTCAGCCCCGCCCGACTTTAGCCTTTCCTTACTTGTTTTAATTTATAATTACATTACAATTAGCACTTACACAGTGTTTCAGAATTAAAATACATCGGCCAAAATTCAAAACAATTTTTTTTCACATTCACAAGCACATATGTAAAAAATAAAACTCAAATAGATCCGGGCCCAGAAATCAGTATTATTTAGTTTCGAATAAGTAGACATTTTTGAGTTCTGCAAAAAATAAAATTAGACAAGGACCCAAGGATTAATTGAGGTACAAAAAAATCGGGAAATCGGATATATTTTAGAAATCGGCCCAAAATTGAGTTTTTGAAATAAAAAATTTGATTTTTTGCACTAAATGTATCCTATCTTCCGAGGGTGCAATTTCGTGCAGGCAAAAGTTACCCTACAAAAGCGGGGAACCCTTCAACCTTTCCAAATATGTATATATTTCATTAAAGGCTTTTGAAGGAAAAAACGTTGTGTTGGTCCAAAGTCAGACATTTGTTCAAAAAGGATATTTTTACAATATTCATTACAACCAAACTATATTTGGTACAAACATAGTTTTCGCGTCATAATCAAGCTAAGAAACCACAATTTCTAATAAAAAAATTTGAGTGCAAAATCTCTTAAAATCTGAGAGAAACAGTTAGACAAAATCAAAAAAAAAAGAAATTATGTTTTTTCACTTTTAAAAATCCGAAAAACGTAAAAATCTGTAATACAAAAAATTAAAATTTTTTCTTCAAAAAACATGAAATTAAAAATTTTAATTTAATTTAATTTTTTCTTTAAAAGCGAAAAATACGAAAAGTAGTCAACTTTGGGCCGATTTCTAAAATATATCCAACTGCCCGATTTGTAATGTAAATATCTCAAAATAATCCTTGGGTCCTTGTGTAATTTGGATTTTTACAGAACTCAAAAATGTCTACTAGAACAAAAGTTATTGAGTTTTGGCCGATGGATTTTGATTCTAAACCACTGTGATACTCAAAAAATTCCACATATATATATTTATACACTCCACGAGAGTATTATGTCTTTGTGCATTTGTTTGTAACACCCAAAAGGAAGGGAGATAGACCCATTGTTCATTATACCGATCGACTTAAAATCACTTTTTGAATCGATTTAGAAATGTCCGTCTGTCCGTCCATCTATTCTTGTAATCACGATACAGGTCGCAATTGTACACACAACCAAATGAATCTTTGCACAACGAAGTTTTTCCTGATAAGGACGAACGCCATTTAATTTGAAGAAAATCGGTTCAGATTTAGATATAGCCCCCATCACTCCCAATTTGACTCTTTTCACTCTAGATAACACATATTACAACAACTAGAAACACCTGTGGTAAAAATGTGTTAGATCGGTTCAGATTTATATATAGCTCCCATACAAATTTCACTCCCGATTTCACTTTTTCCACTCTATAAAACACAATAGCACCGATACAAATATTCTTATCGATTTGGCAAATCGGACCAGGTCATATTAGCCTATGATATGGACGAGTTGGATTATATTCGGATAGAAAGTGGAGTATATCATATAGTCGGCCCCGCCCGACTTTAGCCTTTCCTTACCTGTTTTTATTTATTGAATTATTCATACATTAATTCATTAATTAATTTTCAATTATGTATTGATTTATTTACAAATTAATTTATTTTTTATTATTATCTACTTATTTATCGATTTATTTATTATATCTCAATTTGTTTTTCGATATATTTACTATACATTTATTTAACAATTATCCATAAAATGTTTTAGCATTTTATTATTCTAGTTTAGAACTCCGAAATACAACAGAAAACATTATACACAGCCCTTTGACCAAATTTCTATTTCATAGTGAGCCATGCAGTAGTCCTCACAAGTCCTGTAATAGGTCAAGCAAAAGCTTCTGCTTATTAACACCAATGAACTACTATTGAGTACAAAATTGTCATTATATGAAAGCGTAGATTCATTAAGATAGGTAATTACCCCTTCTTATAATACCTACCTCGTAGTCACTATTTGTTTACCGCTGTTAACATTCAGAAGCTTTTGTTTGGGTGTGTTGTTTGAATTCGACTCTGAAAGAAAAACGAGAGGCGTTATGGAGTTTGGAGTAGTGTTTGTTGTCCGTTTTGATTTTTGTTTTCAATTCCAGCAGTGCGGTTGTTGCAGCTTCTGTTTCGGCCGTTGTTGGCCTGTTTTAATAGATGTTTAATGATTATGCGCTGCTGATGTTGTTGATGATGATCCATCAGAGACACTCAACCTCAAACATGAAAATGCAATTTGCCTCTGTGAGGTTTCCGATACTGTTTGATTTGCCTTTCAGGTCGGTCGTAACGCATTCGAAAAGGTTTTGGGGCTTTATCGCATTTATGTGAATGCCCCGAGCGATGAAGGGAGAGAGGGAAGTATACTCCTGCATATCGAGTATTATATCGCGTATTGTTCAGTTTCGTCGTTACGATTTCGTTAATGATATGATAGTGGACAGTGAGTGTATGAGGCATGTGGCAACCAACAACCTGCATGCCAAGCATGCATTCCTGCTATGCAAACACTATTAGCTATCGCAGCAGCAGCAGAGGTTGAAACAAAAAGATTGATTTGCTGATAGCACAGAAATCATTAATAATCGAAACGAAGCGAACCGCACCGAACCTCTATGAATGCAATACCCAACAACAGAAATCATTGACTTTTTGACCCAATGTTCGTTGGGAGGTATCCACGTCTCGTGTATGTGGATAATTGTCCAGTAGCAGGACGGAGAGTCATGTCATTCAGACACGGACAGACAAATAATAGATGGATGGATGGATGGACGCGGAGACAAATAGCTGCAGGTTCTTCATAAAATGAGTAACGACTATTTGTGATGTCATTAAAAGTTTTAAGCGCGCTCTTTAAGACAATTTTTGTTATTTAAACTATTGGTTGGGTTTCATTGAAAAATTGCCGCGGGCCCCATCGAAACCTCTTCTAGACAAACAACATTATGCGATCTTCTAGAATGTGCTACTGTTTGAGGACTGAGAGTGCATTATATGAAGGTAGACCATAAAATGTTCTCATAGTCTGTCTCTTCGAATGGGTTGCACATTCGGCGTAGAGATAGATTGTTGTTTACCTTCGTGTTGGCAGCAGTGTTTGATCAATTACTACATGATCATTTCAAAACGTCACTCAATTTTAATTGATATTAATTAACCCAGCCCTGAGATGTGATGAAACACTAGGTAGAAATTATGACCAAAGTTTGAAAGAGACGAAAATAAAAGTTAAACTGAAAAAGAAAAAATCTTTTAAATTATTAAAAAATGTAATTTGTGAGCATTGAGGAAAGCTGTTCCATTAAATCTACTCCAAAATCGTTAATTTGAGTAAAAGAAGAATAAATATAAATAATAAAAGAAGAAGGCGAACGCAACTCTGAACTAGGACAAAGCATTCGTTTTTGGTAGATTGATTCCATCCTAGTTCGACGAATATACAAATTTAGTAATTCTAATGTAATAATTTGATGCATTGATTTGGGTTGAGGTAATCATTGCTAACCACTGACGAGTGTCTTGTATTGGTCCACAACCAAAATTCAATGTTTTTATACCATCCAACTCCAGGATGGGTGTATACTAACTTTGTCATTCTGTTTGTAACACCTTGAAATATCGACCTGAGAACCCAAAAAGTATATATATTCTTGATCGTTATAAAATTCTAAGGCGATGTAGCCATGTCCATCCGTCCGTCTGTTGAAAACACGCTAGCATCTAATCGAAAGGAGCTAAGACGTCACAGTCTTCCATAAATGCGTCTTATAGTCGAAGATTGGTTGGGATTGAAGCTGGGCGAAATCGGCCCAAAGGGAAAAATTACTCGCTCACAAGAACTATAAATACCCATAATATCCCCTAATATCTTAGAGTATTTAAGCATACCTTTTCAATATGTCTGCTTGATATTGGGTATGCGCATTCCCCCTATAACAAAAACGTGCACCATAAGTGATTTTTATTCGTAGGGGGTGAAACAGGGCAAAAAAGGGATAAAAATGATACATATTAAACGACAACAGCTAGAAACACGAAATTCGATGTGTTCATTCCTCTAATTGAGTAGATACATAATATAAAAGTATTTTTTCCAAACTTTACTTTACTTTTAAGGGATAAAATGGGAATAGAGGGATAAAAATGGTACCAACCAAACGGCTGCACCTAGAATAGTGAAATTCGGTGTGTACATTCCGATGATTGTGTAGACACGTAAAATAACCGGATTTTTCGAAATTCATACTTTTTGTGGTTCAAAAAAGGGATAAAAATAGTAACTACCAAATGACCGCAGCTAGAGTCATGAAATTCGGAGTATACATTCCTCTGACTGCGTAGACACGAAAAATAAAATATTTGTTCCAAATTTGTACTACAGAGGGATAAAAAATAGTACCAACTAAACGACTACAGCTAGAATGATGAAATTCGGTGTGTAGATCCCTCTAATTTCTTAGACATGTAAAATAAAGAGATTTTAGAAAGTCGTACTCGTAGGGGGTAAAATAGCAAAAATGGGATAAAAATGGTACCAGCCAAATGACCGCAGCTAGAATCATGGAATTCGGTGTATACATTCCTCTGACTGCGTAGACACGCAAACAAAAAAGATTTTTTTCCAAATACGTACTTTTTACTTTTACGACAAAAATTGGTTGAATCATGAAGTTAGGTTAGTTTGCACTATGTACGTGAGATAATGTATTTTCAATTTGGGTTGTAGAAACGACATATTGTATCCGGAAAAAGTGTAATCGGGAGCGACATTTGTGTGGGAGCTATATCTAAATCTGAACCGATCATACCCACTTTTAGCATAGGTGTTTCTAATTCGATTGTAAAATGTTGTTTGTCAATTTTAAAGAAAATCGGGTACAATATGTGGTTTCTAAAGCGGAAAAAGTGAAATTGGGAGCGACATTTGTATGGGGACTATATCTAAATCTGAACCGATCTTATCCACTTTCAGCATAGGTGTTTCTAGTTCGATTATAAAATGTTGTGCCAATTTTAAAGAAAATCGGGTACAATATGTCGTTTCTAGAGCCCAAAAAGTCAAATCGGGAGCGACATTTGTATGGTGGCTATATCTAAATCTGAACCGATCTTACCCACTTTCAGCACAGGTGTTTCTAGTTCGATTATAAAGTGTTGTGGCAATTTTAAAGAAAATCCGGTACAATACGTGGTTTCTAAAGCGGACAAAGTCAAATCGGGAATGACATTTGTATGGGGGCTATATCTAAATCTGAACCGATTTCCTCCAAATTCAACACTGACGGTCCTTGGCCAGAAAAAATAACTTCTGCCAAGTTCCATGACAATCGGACAACAATTGCGACCTGTAGAGTGCGAACAAGCTTAGATGGACAGACGGACGGACAGACAGACATCGTTAAATCGACTCAGCTGGTGATTTTAAGCCGATCGGTATACTTAAAGGTGGGTCTAGCTCGATTATTTCTTGGTGTTACAAACCACGAAGTGGTGTAGGGTATAAAAAACAATTTGTAATTTTTTGTTTTAATAAATCTTTAATTTAATTTTTTGTATTTTAAATTCCTTTTCGTAATCTTCTGAAACAACAAAATTGTTACAAATTATAGTTTAATCCTCAGAGTATATTAGATGGGGTATGATGTATGGGAATTTCTGTCAATACCTTGTAATGGAACATTTCGTTTTGTTTATTTTTGCCACTGTCGACCTAATGAACATTTGCGAATCGCCCTAATTCAAGGTGTCAAAACACCCAAGTATCGTGAATGAAGCTTTGTTCGCTGCATTGATTAATGGATTTTTTGCACCCCGGCCCTAATGATCTAAATTAGTTAAACCTAAAACAGGCATTGTTTCGACTAAAATTAGTTTGTAGCGAAAATCTTTATTCCAAGACGAAGAAATTCATTACCAATGAAATAAGTGAGAATGGACCGGACAAGAATGGCCAACGACAATTTTCCCAGGGCCGTAACAAAACAGCAGCCAGCCATTTTGATTTTGAAAAAGAAAAACATTTGATTTTGTGAAACAAGGTCAATTACAAGTATTTACGCTCACACAACAGACTTCGGCTGAATACTCCGGTCGGAATGACCATAAATTACCTAGAAACATGTCAATACAACATTGCAACAAAGTGACAATGTCCCTTTTTCGGACGCTCTTGCTTTCGTGTCATCCTTCTGTGCTGAACACTGTAGTCGAATAATTTATTGAATAATGTCCTTCGACTAAGGGTACAACACACACAATGACTCTGGGCATCTTGCTACACACAGAACAACAACATGAACTGGTGCTGATGCTGACAATGACGGACGGAAGTTTAATAAAATAAACAATTGCGTAGCAAAAGGGAAAACAAGCATAAACAAAAATATAATTGTTCCGCAAGAAAAAAAAGAGAAATACCAAACCAAAAATGAAATTAAGCGGAAAAAATATATACAAATATTCGCACATACAATTCCAATGATGAGAAAAAAATATTCTCACATCAGATTTTTTGTTCCTGTTCCGTCATCCGTTTGACTCTGCAGGATATCCCACGAAACACAAGCAAACAAGGATGCCTGACCATCACACAACTCTGGACGCCCACAAAGGCAAGAGGGAAGAATCTTAGCCAGTGTATGAGGGTTGCAGCGTCGCCAAAAGCGCCGAGATGAAGTGAACAAGATATTCGCCGTTCCGTATGCCTGGCAACGGATGTAATTGCTGTGAGTTTGGTCGTGGTGTGGGAGGGGGAGGGGTGGAGTTGTAGATGGCAAAATGAAGAGCAACGCTGAAAATATTGTAGTTACACTTGCACATTGCAGCAGTGATTAATTGCTTCCGATATATTTGCAACGAGAAATGTTTGGTGCAACTTTATGTTACACGCTACATCGGACCGAGGTAGGCTGGCGGCTTAAATATTTAATAGATTGATAATGACATAAATGCACATACCTATGCCTGAGTATAGGGAAGTTATTGTAAAATAATATTAAAATATACATTTAAATTATTAAAAAAATGTATAGATTTTTTTTTGATAAAATCTATGTTTATTTTTTAATTTCGGTACGAATAGCTACATTTATGTTGCACACCCTGAACATTTCATAAACATAAGAATTTGTAAACATAAGTTTAAAAAATATGTATTTTTTACAAATCTAAATTTCAATACTTTCTCTTATGGAAAAAATATATTTTATTTCTTATTTATATATATATTATATATCATATATTTTTACCGTCCTTTCGAGTACTTTAAATATTTATATTATAAGAAGCATAGGGCCTTAACAAATTGATTATATTCTTCGTTCTCTACTTGTCTTCTCCATGTAAGCGCTGGACGCCCTCTTCTACGACTTCCTTGTGGATTGCAGTCAATAGTTGATATCGTCGCTTGATCTACGAAGTGTATGACCAATCCAGTTCCATTTTCGTCTGTGTATTTCAAGGTGAATTGGTTGTTGTCGAGTCACAGCTCAGAGACTGTCATTTGATATGGTTTCAGGACAGAAAATCTTCAATATCTTCCTGAGGCACTGGCTTACAAAAACCTGTATATTAAATATTTTTATTTTCGACAACAATCACATTTATAAATGGAGCGTCCTTCAGACAATATTATTTATTAATAAATCTTATATACCCTCCACTACGTGTGCATTCCACAGTATTACCGGCAGATTAGAGACTGTCAGCTTTACATAGAAGTGCACTAACATATTAAAATATTGTGATATCTTTTATGCACATCACAATATTCTATAAGGCATACTTATGCGCACTGTCTACTATATAACTATAAAACTTCAAGAGTAAACAACAAGTAAGGAAAGGCTAAAGTGGGACGGGGCCGACTATATAATATCCTACACCTATACTATAAATTCATCTTTAGTCAAATTTAATGAGAATGGTAAATAATAAAGTAATTGATCAAATTCCAGCAGATATTCCGAGTAAAGTAAATATAACATGATATGGGAAAATTGATCAAGATCCAATGATAAATACAGATTATACAGCGGTGATAGGATGAATCGGACGGACATTTGAAGGCGGCCTATAACAACACTTGAGGCCTGTGCCAAAACATGCGCCTATATATTTCTCATTCATAGTAGGTATTCCTAGTTGAAACATATAATGATCTGCAAAATTCGATGAAGATCCGATGTAAGATGTAGTTTCTAGAGCTGTAATAGAGCAGAATGGGGCCCTATTTGGGTTATACCAAAGTATGGACATATGGGCATCTCCCCAACAAGTATGGAAAGGCTAAAAACGGACGGATCCGACTATATGATACACCCCAATTTTTATCTCACTACAATTCAATTCGGTAAAAAAGTGAAATCGGGAAGGATTTTTGAATCCTGTAAACGTATGTGTTTGACAAAAAATGTTAAATCGGAAAGGACATTTGTATGGGGGTATATTAAAACCTGGAACGATGTGACTCGCTTTCACCATGTGTGCTTATTGGTGAAATATAATATGTAAAGTTTGGCCAAATTCGGTTAAAGATTCGGGAGCAACATTTATATTGGGGCTATATCTAAATCTGATCCGATCTTACCCACTTTTAGCATAGGTGTTTCTAGTTCGATTATAAAATGTTCTGCCAATTTTAAAGAAAATCGGGATAAATATGCGGTTTCTAGTGCGGAAAAAGTCAAATCGGCAGCGACATTTGTATGGGGGCTATATCTAAATCTGAACCGATTTCCTCCAAATTCAATACCGATCGTCCTTGTTCAAAAAAGTAACTTCTGCCACCTTTCATGATAATTGGACAGCAGACGGACAGACAGACATCGATACATCGATTCAGCTGGTGATTCTAAGACGACCCGTATACTTAAAGGTGGGACTAGCTCGATTATTTATTGCTGTTACAAACACTGGGCGGAAAACTAACTAGGTATTATAAGTGAACATGAGACAGAAATCTTCAAAAATATGCCTTAAATATAAGGTGCATTGGCAGTCGTTATTAGGTAGAAACAATTTCCCTCAGGGCCTATTTTCCCCATTTGTAATTTCTTTATTCCAGCTACAGCCCAAATGTCCGCAACATTTTGATGGGAAAAGTATTAATATTGAGGTTCCAATATGTTTTACGTTCTCAGTGGAATGTACACAACTAATTCCACGATTTTAGCTAGATTTTAGTTTGCGTGATACCAGTTTTATTGCTCTTTTTTAATTTTTACCTTAAATTTACGGTTTTGGAAAAATTCCTTTTATTTTCCGCGGCTACGCAGTTAGACCCTACAGCCGCTTGCTTGGAGCCAAATTAAATTCCATTTAGATCCTGAAGGTACGAATATCAAAAGATCTTTTTATTTTTGATTTTTAAATATTTTTCATTGGTTTTTAAGGTTTTTTTCTACCAGCTTCAAGTTTTATTTGTGCTACGGCCTTCGTTCCAGCAACGGATACAAAATTTTGAAAATCATCTAGAAAGTCCTCAGCTATAAGGATGGCAACCGCCAGCCCAAAATTCACACCAAACAGTGACTCGTTGTGGATGCATTGGCTTATCAATAGTAACGTGTGGGTTCTCTGAACCCCATATGCGGCAATTTTGCATATTGACATAGCCACCGAGATGAAAATGAGCTTCATCTTAAAACACGAAAATTGTCCACGTAAATTTCTTGCAGTTTGCGTAATGGACTTACTACTTTGGAAGAAAGTTTTTAATATTTCCCAATTTTGTTCGAGCGTATAGTGTCCCATAAACCGGAAAATAAAAATGAATGTTATTCTACCTTTCAAAGACAAAGTAATTGGTAGTTCAAATTTAAAGTGTTACATGACCAACAGTATTTTTTGATATTCAAATTCAAAATTCCAACGTATTTCGATAATATCATCGCCTCTGATCAGTGCACTACGGTAAATAAATGTATTGATTTCCCAAATGGATCCCATTCTCATTATAGCATTCATTTCAGTCTCCCACAACTACTTCCCAAAAACACCAGCCTCTCGACTGAGAACAAGTGTAAGGTCCTTGCTGCTATCTCAGCCACAACACATAGTATATAATGCAGTTTTGCGTATACGTCCCTATATGTATGTATTTGTGTTAAATTTATATATGACCAGCCTCAAAATATACGCAACTTCTTCTTTTTTTGCGGCAACTCGCTTTCGTTTACACAGCAATTTCCGGTAGAACGTTTAAAGGACAATATGTTCTCACAGCAAAGAAAGGGAGATGCGAAAGGATATTGTCCATGGTCCATGGGAAAAAATATTTTGTGCAATGGTTGACCACCAACAGCAGGAGCACCAGCAGCACAGCAAACAGGACTCACACGCACTCTGGCACAGAGGGACAGACAATCATTGCAAAATAATAAAAGGATGAACGGCCAAAAACAACAATTTGGGAGGCAGAAGTTATTTTTATTGAATTTTCAATTTAAACTCACTGCGCAAAACTACAAAGCGGAAATTGATTTTCAACAACAGAATGTGAGCGAGTGTGTGTGTATTTTCTTAGATAATTAATAGTTAAATGTTCATTTATTTAATTAAGAAATGTTGTTGAAATTTTGGTGTTGTAAGGATAATTAGGATTTTTGCTTTCCTTCCCTTGCTTGCAAGTAATTAATTGCTTAATGATTAAAGATCTTTCATGCAAGAGTATTCGTAGAAAATCTATTGTTCGCCAGGATTTGATTTGTGAGGATAGTTTTGTGCAAATGATAAATTAACATGTTGAGAAATATATGTTTCTGTTGATGAAAAAGGCTGTGGGAATTTTTCGCAAAAGTGAAGATAATGATGTGCTAAAATTAAGGGTTGTACGAGTAGGATGTTCGAACAAGGATTTGGTTTCTCCTCTAAACATATCTGTTAATTGTTATTACAAAACGTTAACATAGTAGATCCTTTCAGGACGAACTGGATTTTATTTTCCATATGACCCACTGTGCATTGTGAAACCATATATGATTTCAATACAAACTCTGTATCAGAAGAAACCTCGAAAATGTTTAGGCAGGGCATATTAAATGGCTGATTGTGATCATTTAATAACTTACATCTGCCCTATTTGAAATATAAGCCATCATGCACAGTGTCGCGGTTTCATGCAACGAATGACCAAAACTAGAATGAATTATCATAGAAATCTGAAATTTGGCACATGCAACAACTAAATATGATTACCGGTGAAATTTCGAAAAAAAAGGAGATGGTTAACACACCATATATCAGTCATTCCATGACAAACCGTCCAAAAAAAATCACATCGCTTAAATTTTTCTGAAAATCTCAGAAAATATTCTTCTTTAAAAAAATATTTTTTTCACCTGTGTTAGTCAAAAAATCTTAAAATTTCATTTGCAGAGTTATAGACATTTCCACCAAATAATAGAAATCCTTCTGACAAGTGTATTTTCCAAACCTTGAATTTCGCTATCCGTTTAACGAAAAGGAATTTCAGAAGAAAAATAACTTTGTAAAATATGAATACACGATTTTTTGAAAATCACTTTCTTCAAAAATAAGAGTCATAACTTCTATACTTATTTATACTCAAATAGGCCTTGTTTTCATCATTAAGATCCCAGCTGTTAGAAAATTGTACAAACGCGATTGTAAAAATACAAGTCGTCTTCAGGTATGACTAAATCAAGTTCAGCAAAAACTTTGTAATTTTTTTTTAATTCCCCTACTTCTATAATAAGGATTATAACTTGTACATTTATCCATAGATTTTCTTCAACTAAGACCTCTTTTTTCATTAAGATCCCAGCTATTGGAAAATATTTCAAATGTACTTCTAAAAATACAAATCGTCTACAGGTGTGACTAAAACTTTCAGCAAAAACTTAGTAAAAAACTATTTTTTTAAATTTCCCTACTTCTATAATAAGGATCATAACTTGTACATTTATCCATAGATTTTCTTTAAATAGGCCTTGTTTTCTTCACTAGGATCCCAACTATTCTAAAATATTACTGTAGAAATATATGTCGTCTTCAGTTATGACTAAATCACTTTCAGCAAAAACTTTGTAAAAGTTGAAAAACGATTTTTTGAAATTCTCCTACTTCTATAATAAGGGTGATAACTGCTACCTTTATCTATAGTTTTTTTTTTTCAAATAGGCCTTGTTTTCTTCATAAACACCTAGCTATATTAAAATGTTCCTAATATTCTTGTAGAATAAATCAATAAATAAATCATGTATGAATAAATCAGTTTAAGCAAAAACTTGGTAAAAAATGATTCATAAATTCCCTTACTTCCACAATAAGGGTTATAACTAGGGTTTGGGGTCCGGGAATTCCCGAATCGTTTTTCCCGGGTATTCCCGGAAAAATTTTAACGGGAATTCCCGGGAAAAAATTTTCACTTTCCCGGGAATACGGGAAATATTAAAAAAAAATAATTTATTTATTATGTTGATCAATAATTTAATGTTACTATATAAATTGGAATTTTTAGATGTATTTCAAATTCATATATGTATTTACATTACTGATAATAATGAGTATTTGTTTATATTATATTAATACAAACAAAACTTTTTAAATTCGCTAAATAACCATTTTATGCGAAACCCAGCTAGGAAATAAAAACTGAAATAAAAGTATCATGCCGACAATACATAATGTACATTTCTTGTTTTCCTAGATGAATCGAGGAAGAAGATATTCTTCAAGAACAATTTACTTTATATATGTAGCCAGAAAGAAATGGTCTAAAAATAGGAATAGAATAAAAATTGTTCGCCTGGAAACTTTCAAGAGAAATCTAATAGGAATATAAATATGTGCTACAGTGTATTTAAATTGCGCTTTGTAAGAATTAATGACTGGACTATTTCAATATTTTTATTTGTTATGAATTTATTAAATTTCTATTGTTTTTACAGTTTAGAGTATTAATAATTAAATTCTAAATTCTCCGTCATATGAGTTATTTGTTTCCTTAATCGTTTTCAATTTTGAATCTAGTGTAGGTGTCAGTCATTTCTACCTGCGATAATACAAATACATCAACATACAAATTGATAATGAGATATATAAATACAAAATGAGAAAATCCAAATTGATAATGAGAAAATATAAATTCTTATTCAGGAATATATATTCATAAAATATAAATTCATAATCAGGAACTCTAAAATTTATAATCGAAGCTATGTATGTACGTTTTTCTATGGATATTTTCGTAGACACACATATTTTATCAATGTTCTCATTATATATTTACATTTTCTCGATATGATTTTATATTTTCTCATTATGAATTCAAATTTTCTGAATATGAAAACGTATTTTCTGATTATGAATTTCGATTTTCTGATTACAAACTTGTATATTTCATTATGAATTGGTATGTTCCTATTATGATTTAATTGTTCTCAATGAATTATGATTTATATATCTCATTATGAATTAACATGTTCCTATTATAAATTTACATTACCCATTATGAATTTATATGTCTTTAATATGCATTTACATTTCTCAATATAAATTTGTATGTTCCGAATATAATCTTGAAAAGGTGTAGAGTAAAATATTTGTAAAATGAAAAATAATTTGTAAAATATATTGACAATAACATTCGTTTTTCATTTGTAATATGACAGTATTGAAAAAACATACCAGTTATTAGTTATAGTTAATATTTTAAACCATATTGAACATACCTATAAATAAATTACTTTTTCCCGGGAATTCCCGGGAATTCCCGGGAATGAAATTTTTCATTCCCGTTTTCCCGGGAAATGAAAAAAGTCCGGGAAACCCCAAACCCTAGTTATAACTTCTATATTTATTCATAGATGTTATTCAAATAGGCCTTGCTTTCTTCGTTAAGATCCCAGAAGTACTTTAACGCTATTTATTGCCATGTTTTACAAAGATTTTGGTTATCTTTAACAAACATTTAATTATTATACCCTCTACCTCCAAAGTTAGTATACCCCCATATCACTCCGTTTGTAACATCTTGAAATATCTTGATCTGTCTTGAGACCCTATAATGTATATATATTCTTGATCGTCATGAAATTCTAAGACGATTTAGCCATGTCCGTCCGTCCGACTGTTGGAAGCACGCTAGCATATACACGAGAGGAGCTAAGATGTCCAAATTTTCCATAAATGTGCCTTATAATCGTAGATCGGTTGGGATTACAATTGGCCGAAATCGGTCTAAAGGGAAAAATTTTCCCTCACAAGGACTGAAAATACCCATAACAACCCCTAATATTTTAGAGTATTTAAGCATGTTTTTTCAATATGTCTGTTTATATTTACTTGATATTTGGTATGCGCATTCCCCTAATAGCAAACACGTGCACCATAAAGTGATTCTTATTCATAGGGGGTGAAATGGGGCAAAAAGGGATGAAAATGGTACCAATCAAACGACAACAGCTAGAAATATGAAATTTTGTGTGTACATTCCTCTAACTGAACAGATACATAATTAAGAAGTATTTTTTCCAAATGCGTACTTTTATGGGTAAAATGGGAATAGAGGGATAAAAATGGTACCAACCAAACGGCTGCACCTAGAATAATGAAATTCGGTGTATACATTTCTCTGACTGCATAGAAAAAGATTTTCCGAATTTCATGCTTCCAAGGGATAAAATGGGAATAGAGGGATAAAAATAGAACCAACCAATGGAAATCTGATTTTGTAGACACGTAAAATAAAGGAATTTTTCGAAATTCGTACTTTTATGGGGTAAAATGGGAAAAAAGGGGATACAAACAGTACCAACCAAATGTCCGCAGCTAGAGTCATGAAATTCCTCTGACTGCGTAGACACGGAAAATAGAATTTTTTTTTAAATTCATACCTTCAAGGGAGACATTGCGTGCAGAGTGAAAAAATAGTACCAACTAAACGACTACAGCTAGAATGATGAAATTCGCTGTGTACATCCCTCTAATTGCGTAGGTTGTAAAATGGATACTGGAGATAAAAATTGTACCAACCAAATGGCGACTGCTAGAGTCATGAAATTCAGAGTATACATTCCTCCGAAAAATAAAATGGTCTTTCCAAGTTCGTAGTTTCATGGG